>CM022548.1:3546018-4121018 GCA_012273795.1 Dendrolimus punctatus | reverse complement strand
GCGTTTCTCCTTTTATTCAATATAATTCTACATCTACTTGATTATAAACAAAAGAGAATGAACAACAAACAAGTTCTTAAACGGCTTCGTTATTTAATTCTAAGAATGTCGGTATGACAGAAATTGAATAAGAAAACTCATTAAAGATGCAAAGCCTCTAAGTTTGAAGTCGTTCATCGTAGGCGTTTCCGCCAGTTGAATCCGTCTTGTCGGAAAGTTCACGACTTATCTACCTATATCTACATTTATATAGCTGTGCAACCGTTCTATCTTAAGAGGTAAACGTCCTAAAACAGTGAAAATAGGTTACCAGACAATATTGTTACGAGTGCGAGACTCGAATTAAAAATGCCGTTAGAATTACCATAGAGTTTATTAGAACATAAACACGTATAATACAGGTACAAATATAACCGAATGTAACAAGTCCAAATGCAGGTCGTGATTCAATAAATCGTGCAAAGTCCGTCACTAATAGATTACCGAATGTACACACGTCACGCCCGTACACCATGTACACACAATTCAATAGTAAATGATCATTCATTAAATAGTAAATGATCTTTAGAGCGATTGGATAGCGTCTCACTCGATAATTCTGTAAATTCCTCAAGAGGGTATTTTTAATTTATTCTAAATTGGAATAACAATTAAAGAAAAATCAAATTATACTTTAAAAAATAATATAAATAACTGGATAAGTTAAACCAAAAGAAATGTGTCATCAAATTTAACTCATTAGATTGTTTTGTCATTATGCCATAATGTTTATTAAGGTATTGTATTTAAAAAGTATACACAGAGTACATTAGTATAATAGAAGAAAATATATTATACTGTAATATCGTTCTCTTAATTAACGAAAATATTTTTTTTTAATTTACACTTGTTTGCGTAAAGCATCAAAATTACAATATTGCGATATTAATTATTGAATCCTCACTTTTAGCGGAAAGATTAATATGACCGTCACTTGTGGCTTAGGTTTTGCTCTTAAGAGGCCATTCGTTAATTGCGTAATGGTCCCGAGGGGGAGAGGCTAAGAAAAACCTATACATGCCCTTATCTGGGGGGAGGAGACAATACTCATTCTTACGTAATATTTTACAAGTCAAAATTTTATATTATATAAAGATAATCTATATCTGATAGCAATGACAGAGTATAACCTAAATTATTTGCTAAATAATAAAAATCTTTGATAACGTGAAACTGAGTTTGAGTGTAACTGATCCATTTCTAACGTTATATTATTTACAAAAACTAGATTGAATCTTACGTAAGGAGAGAGAGGAGCCCCCCCTCCTCTAAGATTTATGTAACCACCCGGTTAGATAAATATTATGCATCCCTTATATGGCGGTAGGGTAGATTAAAAAAGTATTTTTTGTACAGGATCCAGCTGAATAGCCGCAGATGGCTGTTTCAGTGGTACCGTTCTTGGTGGCCTTCCCGACTCCGTGGTGGAGGAGACGTTCATCCCGGAAGCAGCGCACTTGAGGAGGCACCTCCTGTGAGGGGGAACGACTCTATCTAGCTAATCCAACAGGCTGAAGTGATACAAATGGGGATGAGTCCCGGACTTCGCCGGCGGGGCCGATCCTAGTCTATCTTTACTACCGGTTCGCGACGTTTTCTAGCTGACAGAGAAGAAGCGGCGGAAGAAACTCCAGCAATACACCTAAGCTAATCTTGTGTGGTTACTTGTGTCTGTAATGAGTGCGCGTGATTGGTAGGTAACGTTGTGTCGTAAAAGACAAAATTAGTCTTACGTAATTAATAAATGGCCCATAAGATCTCGTCAGCGCGTTGTAAATATTCAAGGTACAGCACCATCTTACGCGCACTAAATAGAAACTTCTAATAACTTTTGATGGCGCTAGTTACTTTTATTTTTTTTTTCGATTAAGTAGGGGAGAGCCACGGGGGTGCTCATTAACATACTCACATTCATATTTATATGTATATATAGTATTTTTGTAATGGAAAACAAAATACATACTAAGTTAACTGAAACTTCACCTCGGACCACCAGAATTCACGTATCTGATTGAACCTAGTAGTGATGAATAGGAAGACGATTTACAACCACTACACATCTAGTGTATCATCACGCTATCAGACATAAGTGTGGATGTAATCAGAGGTTCATAATGACATGATAACTCTGGTCATCCCTACACTGTAAATATATAAATTCTACTACAAACGCAAACACGTCTCGAAGCTAATTTACCTGTACAATAGGATACTTAACTTATCTTGTACTTTACCTAAAAGCCCTTAAGACTATAAGTAGAAAACTGAGAGCCTAGGTTATCGAAGTCATTAGGTAAGGTTCCCAGAAAGCAGGCTACTTTACCTCGCTGAATCGCCACACTGATCCATTCCCCGAGGTACGCACCAGCCCTCTGATCACTCGAAGAATCAATGAGTTCAAATTATGTGTCACAAACTCGAATGATACAAAATATTAATAAAACGTAAATAAGTTTCGCAATAAATATCAAAAACATAATACTGTCAATAAGAAAACTACCTCGATTTTGTGCGATCTACCCTCGATCTAGTAAACTTTGTACGTGAGTGAAAAACTCATCTAAGGTCACCCCTGGGGGTTGGAGATGTAAAGAACTGCGTGTAAACAAAGGAAAGTGGCTCGTTTTACGGTCAAACGTTTCTTGGGGATTTTTTATTGAAACGGTGAGCGAATTGTAAAGTTGTATGTACTTAGTGACATTTTTATGATATTGCGAAAGATAGATAGATAGATAGATAGATAGATAGATAGACAGATAGATAGATAAAACACACACAACTTTATTGTGCACCATTACAGAATAAAGAACACAGATGAACTTATAGCCTAAAAATAAGATATATCTTCTAATATTTATAACGATTATAACATCAATGGTAGGTATCCTGGGACCCAATTCTGCTATATATTGTCGTTGCGAAGATATACAAAGTAGGTACGATTTCATTACAATAGTATCAACATTCTTATTCTATTAAATCCATAATATCTTGTCGATGTCCTCGCGGCGGAATAATAGTAGGGAGAAATGGCATTACCAGTAACAAAAATGGTGTTAGCTAAAAATAATATTGAAAGGCTACCAACATTTCAAATATTTATTTCGCGAGTTTAGGCTTATAAATATTTGTATAGAGTGGCGTGCCTTGGGTCCACCATTGGGATTAATAGAATACCGAAATCAGTCAAACCTACGAATGAGACTTTAGTATTCAACGATTTTGACGAGATTGTAATAGCAGGAATAATTTATCCGTACAGGAGCCGGAGAAATAATACAATTTCCTGCGGCCGGACGGCCTGTCGTAAGAGGCGACAAAACAACCCACAGCTAGGTGGTAGGGCATTTGTCCGACTGGATGGCTACCACCCCTGGTCAGAGTATGCTGCTATAACAACCTTGAGTTGTGTTCATTGTGTGCATTAGTGACCAGGTTCCAGTCTCCCTTAAGAGAGCAGCAGCGCATTTGTAGCATCATTAGTGTTGCAAATGTACATAGGCGATGGTAACCGCTTTCCATCAAGTGGGCCGTCTGCCTGTCTGCTGAACTCTTGCAATAAAAAAAAGGATAATCATATATTTAAAATACTCAAGTAGCTTAAATATATGACCCTCAGTAAACGTTTCTACCTTTGTCGTTTGCTGTCAAGACGTTACACCGTGCGTTAAAAAGATTTATAACTGTATCAGTATTATTATTATTTTCTAGGTCGAGTACAGCAAGCTGATATCCCACCTGGTGGAAAGTGGTTACCGTCGCCTATGAAAATTTCACCTAGGTGTTACCAACGCTGACCTTGACGAGTCCGAAACCTTGCCATTAATAAAAGAACAATAAAGCTATTGTTTCGTGTAACCATTATTTTGTGAGAAACGAAGTACAATATTATTTTTTCACTAGAGTTTACCCCGCGGCTGCGCCGCGGTTTAACCTCTAGTGCGTGTCTCTTGTTTAAAGAGCAAGTGCTACAGGTTATATTATATTACATTTTTATGTATTTGCCCACGGAAGATTCACTTCATTTTATATCGCTAATTATATATACCATCCCCCGTCTATCTGTCAACAAAATAAATTACAAAACTTGACCAAAAAGGCCAAAATGGTCAAAATGATCAAAAGACCACAGTGACCGACATGGCTAAAATGACGGAATAGGCAAAACGACCAAAAAGGCCAAAATAATCAAAAAGGCCAAAATGACCAAATAGGCCAAAATTACCAAATAGGCCAAAATGACCAAATAGGCCAAAATGACCAAATAGGCCAAAATGACCAAATAGGCCAAAATGACCAAAAAGGTCAAAATGATCAAAATGACCAAATAGGCTAAAATGACCAAAAAGGCCAAAATGACCAAATAGGCCAAAATGACCAAATAGGCCAAAATGACCAAATAGGCCAAAATGACCAAAAAGGCCAAAATGACCAAATAGGCCAAAATGACCAAAAAGGATAAAATAACCAAATAGGCCAAAATTACCAAAAAGGCCAAAATGACCAAATAGGCCAAAATGACCAAATAGGCCAAAATGACCAAATAGGCCAAAATTACCAAAAAGACCAAAATGACCAAAAAGGCCAAAATGACCAAATAGGCCAAAATGACCAAAAAGGAAAAATTATCAAACAGGCCAAAATGCCCAAATAGGCCAAAATGACCAAATAGGCCAAAATGATCAAAAATGCCAAAATGAAAATTATCCCTTGTCCATCCTCAGTATTTAATTTACATACGTTTACAAATCGGTCCAGTAGTTTTTCCGTAAAAGCATAACAAACAAACAAACAAATATCATTTTATCCCGGAAACTATCCCATTTTTCGGGATAAAAAGTATCCTATGTTCATCCTCGGTATCGAAAATATATATATACTGAGTTTCAGCCAAATCGGTCCAGTAGTTTTTACGTGAAAACGGAACAGACAGACAGACAGACAGACAGAGTTACTTTCGCATTTATAATATTAATAGGGATTATAATGCTTGAAACCTACAAAAACATTTTTATTAGGTTTCCATCTGAAATCAATTGATATTATTATTCGAATATGTTGCGTAATTTGGTTTTTTTTAGTCATTTAAAACTCTTCAACTGACACGTTTTCAAAAAGTCAATATATAAATTGACAGAATTCACTTGACAGAAATCCCTTTTCAATTCCCAATTTTTGGCACTCGCCCCACTCAATTTTTGGCACGATATTAATTTATTAGCAAACAATAAGAAATATAATTAATTTCTACTTTTAAAAGTTAGAATCGTCGGGTACGAGACGCCATGAGCATTTACAAAGCTCTCTTAACGCTAATTCGACTCTTTAGGTGATCAGAAGGCTCCTACCCCATACTGTCTGTATAGCGACCTAACAAGGTATTGTAGTCAGCCTTCTGATAACGTTACCCATTGACTTCCATAACCTAGGCCAGTACCAGTATTCTTCATATAGTGTTAATTAATTATAGATAAAACATACGTTTACTTCAGCATACTTAAATAAATGTAAATTATAATCTTACTTAGACTATAATATAAGTATATTTGGATGTAGAAATTGTATTGTTTTTTTATTTTATTTTGCAGACGTGTACAAAGATAGTAACAGAATATAATTATATTGCAAAAAAAAATTCAGATCACATAATAGCTTGAATAAATTGATTGGGTATCAATCATTGTATGTGCCAATAATGGCACTGATTACGCCATATACCAACTAAATTCAATGATAATTGGTTAATTTTCAGGGAGATACAGAAATACATAATTACGTATTCATCGAAACAAAGCCACTTCCGCATTCATGGGTTTAAATGTAGTTTCAGTACATAAAACAAATTTGTAGATATGGAATCAAATTATTGATGATCTTGTTGATGAATTAACTATCATGTAAAAATGCTAGTGAAAATGCCATTACACTAAATATTGGAGACTATAAAAATATTTTAAAAAATCTTGTGTACTAAACGCCATGTGCTACATGGCAACACAAACTACACGTGTAAAGTGAACAGAAATGAAGCCAAACAACATCTACGCGTAATGTAAAAACCTGTAAACATGCCACTATATTATTATAAAAAATCCAATTCATCGTAGTGCATGTCAATCCATACATGTATTCCTTTCTTACCACTGAAGGCAAACGCACTACATTATTTTTTTTATTTGCCATCAAACTGGTATAAACACTCCTAAACAAAGCAACTTTTTTACTTCCACATATTCAACACTAAACCACAAATATGCAAAAAGTACAGTCGTGTTCGGAACTTATTTATATTTTCGGGAACGTCACACAAGACCGCTCCATCTCGCTGCCGACACACAACTGAATTGTGGCGAAGGTACCGTTGGTAACACAAGTGTTTTCTCTTTTGACATTTTAATTAGCTCACCTGTCTAATAAGTGCTCATGTTGTACATTAATGCAATTTTTAGGTCCCTTTTGAATAGGATTAATGATATTTCAATTGCCAAGTGTACAGTCGTAAATACTAACATCAATCAAATATAATATATTACAAGGTACAGTTCAAATCTCAAGTGTTTTGTCTTTCAAAGTTTTAATTAAAGAGAGGGCTGTGTCGTTAGTTTGAATTGAAAAGCTTAATTACCAAGAGGGTTTCTTTTATTATTAAATAAGACTTACTGTCTATCTTTAATACGACGGTATGGATGACACTACACATAGAACGTAACGTATTGAGAATAATGAAAAGTATAAACTTAGTATGTAACTTTAAAACGTCAGTTAATAATAAACTTATTTATGAAAATTACCTAAATAAACAGAAAAACTTGCTGAATTTAAGTATAATGTCAATTTTTAATAGCACGAAGTATTCATTTGTTTATGTGTAATTAAACAAAATATCTAGTATAAGAATCAAATATAAGATATTGCTACAAGTTACGTTCTATGGGATATGTCAGCCATACCTTCGTATTTCAGATACATAGCAGTACTGGTCACATATAGTACTTTGAAAACAAAACGCAATATATACAATATTATATATAAAGGGGGAGGTAGTATATTAATAAGCTTTTTTGTTTGTATAAGTGAGAAGTTCCTTAAAATGTCAACTTCATTTTTTCTAAATCGAAACTAACCACGACTGTTATCTACGTTGTTTTATAAACATGTAAATGATTTAACTTGAATACTTGTTTTTTTTAAATAAAATATATTTAGTATATTGAAGACTATACTAGAACTAAATCATTATAAATAAATAAAAAATATTTGATCTCTATGCGTTCGTAAGTCATGGATCAGATTGTGATGAAACTTTGATTCACAATTGAACCAAATAGATTCCGCTGGTAGACGAAATCTTCTTTCTGCGCTTTTTAAACATGACAACCCGTGGTGTTCATATCAGGGCTTGCAAACGTTTTAAGTTACCTTTCAAAATATAGATGTTTTATATACTCATATAAACTGTTATATGAGTATATATGTACTGTCATATCGGAATATTTTTTATCGTTACTTGGTAACTTTTATGATTTCAACGTTATGATATAACGTTAAAAATTGTATGTATATCGTTATACGTAGCGGTAGTTTTAACGTTAATTCAAGCGACGTTGCTATTTTTAAGTATTGGCTTTGTTACGTACGTCTGCATGTTACCGAAACAATCGACACAATTCTAAATATTAGGCGCGCTCTTAGCACAGTGCTGTTTGATAATCTTTGCGAGTAAGAGAGGTAACAAAATATAGTGATGATGGTATAATTACTGACTAAAATAGAATTAACCTTTACCGTTTTATATTCTTTACCGGTAAAATGGCTAGAAATAACGCTAGGTTTTCTAACGATTTTTATTTTTTACCGTTATCGCAAATTAGTATAAATAACGACCACCACATTTTTACCGGTATTTCAAGCCCTGGTTAACAGTGACGTGGTACGAAAATAGCGTCCGCAAACGTCAACTTGCGGCTAATCGGAATGTAAAAGCGTTATTATATTGTTAAAAGCCGCGAGACTCGAATTAAAATGCCGTTAGAATTACTATAGTATATATATATATGTATTATAACTATACAACAAGTATAACACAGGTACAAATATAGCCCGAATACAACAAGTCCAAACGTAAGGCAGAAAGTCGTAATTCCATAAAACGCGCAAAGTCCGTCACTAAAAGATTCCCGATTGTAGTACACACGTCTTGTTACGCTCGTGGTTATCGCTCGACTGACTCCCCCTCCATCAGATCATGATTTTATACTGCGCAATTGCAATGTCCCCGTATCTTAATCTGACACATGGTTAATGACTGCCGCAAAAGATTACAATACAACAATGGGCTGTTTTCTAAACACAAAGTAAACAAAAGAAGATGGCCATAAAGAATTTAAAATGCTATTACTTCAAATGCCGACAGATAATAAAAATATGTTTTTACAGATATGCAGGTGTGAATTTGTTTTTATCGGCGCCTTGGATGCAACAATATCAAGTAAAGTATAAACCTATAACTTCAATAGCGTACTTGTCTTTATACAAAGACGGTAACAGTATATTAATCCGTTAATATTCGGCCAAAATAACATTTCTCACGCTCTACTTAAGAAATGGAACTTATTGGTGTCCCATTGGGAGGTAGTAATTTTATTTCTTACCCAAACTGTGTCGCGTTTGGGATGTACATATTCCAGGGATGATATACTCGAGTTATGTGTATGGAGAAATTTTATTTCCTCTGTGTATTGCTTGTAGCCAATTACATTGTGAAATTTTTACTAAACATTTTTATCTGTTGATACGTTCATATTTCGTAGCAGTATACCAATTTTTTTTTGTGTTGTATCGGTCTAGGTATAGGCTCCAAGTATTGAAATAGAGCTATTATTATGAAATTTATACACATTGTCTATATTGGATATAAACATAGGATAACTTTCATCCCGGTTACACAGAATGATGATGATGTTTGGTATTGTCAATTGAGTACAGGATAACATAAAAATAACATACTTATTATAACTAACAAAAAATAAACCTGACTACAAATACAAAATATAGTTTGTTCCTTCACGGATAAAGTTATTTCGTTAATTAACACCTAAACTAGATGGAGCCTGTTTTTAGGTGTTAGTTCCTTCCAGTGTCTTAAAGAAAATGTTTTAATGCAAAAGAGAATTGTAAAAACGAAATGTGATATTTTGTAAAAATAAAACTTGCTTTCGTAACTAGCAGATTAATTAATGTTCATTCATTTCTAAATTATTTGAATTAACAGTACAAACCAATTTTCAATATCATCATAACTAGGTTATCTTACCCAATGTATTAAAAGTTCTTTATAGTAGGGGAGCCCAAGAGGTTAAATGTGGAGTTACTCGAGTGTTGCCTGTGTTGACCTTGTTGACCTTTTGAATTGTGAAGTTTAGATGCTATAAAGAAAACAAAATTATATGTTATACTAATATATAAAGCAAAAGAGTTTATTCGTTGTTTGCTTGAACGCGCTAATCTCAAGAACTACTGGTCAGATTTGAAAAATCTTTCAGTGCTAAATAGCCCAGGAAGGCTAGATAATAGGAGCGGAGCACCGATGCAGAATATATTAAAATAGGGGGGTTTTTAACTTTTTTTTTTTAAACTATTCCACGTAAGGTCGCGGACAGAAGCCAGTGATGTACACGCGTGAATAGCCAGATTATTGACTTTTTTCGTGTAATTAACTCACCTTGTCTTAATCTGACGCGCTTGAGATTTTTAACGATCGATTTTTTTACAATTCTGATCAGCTGCCCTACACGCAGGACCATAATATATGTAGGGTTCATATATGGTGGGGTACATAATAGGGTACAAGATTTCTTCCATTATGTTATCTTGTCTAGCTCGGGAAAATCTCAAAATCCCCGCTTGTTCCCCTTCCCCTACTATACTAGGCTTCCCCTACTATGTTACATTTATATTTGATGAGGGTATAAAGTATAAGAATTTTATTAAGTTTGTTATATAGAGTGGGACCTAGATAATATTGAAATAACTTTTTTAAGTAAGTATTTTTAAAGCTCTATCAGACTGCAGGACTATCTTTTATCCGTGCAGGAACGGAGAAAGAATACAATTTCCTGCGGCCCGGCGGCCTGTCGTAAGAGGCGACAAAACAACCCGCAGCCAGGTGGTAGGGCATTTGCCCGACTGGATGGCTACCACCCCTGGTCTAGAGTATGTCGCCATAACAACCTTGTGTTGTGTTCCGGCATTAGTGACCAGGTTCCAGGCTCCCTAAAGAGAGCAGCAGCGCATTCGTAGCACCTTTGGTGTTGCAAATGTCCATAGGCGATGGTAACCGCTGTCCATCAAGTGGGCCGTCAGCCTGTCTGCTGATCTCCTGCAATAAAAAAAAAAAAGACTGACTTATAGAGTTACGTAGAGGTTTAAGTCTGTAGTGTAAATGATAAAAATGTACTATTATGTCCTTTATTTAGCATTTTTACCTCTAATGGATTCGCACCTTAATAATTAAAACAGTAAAAATATATCACATGAAATCTTCAATGTAAGAGGTTTCCCACACGTTTAACATCTTTTCTTTTAAATGACTTCTCCCCTTATCGATCTATTTACCTTATTATAATATCTAAGCACGAACACTTGTAGGGAATAATAACAATTGGCTATATAGGAAATGGGCAACAAAAGGGCCAGTATTAGCAATATAAGGGCGGGGCGCGTTGTTTGTTGACTTGTTTAATGGATACGCGAAAGTTCGATTGAAACGGTTTAAGGAAAATGTGGAAATATTTTTTGGGAATGTGGTTCGGTGTTTTGTTTTGACCGTTTTCTATACACTGATTTATTTATTAGCTCGTGATATCTCAGCAGTGCAATTTCAAAACCTAGCAAGTGATATTCTTTTTAACCGAGTTCCAAAAGGAGGTTTTTGTTTCGACTGTACTGTTTTTTTGCAGGAGGCCAGCAGACAGGTAGACGGCCCACTTGATGGAAAACGGTTACCATCGCCTATGGACATTTGCAACTCCAAAGATGTTACATATGCGCTGCTGCTCTCTTACAGGAGACTAGAACCTGGTCACTAATGCCGGAGCATAACATATATTTGCAGCATTAAATTTTTTATTAAAATAGCATATCGTAGAAGCTCGTTTTTTTACACAATTTTTTTTTGAATAAACTTGCCACCTTTGAAAATTGTACAGCCGATCACACCCATTTTTTGTTTAAAGTATTTTTTTACATTTCTACCGCTTTGGTTTTTTCAAATTTTTGCACCCCATAGATTAAAAAGAGGCAAAATGTTGAAGACCTGTTTTACTTGTTCCATAAGGATATTGATACACACCCCTAATTTTTTGTGATTTCTCTAGAATCATGGTATAAAATCATAGCTGTTTTGATAATATAATAAATTAAGCTCTTTTTTCGATTTCTGTACGTATATTTTATGATTTCACAGTTTTTGTATTGTATTTAGATTTATAGAGATAATATTGTGCTACTTATGTTACACGTATGTAAAGCGTGTGAAATGTGTTTTTTAATTATATAATGTTCTGATATAATCAGGTTTTATGAAATGGAGAAGATGCGTTAACAGCAAACAAAAGCGAATAGTTAAATATTTAACAGCGCAAATTGAACGGTTAACAACACTTTGCAAGCAACAATTTAGTTAACAACAGTTTCAAACTTGTAAGTTGGATGGATCTAAAATTAACAAGTTTCATATTGTCTTCAATTTTAATTGTTCAACTTTTGCTAATGTGAAAGTTAAGTTATTGTTTTGATATAATCATAAATATTTATTTACATATTGAACAGATAGATGCAGTTAGAACAGAATAGAATAGAATATTGCACAAAAGAAAATAATACACATGAGTTAACAATCATATAACTAGTACAATCGGCGGTTTTAGCGCTAACAGCGATTTCTTGCAGACAACCTTCTGGAGATAATTTTACATTTCTAATGGGTCAGTATTCAGTGCGCATGTTTTAAAATATATACAACCATATATTCATAGTAAGTAAAAAACACATACATATTTGTATATAAATATGTTTTTTACATAGAGTTACATAGACATACATAAATTACTGTTTACAAATTTAGATAGTGATCTTCCATGAGTTTATTTAAAGATGCAGTCCATTTACATAGAGAAACGATGTTCGAACGGCTGAACGTATCCTTATAAGCAATCTCCCATTGGGGTGATGGTTGCCTGATTACGTTCATCGCCTCTAAAATCCAGGCATATCTATTCTCCGCTTTAAGGAATACATACACACATAACTTCACGCCAGGTCCCTTGCGGAGTAAGTACGAACAACAGAGCGCCATTTAGGCTTATTCTTACACACCTCACTTGCTTCTTTGACATTCATAGTTCTTGTCATGCACGCTCCCTGTTCTTAAGGCTCCTGACATCACCTTCTGCTAGTACACGCTTTAAGGAATCCTTTTAAATTTACTCCGCATTTCTGGAAATGTCCGTTTCATTGACTACTGTGTATCTTTTTGACTCCAAAACTCAATTTTGACCCCTCTTTAGTGCAAAGGTGAGACAGTACTTTACGCTGGAACAATTGTTGAACTTATACCTAACAGAGTTCAGTCGTGCATGGGCTATTGTTTCAAATAAGCTGCGAAAATATTCAATGGACTTCAATGAAAAAGTTACGGACAGAGAGGACCCTCCTGACCCGCCCGCCTTTGCAAATCTTCTTTGTACACCCTGCATACCGCCGACGCTTATAGCTCGCACAGTTAGCAGCTAGGCGTCTGACGGAAAGGGGGATAAAAGAAGCGGCTTTGGAGGCCTAAAATTGCTTACTTGCTCTCATATATATGACACCATTACGCACTAGTCTACTCTCTGTCGTTCATCATAAATCGTCTATGTATAGTTTTAATTTCATTTTAAATAAATCCAATAATAAGTCATACACTCCACATCGAGTTTTATTTAGAATATACAACTACCACCAATAGAGAGATTGAATCAAGAATTTATCTTTAAATATTTTTTTTAATACCCTGCAACGTCTTTAAAATATATATAGATATAGGTATAAGATGTTATATAAAGTATATGGAGAAAACGATATTAGAAAAATATATTTATGCAAATTGTCACGCCTTTTTCCCACTGGGGTAGGCAGAAACGATGGAGCTCCCCATGGTACGATCTTGACAAACACTTTTCGCTTCATCAACTTTATTAATCCTTTCATACATACACGCTTATTTAAACTGCTTTTTATCTGACATTTCTTAAACATATCTTCAATTTGACCATGGTAAGTCTCGAACAACTGCTATATAATCTGCGTAGTTACCTCTTTGTAATCAAAGTAAGGGTTTTTCGGAAAATTTGAATCTTATACATTAGTATAAGATTCAGCTTTATATACGAGTATTAACTCGTATATGAAAACTGGAGAATTTGTTTATTTACTTGAACGCAGTAATCTCAGTAACTGCTGGTCTGATTTGAAAAATAACTTCAGTGTGAGATAGCCCATTTATAGAGGAAAGCTATAGGTTATATATCATCACGCTAAGACCAATAGGAGCGGAGCACCAGTGAAGATTGTTTCGAAATCGGGTGGTTTTGAAAACAAATTCCACGCGGGCGACGTCACGGGTACAGCTAGTCTACTTATATATTCCAAAGAATGAGGACGTACCCCTTATAAAAAAGACGCATAAACAGCCTAAAAAATAACCATCGCTATTCGCATCTCAGCTTATTAAGGTCGCAAAGAAAGAATAAACCATAATCTAAATAATGTCATTTTCATATTTATACATACTTGGCTTTGCTTTTCATTAAATTAAGGAAGTATTAACTTCAATTGTGCTACTCAAAAAGCATTAGCGCAGTCTACAAGACTGTTACGCATCGCTACGCCGTAGCAGCGTAGTCCGTAGCTCGTTAAATGAAGGCAATGAGCGTATATATAATGAACTATACTAATGAAGGATACATTGCCAGAACTGTTATTTCATACTATTGTGGTATAGAATTATGGCCGTTATTATTATATACAATTATTAGACAGACAGAGAGTAAAATTTTATTACTTCGATGCTAATAAAAAGTTATGTCTGTCTATATCATATCTAAGAGTATGTCGCCATAACAACCTTGAGTTGTGTTCCGGCATTAGTGGCCAGGTTCCAGTCTCCCTTTAGAGAGCGGCAGCACATTTGAAGCACCATCGTTGTTACGAATGTCTATAGGCGATAGTAACCGCTTTCCATCAGGTGGGTTGTCCACCTGTGTGGTGAACTCACGCAGTAAACAAAATGTGTAAGTATTTCCTATCTATCACTCTGCATTGCTGACATTGATAGGATTAGTGTTTTGTTAAAATGAGGTGATGAAACTTGACATTGGCACCTCAGATGTCAACTTACAATAAATTTCTTTGACACTTTTTTGCTTATATTCCTTTGTCCTTTCCTGCTTGTCTGTTTCTATATTCTTTAAACTTCTCATTTAAATATAACAAACGTTAGGCAACCACAGATCCTAAAGTTCTACAAAATTAAATAATTTATTAAGTAAGGTTGCCTGGAAGCACTTTAAGCGCTTATTGTTTTTACAAAGAAAATAAAGCCGCCTATTGTTTTTACAAAGACAATAGGTATTGTAAGCGCGCATTTTTTAAATTGTTGATTAGGTGAGCAAAAATTAGTTTGAAAGAGGTTCCTTAAAATGTCACTTTTAAGAGAGAGAGAGAGAGATATGTATATATGTTGTTAATGTCACTCTCGCGGAGCGTTGTGTCCTAAGGAAGTAGGGTTGGCCGTAAAGAAAAGAAGATTTATGATCTCTTCTGCAAAATGGTCGTCAGCGCACCAAGTGCTAACGCCTACCTATTTGGTCACCGCCTCTTTGTTTACTTTTTTCTTTCACCGCATCTGTCACTATGTGATGTGACATAGTCTACGTCCAACCGCTTGTTTTGTGTGTTGTGTCGCATTTACACCCGCTTATGTCAACCCGCATTCTGGAAGGTACCTACTGTACAGTTCCAGCTGGTCCACTAGTCGAAGGGACCGCAAGACGTAAAGGAAGGATCACGAGGAAGAAGTTCCTGCCGCTGCGAAGCCCGCATCGTTCCGTGTTAGGTGCGGTGACCTTATGCTGTAAGTCATTTCCTTCGCTTTATCCCGCTCCCGCCCGCGCCATCACCAAGCGTTCGACAAACCGCAATTTATTGCCTCAATCAAAGTAAATTATAGTGTAATCAGTATTAATATCAAAAGAGATGATTGTTATTTAAGCAATAGAAACATTATTTTGATGAAGTATAAAATTATTGAAAATAACAAAAGATGTTAATTTCATAAATATACTCACATAGTCATGTCATGTCGATGAATCTATCCGTGCAGGAATTGAGAAAGAATACAATTCCTGCGGCCGGGTGACTTGTCGTAGGAGGCGACCTAACAACCCACAGCCACGTGGTAGAGTATTTGCCCGACTGATAGTTACCACCCCTGGTCTAAAGCATACCTCCATAACAACCTTGATTTGTGTTCCGGCTTTAGTGAGTAGATTCCTGTCTCCGTTAAGAGAGCAGCAGCGCATTTGTTTAACGTTAGGTGTTGCAAATATGCGCCGTCTGCCTGTCTGCCGAACTCATGCAATAAAAAAAGGTATATAAGTTTATTTGTTGAGAAGAGAATAATATTAAAATGGAAACCAAACATTAAATTAAAGAAAAGGTTTTTAATTACAACCTTTTGAGATCCTAGATACATATATGATCATATAGCAGCAGAGTGCAAGCCAAGACAAGTAAAACGAGCCCAAACACGACGTGTCTATTTTGTTTAGTACAGAAGTTCCTATGGCCACCTTCCGACTCCATCATCAGATCAGCTCCATGGTACCATATTATTGCATTGTCACGCGATATACATATGTGTGAAAAATTTCAGCTCAAGCGGAAACCGGGAAGTTGGTCAAATTTAACTTGCAAGATTCCACCCGATCTTACATACATACATCCATTGTAAGTTAAATAAAAGCTTGTAGTAAAAACATAACAGTCAGGCAGATATGCCTATTCTCTACACGAGTGCCATTAAATAGCACGCATGTAGACATAAAATACAAAATATTAATTATGATATACAAGACGTAAGGGAAGACTGAGTAAATAAATTCAAATTCATGAATTCCACTGTGATTACAGCAATAAATCCTGGATTAATCAAGAGCCGTAAAATGAAGAGTATAGCAACACTAATGCCGATGGGCTTTGAAATAGCATTACTTGGCATAATAGAAGGGAAATTCGGTGCTAAAATTTACATATCTTATCGCTTGACTCTATATGTAAAATTGGTTTGATCTTATGTGATGTTTATGTATCATGTATCATCATTATCATTATGTATCAGTGTATGTATATTATATATGTATATAACTTATGTGTATATCTATATATATAGTATAGTTATATATTTATTAATAAAATTGAAGTAATCGTACAATAATTATGTATACCACCATCGCCACTTCTAATCGGATTATTCTTGCCACGGGTTGTCTGGAAGAGATCGCTTTTTAGCGATAAGACCGCCCTTTGTAGGGTACAACTACTATAATATTACTAGTTCGTTAGTTTTTCTGTAATGGTGTACAATAAAGTGTTATCTATCTATCTATATATCTATCAGGTCTTTATACAAAAGTAAACCTAATACAACCGTTTTAACGGATTTAAGCGCGGTGATTTATTTGATTGTTCTGACGTGATGTGATTCGAAACCCGATGGAACGAAAAAAGTGACGCTTTACACTTACAATTTTATTTAGATTTCTATATAATATTATTATTACATATATAGCATATTTGAAGGTTTTGTACAACACTGCATTATTAGAAAATAAGGTTTGCTCTCAGCATATTGTTGTGACGTAATTACATCTGACACAACTTTTGTTAATTCTTGAGTAACACTTTAAATTCCTCTCGTTTCTTCGTAAATCAGGCCTGATTTCCTTTTAACGGCATCACGTCGAGCGAATCTCCTTATGGCTTCGTAATCCCTTAAATATTGTCCCACAAGAATTTACTATGCCGTCTGGCACCCTTTTCCCTAGACCCCTTCCCGCTTTTTCCGCGTCCTATCATTTTTGAAAATGGGATTGGAGTGCGTATTATACACGCTCACTCATTTAATACTCGTCTAAACTCCCACATCATGAGTACTATAACTTCACTTCTCATAAAATTTACATACCGGGAGCCTATATGAAAATCGATTCCTAAGAAAACCCCAATAAACTCCAGAAATGTGGTATGGCTATATATACAATACATATCATAATTAAATAAACATGTTTTATATATAAAACATTCACTTGTTTATCTATTGTTGACATAATATAAAATCCCTCCGTGCAGGAACGGAGAAAGAATACAATTTCCTGCGGCCGGGCGGCCTGTCGTAAGAGGCGACAAAACAACCCACAGCCAGGTGGTAGGGCATTTGCCCGACTGGATGGCTACCACCCCTGGTCTAAGTATGCCATAACAACCTTAAGTTGTGTTCCCACATTAGTGGACCAGGTTCCAGTCTCCTTTAAGAGGGCAGCAGCGCATTTGTAGCATCTTTGGTGTTGCAAATGTCCATAGGCGATGGTAACCGCTCTCCATCAAGTGGGCCGTCTGCCTGTCTGCTGACCTCCTGCAATAAAAAAAATGCTTGTTATGTTGTTATATTTATATTAACATTATACACATTTATTATAATAACTTATGTTTTATTGTATATTTATAATTATGTATATATGTATATATTCGTGTTAATTTAAGTTAGTTATGAATATTTATGTATCTATTGCCATTTTTCTGCACCACCTATTTCGCCTGATTAAATTTTTTTCTCATTCAGGTTGCCTGGAAGAGATCGCTTTGAGCGATAAGGCCGCCTATTGTATTGCCTAGAAAATATTGTAAATATGGTCTGTTTCTGTAATTCTATATTTTGGTGTGTAATAAAGTGTTATATATCTCTCTATCTATGAAAATTTGCTAAGTTTGTGCTACATTATTGGAGGGATGGCGAGGTGTTCTAAAAATGCTTGTAAAGTGTGAAAAGTTAGTGTATGATATAATTATGTTAAAACCGTAAGGTTCTCTGATTATAAAGCATTGTGACCAGTCGCTTTTCTTATATTATCATAAACCCTTCTGAGTTGTTGCAAGTATTAGAGTAATGGTAACAATGGTCTACAGTGGTTTTGTTGCCCTAGATATGAATATGATTTTGGGTCCATTTTTACACACAATTCATGAAACTATCAATGATTTTGTTAGATGTGCTCTGATTTTTTTTTAAATCTGTATTTTCATTTTACATTACAAAAATCAAAAAACGAGAAATAAAATAACAGATAAATTTATACTGTCAGTAATACTTTGCGAAATTAGGATACATCGAAGTAAATAAAGAGGAAAATATCGAAAATATATTTTATATTTCCATAAAACGCCTTTTATGAGCTTTTCTTTTATAATCTTTCAGGGGACAATCTCTTTTCAAAGACCAGCAGTAATTAATTGTTCAAAATATATCATATGAAAAAATCATGAAAATACGAGCACATTGAGAAATTTCATGAATACATTCGTAATCTGTGCAGTTGAAAACGTAAAAATTTGATATGCAGGGCAACAAAACAAAACTTTTTTTTGTAAAGCTGTGTAATACCTCATTAGTTTTCGTCAAAATCGGCCATTAGACTCTATTGAGTATGTTTCGCTGCTTAACAAAGTTTAGGATATGGTCTTGAAGACCCACTTGAAAAATGTATATATTAAGGAAAGTTATTTTTGTTTAATATTGTCATGAGGAAAATCATCTGCAACCTGGAAGGTTCAAATTACTTTTCGTGAGTGGGAGGGGTTGTTATGAACCTCTGTATCCAACCTTTTTAAAATTAGCCCTCATAATGGGTTCAGGGTCAATTAAAATGTTAAGGGGACAGGTGAGTGGAAAAGATTTTTTTTGTCTGCATTATTTTGAACTCTGATGGAGTTTGTTTCGAAGTTTTAATTAAAGAAGATGGTTTACTGTTTTATTCTCACTTAAATAACTTAATTAGTTGTATCTGTATTTGGGAGATAGATTAAATAGCATCTATAATATTGTAAAAGTGTAGTCTTTTGTTTCTTAGATTTTTTGTGCTTGTCGGTTTGTTCGGGATTTACGTAAAAACTACTGAGCCGATTTTGATCTGGTTCTCACTGATCAACAGCGAATTCTCTAACTTAAAATCCCGTTACTTTTTACTATGGGAATCCCGCGGATTTCTGCCCAGGAGTCCTTATAAGTTATTAGGTCGCATAAAAATTGATTGATTTTACAAGAACCTTTTCTTGTAAAATCGTATCGGAAACGGTCAATTTTCCCCTCGTTCTTTTTTAAATATTGTAATACGTTTTCCTAGAAATCTTAAGGAATCGAATTATTCCTAAGAATTAACCACATAGCTGAATAGCATGAAAATAAGCTATCTTATTACGGCATAGTTTTTGACTATTCCGGGACTTTTGATCTATTTCACGGGAATTCCTAACTTCCAAACTACGTGCTTTTACGGTCTGCTTGCTGTAATAGTTTCTATATTTATTGTTACGTGCGAGCGAGGGTACGCACATATGGATTGGAAGAAAACACCAGTTTTAGTTTAAAAGCTTTTAATGACTTACACAGCCACACGCAGTACCTCTATGCAGGGTCGCACGACCAACGATGCACAGTCCCGACGATAACTTCTCACACCCTCAGTACCGTCGCCGATATTGCGTAGACCACCTCCGATATTATCGCGTGTAGCTCGCCTCTGGTTCCTCTCTCGAACAACGCTACACACCTACTTCACGTATCCGTTCACCAAACTTGTCACTAAATTCACCACTTAATTCGTCTCTGTCTTCTATTAACCTTCTCTTCCAACTCTTTAGTATCGCACTTGTCGTTTCACCGTTTTGACTGAAGTCAACTTTAAACTCAACTCTCAACTCTAAACTGCCCAGTAGGCACGCCTTACGCTGTTTATATACCCGGAAGAATTTTCTAGAATCCATCTATCTATCTCTGTCTTTTCTTTCCCGAACCTTCTGTTCGGGAACTTCCGTTTATACATCTATCCCTTTCTAACATCTATCTATCTCTTCTTTCGTTTATCATCTATCCTTTTCTGAATTTATCCGTACTTGTCTTTTCCTTCCAGAAATTTCTAGTTCTTTCTAAAAGTTCTAAAACTGATTTACGCTGCAGGGCAGTTCCATCCTCGGTCGCCACAATTTATATATGTATTTAGTAGCATTACTTTAAGTGTTTTTATACTTAAAAACCTGACTGGTATCTTACCAGCCAGGTTTACTGCGATTTTCTGCTATTTGTTCAAATTGGACAAAGTCGCGGGCAAATTCTAGTATTGGTTACGCGATAAAAAAACGCAGATTGAAGAGTTTCATATAAGTAATAAAAGTCCAATACTCCTGTCATTTGCCTTCGAATTAATTAAAAACTATTTTAAAGGTTGGGAAAATTTCAAAACTTTTAATTTATTAAAATAAAGTTGTTTATTGCCATATTAAATAAAAACTAGCGGTGTTATTTATAGAAAGCTTGTCTTCTTTACGAACGATCTTCTCTTCTCTTCTTTACGAACCATAAAGAAGCTTCCAAACTTACTCTAACTCTCTATGAATAAGACCACAGAATTATACTGTACTCGCTGCGCCCCGCGGTCTCACCTGCGTGGTGATGGAAAGTCGTTATATTTTGGATAATACACGCTATATCTTTATAAAAGCCTTTATGTTATTCTGATGTGTAAGCTATGTTATTGTAGTATTATTGTATTTAGTTTCATCAATATCCATTCAGTAGTTTTTGCGTGAAATAGTAACAAACATAGATACATCCATATATTCTTACAAACGTTCGCGTTATTTATACTATTACGAGTCGCGAGACTCGAATTAAAATGCTGTTAGAATTATTATAGAGTTTATTTGAACTATACAAACACGTATAACATAGGAACAAATATAAAAGAACACAACAAGTCCAAACGGAATGCAGAAGGTCGTAAATCAGTAAAACGCGCAAAGTCCGTCACACGTCTCGCTTCGCTGGTGGGTCTTGCTTGACTTACTCCTCCCTCAATCAGGCCATTGCTTTGCACTGCACAAATGCGATATGTCCGCCCAACAGCGTGGATTGCCTGGAATCAGCTTGTACTTTATATCCGTAACACCTGGCTAATGATTACAATACAACAATAGGCCGTAAGCCAATAAGTAAACAAAAGAAGACGACCATAAAATAAATTAAATTTTATTAGTTCAAATGCCGACGGATAATAAATGTGACACAGCACATTTATTATCCGTCGGTTCAGATATGCAGGTGGATTTTGTGTTTGACGGGACCTGAGTTGTAACAACATTTATTGTATGTATCATATGTAAAATAGATATGGTATTAGTAAGGTGATGTCACAGTATTTGAGATACTCAATTTTAGGATTCAGCAATTGACATTGCTAGCTAAATTATTGTTCGTAATGGGCCGGAAATGAAGAGGAAAAAAATAGTTTTTGTTTTGCTTCAGTTACTAAGCCACACGATGGAGGAAAACAGTCACAGTAAATCAATTCAGTCAATTAGTTTTTGTGAGACGTAACCAAAGGTCATTATTACGATACGGTGTGTATTTGACAAAAAAGTAATACACATAATTGGGATTTTCTTTACTGCACGTGTGGGGCGCTGAAGCCCTCGGGTAGTTTTGGTGGCTGGTTCTATCATTATGGACTGTATGAGAGAGATATGACACAGAGCCTCGTTTACGGTCGTTTGCGGTTGAATCACTTGCCAGGTGTTACGGATTACGTCAACTACGACACGAACACATTTTAATTTGTGAGGTATAAAACCACGGCCTGATGGGGAGAGGGGATAGCCGAGCGAGACCCACGATCATGGCGAGACGTGTTTACGTTCGGGAATCTATTAGTGACGGCCTTTGAGCGTTGAATTACGAACTTCTCACATTACGTTTGGATTTGTTGTGTTCGGTTATATTTGTACTTGTGTTGTACGTGTTTGTATAGTTCTAATAAACTCTATAATAATTCCAACGGCATTATAATTCGAGTCCCACAACTCGTAACAATATTTAATTAAATTAATATTAGATAGATATGAGTATACGATCCTCTTACTCATCCTCAAAACACAGAAACAAATAACAGTTACACTTCACAACATAGAATAAGTATCTATAAATATAAATATACATATTTACCTAATATAATAATATTATTACTAATAATATTTAGATAAAAAGTAGTTTAAATAAGCGTGTATGTATGAGAAGATTAATGAAAGTTGATGAAGCGAAAAGTGTTTGTCAAGATCGTAACAAGTGGAGATCCATTGTCTCTGCCTACCCCAATGGGAAACAGGCGTGACAATATGTATGTATGTATGTATATTTAGCTAATACATTAGCCTAATAAAATTATTATTTACGTACTCCGTTGGCTCAGCGAGCCAATGTGGGTCTTAGCCTCCGAAATGAGAGCATAGGCATACTCTCGTTTTCTCTCTCCTGTGTAGTTTCTTGCTGTTATTGGCTCGTAGCTCAGTCTCCACTCCGTCCTTCCAGCGATATTTGGGACGGCCGACCGGACGCCGACCTGCCGGCCGTCCCAAATAGGCTTTGCTCATGCTGCGATCCTCTGCCATCCTTTCTACGTGACCGAGCCAGCGGATGCGATGAGCTTTTATTTAATAGCTTTTATTTTTTAAATAAAGATATTAACGTCATTTAAATGTTAATGAACAACCTAACATAAAAAGGACCGTAGTAGTTCTTTTAAACAACGGCTTCGCAGTTATTTTTGTTTAAGGAGAAAAACCAACAAGAAACTCCCCCGCAGCACGTGTAACTAAAAGCTTTTAATTAATTTTGTTTTGTCATTAAGATATTAATTAAAAGGGTGCAGTATTCTTTTAAAGTCAAGTATTTTTATTCCTTAGCTAAAACCTTTGAAAGTATTGTTACGAATCACGAGACTAGAATTAAAATGGCCTTATAATTATTATAGAGTTTATTAGAACTATACAAACACGTAAAATACAGGTACAAAATAAATATAAACCGAACACAACAAGTCCAAACGTAATGCAAAAAGGTCGGGATTCCATATAACGCGCAAAGTCCGTCATTTATTAGATTACCGATTGTAGTACACACGTCTCGCTTCGCTCGTGGTTCTCGCTCGACTGCCTCCCCCTCCATCAGGTCATTGTTTTATACTGCACGAATGCCATATGTCCGCCCAGCTACGTGGACCAAATTTCCTAAAATCAGCTTTTACTTTGAAAAATCCGTAACACCTGGCTAATGATTACAATACAACAAAAGGTCAATAAGTAAACTAAAAAAGACGACCATAAAATTATTTCAATGCTATTAGTTTAAATGCCGGCGGGTAATAAATGTGCTTTGTTTCAGATAGGCAGGTGAATTTTGTTTTTATGGGGACCCGTATTGTAATAGTATTTTAAAGTTTAGTTTTTTGTGCTTCTGAATACGCTATGAAATATATTAAACCACTGAAATGTTACATTTTTTCGGCCTTAGCATGCTTTCATCGTATTCTTACGAACGAGGATTCAAGAACCCAGGCAACTTCGGAACGCTGTAAAACGCAGATAAATTAATGAAATTAAACAAATTTGTAGTGGAAATTATTTTTTAATAAAATCCTCTATAAGATTGCCCTGGTGTCATTTTATTGTAACATGACCAGGAAAAAAGTTATAACGCCCAAAAGAAAACTTATTCTAAAAAAATTTTTACTTTTCTTTATCATTTTTTTATTTTTCCATCTAATGATAGAAATAATTAAGAAAAGTTGTAGACAATTTAATTTTCTACAAACAATGTGTTATACAATTTTCTGTAGTGTTAGTTTACGACAGCGCGAAAAACCTTTGTACTCCTTTTTCCAAGATAGTGGCCGGAGTACAAGGGTAGCGACCCCACAAACTTGAATCTAAGCTCACCCCTCTACACATCTGTTTACGCTAAGACTATAATAGGAGAGACTTACTGGTTGATGGTGGTGATGAAGAGTTTTGCTAATGATGAAAGTTGATACGTTGCAAGGCACCCGATTTATACAATTGCAACGCAACCGGCGTGCGCGCACACGAACGCAGTAAATTTGACACTGACGGAACGCGATTTTTGGGCTGATAGTGCTGTGGCTACTAGGGTTGTACTTGACGTCGCGGTTGGTGCGAAGAACCGTGAAAAAAAGCGTGGGGTGTATTCAAAGCGCTTTTTCTTCTTCTTTAATATGTTAAAAAGCGCTTTGAATACACCCACGCTTTTTTTTAAGACCCCATTCATCAGAAACCAAATTTATAAAATTTTATTTTCTGTTTTTTTAGTTGGATTTTTTATGAAAGCGTGTTTTTTTAGTTTTTTTTAACTATTTTTTATTTTTTATATGAACTTTTTTTTAAATAATTTTAAATACAAGCTTTTGAGATCCTGCATATCATGTAGCAGCAGAGTGCTAGCCAAAACAAGTAAAACGAGCCCAAACACGACGGGTCTATCTTGTTTTAATACTGGAGTTCCTATGGCCACCTTCCGACTCCATCATCAGATCAGCTCCATGGTACTATATTATTGCATTGTCATCGACCTTTGACAGGTGTTCAAACTTTGAATTAAATCTGATCGTTCAAAGTAGGACAAAATCGAGGTCAAAGGGGTCGGTTACAAACATACATACATACATACAGGTGAACCTAATAAAAGCGTGTTAAAAACAAAATTGCGTCCTGTGAAAAACGCAACCCTAAATGTAACTTTTCAACCGACTTCATTGAAAGCTACTACTCATAACAATCACGAAATATAGTATCTTCTTTAGTCATGTGAAAATTTTATTTGGCTAATTAATTAAAAGTGAAACAAAACAATACTTCTAAAATTAAATGTTCTAAACAACAATAAAACAACACAAACTCCTCAGGCTATTGACGTCCCAGTCAAACGATGCCAAGTCTGCTCGTAATTATCTATAAGGTACTAAAACCCAGTTGTTTCAAACATATGGAGAAACTCACTCGGAAAGTTCTGAGAGTCCGTAGAATAAGTGGAAAAAGTTTTCGTAATACAATTTCGGAAAGGTATGATTCATGACTGTAATATAACGCACCTTCATTATATTTCAGATTTTCAACTAGAAGTTTTATCCACGTTCTTGATGTTTTTGAAAGATTTTTTTTCCATAGAGAAACTGGCAAATAGATGGCGGTTTAATGGAAAATGCGGGAACATGGCATGGCCAACTCCGCTATCCTTGGCAACCAGCCTCTTAGGCTGAATGTCCATTTCCGTGGAGGCAGCGGAGCGGAGTTGCGGACTGTGCGGAGCTAGGCCGAGTTCACGCAACTTGTCCAACTTTCGCGGCATACTTCCTCATCCCACTGAGGTTGGTCCATTTCCCCGCAACCCCATTCCACTTACCCGCACCGACGCGCCGTTTCCGAAAGTGTATGAATTTCAAACAAGCTCGCAAATCCCTATCCACAAGAGCGGAACGGAGATTTTATGCATATTACTGACCCAAATACTGATTTTGTGACATGAGAAATCCTAATTTTTGTAATCATTATTATTATAAATTGTATACTAATTTGTATTTAGAGATACGTTTAAATTTAATTATTTTGTAAGCTACATATGTGGCAGGATACTGTATATACAAAATAAATCACTTTGACTTTAACTTTGAAAAAAATAATAATATAAATGCTGGAACGGAGATAGAATATAATTTCCTGCGGCCGGGCGGCCTGTCGTAAAAGGCGACAAAACAACCCACAGCCCATTTGCCTGACTGGATGGCTATCACGCCTGGTCAAGAGTATGTCGCCATAACAACCTTGGGTTGTGTTCCGGCATTACTGGCCAGATTCCAGTCTCCCTTATGAGAGCAGCAGCACATTTGTGGCGCCTTTGGTGTTGTAAATGTCCATAGGCGATGATAACCGCTTTGCATCTAGTGGACCTGCCTATCTGCTGAACTCCTGCATTTTTTTTAAGCCCCGGTTCTCTGCTCCGCAGCCTCGCTCCACTTCAATAGACAGGCAGTCTAATAGAGGGGTGTGGCTGAGGCCTGTGTTTATCATTTACCTATCATTAGGAAGGGCACCCCAGAGCACCCATCGCGGCCATAGCGTAGCGTGGTGGTGTCTCAAGCTCAAAGGGCGCGGGTCCGAAAAGCGTACACCATTGACGTGGTACAGCCCTGCTGGAATAATTGTTTTAATTACAGTTCTTAGGGCCGGGTCGACCGAACCACGTTAATGTGCATGTTTTTATGAAGTGATGACTTGTTATGGGAGGGCAAACCGCTTCGTTACGTGAGGCGTTACGGCGCCAGTCTTTCTGGCTTCCCTTTCTCTCACGCAAGTTATCAATTCTGTCGGGCCTCCCGAGGTGCACACGTTTTTTTTAACTATTTGTTTTTTAACTAATCTCCCTCTCCTAACGCAATTAATTTGTCGAGGTATTATTACCAGGATATATATAGTATGCATGTATGTATGTATAATATTTGTGCTTTTTATTTCTTTTTACCTTTCTACATCTTAATGTAATACAACATTTTTACTACATCTATATATTCTACTTATGTAATATTAATATATTTTTACTGTGTGTATGTTTACCAACTTGCAATAAAAATCTCCACTTAGGTAGTTGTCTGACCTAGTGTGTATATTTTTACAGTTACCACGTGCTGACGGTTAAGAAAAATATCGTTATGAAACCTGAACGACTTGTAACCGATCTGTCAAGCCCACCAATCCACCTTGGACAAGTATAGCGGGTAAACCGTGCGTTTCTCCTTGTAAATGGGCGGTCCCAAAGCAGCAGTGAGACATTTATGGGCTGTTATTACATGTATTTCTACACAAAGTATAATACATAAACAGCCAATCTACGCCATTTAGAAAGAAAATAATAAACTCTAGTAGGTATAGCTATTACTTTCCAAAACAAAAACATCACAAAAAACAATGGACTACACGACGCAAAAACCAGGTTAGAAAGTAAACAAATAATACACTTTATTTACCAGCATAGTAACAAAACATTTTACTTATATAAATAAAAAAAGGATCATGAACTCGCTTTCGGGCTTTTGTGTAAAAGAAATTTCGTTTACAGAGCACATCATGAGATTTGTAAAGTAATTATTCTCTTTGTAATTCATTTAATAAGCAAGCTATTAAAGCTTAAAATCAAATAGAAATTATTATACAGGTTTAGAATAATAATAGGCAATTGTAGTTATTTTAATAACTTTATATTATCATTATCATCCGAGCGCTAAATCTCGGTTGCGTTCGGAGCGTTCACGCGGTCTTCAGTATCCCCCGTTTTGAGACCCTTGGTACGCATGTCATCCTTCACAACGTTAAGCCAACATTTCTCGGGCCTTCCCCTTCGACTCGGATCTGGCGGAGGCGGCATGGAGACATTTCTCCGTAAAACGTGGCCGTACCAGCGTTTTAATAACTTCTTATGCCTGCTATTTTTTTATTGCATGAGTCCAACAGACAGGTTGTTAACATCGCCTTTGGATATTAGTAACACCAAAGTAGCTAACAATGTGCTGTCGCTATCTAAAGGGAGGCTGGAACCTGGCCACTAATGCTGGAATACAATTCAAGGTTATTATTATCAGAGGCGGTAGCTATCCGGACGGTCAAATGTTCTATAGCACCTGGATGTGGGATGTTTTTCTTACGGCAGGCCGCGAAAAGTTGTATTTTTTTCTCCATCCCTCCACGGATATGACACAGATTAGCGCGCTCATATGTTGATAATGAAAAGCTAGTACTCGGTTGTAGGACCACCTACCGAGTCTAATTGTGAATCTAAGTCATCCAACGACCCACTCAAATATACATAGATGTATACATACGTATCTCGCCTGTTTCCTATAGCAACAGGCCGAGACGATGGTTCTCTATTTGCTACAACCCTAACAAACAACTTTCACTTCATATACTTTGGCATTTTTTCACACGCCAACAAGCATAAAATTTTATCAAAATAGGCTCAGCGGCTTAGGAATAGTTCAAAGATATAACAAACGTACAGAAGAATTATAAATTATATTATATGACCAGATAAATATAATTAAGAACTTGATAGATAGTTCATTTGTTTGGGTAACCATCTCTTTAATAATATATGATTGTTTCTTCATTATGACATTTATGCCCTGTTTCTTACAACCCCATTAATTCTTCAAAAAGTAACAACATTAACATCAAGTTTATGTGTATATAAAAAACCAGAGACAGAGATAAATGCGAAATTTTAAAAAAATCAACTGGTTTCATCATTATTTTCTCATATGAAACATTCATTGCTAATAACATAAGCCAATTAACCGAACGGAATTTATCGCCAGGGTGATGATAAATACATCACATACAGTACGTACTCTGGTTGATTAGATTTCAGCACAGCCAAATATTCATTAATTTAGAAATGATTTAAGTTATAAGAATGGAATATAAACAAAGCAAATTTATTACACGCCAGCGTTGTTTAAACTAATAACATTGAAGAGCTTTTATGACAGTCTTCTTTTGTTTACTTTGTGTTTAAGATTTGTAATTAGTAAAAAATCCCATTGTGTATTATAATCTTTTATAGTATTCATTAGCCAGTTGTGATTCTTAGAAATTATTGTTACGCAGTCGAGTATTGTGTTGAGACATATTGTATAGTTTAGTATAAAGCAATGCCCGAACGGAGGGGTGCGGCAGTCTAGTGATGGTCACAGTCGAGAAGATGTTAGTGACGGACTTTGCGCGTGTGCACTGATTGTGTTCAGTTATATTTGTAAGAAAGAAAGAAAAACTTTAAGCAGAAATAACTGCATTATACATGTTTGTATAGTTCGAATAAATTGTAAAAGTAATTCTAACGGCATTTTAATTCGAGTCCTGCAACTCGCAATAATATTAAGGGATTATTTTTTCTATATTTAAACGAATTATATTTAAACTTGAAATGAAATATTAAAAATAAATTATATCAACAAACAAAACTAAAGTAAACAATCTAGCGCCAGACTGTTGTTACTTGGGAACGTCCTCAAACTAGCCGCAATGCCTCAGAATTTCCCAGTCTTGTGGTTACGCGAGACATCTGCTGTACTTGGCTGTCTCGATATAGCTTAATTTTCATTATTATTATTTGTTTCGTGTATAGCGACCTGACCTTATGTCCATTAGAAAATGAACATTTTCATTTACTAAGTAATGCAAGTTTATTTTACGATGGATTTTGTACATAATTTAATTAATTCAACCGTCTTTTATATGGACTGACGATATTTTCCTTTCTAGTTAAGATCGTACGGTTCGCATTACGTTAGATCCAACCGTAACTTCTTGTTAATACCAAAAGCCTAGACGCTTTCTACTATTTATCCGTCTTAGAATTCAGTTCATATAATAATATATTTTGAGCTTAGCTCTAATTGCACTTTTTTCTTTTTGTTAATTTATTCGTCTTTAAATATGACTTCGCACGGCTGTAAATAAAACTGGAGCCTTACAGATTACTTATTAAATCATGAGTCTATCGCCGCTGCCAGAAAATATTTAGCTACCATTAAAGTTTAAGAAGCGGTGCAATAAAATTTCTAGCAACTTTTTTTATTATTATCGAAGATGGCAAACAGGTAGACGGCTCAGCTTAACGTTTAAACAGCATGGGTGACCCACCCCGCTGTCAACCTCTAAGATGAGATAAGACGCTATAGGGGGTCATCCCCCTGACGATGAGATAAGGAGCCTGTTGGTAAAAAAAGTGTCCTACAGACAACCTTAGTGAGAAATACAATGCGGTCAATCTAGTTAGTCTGCGGTTAAATGGAAAAAAAACCTAAGTGAGAAGCCAAGCGTGGGGTTGTTACAGATGTAGTGTCTCGGAACTAGTTTTTATGGTGACCCGTAAAAACATATAGGAGAGGGGAGCAGGTGGCGCAGATTAGATTAAGTAGGTATTTTGACGGCTGACATCCCCTTGTCATCCTCTCGGAGGCCACAATGTGAATGGTTTGGCTTAAAGCCTACACCGAGCCATCCCAGGCCCAAGCATGGTGTGCAAAGAAAATACATTACACTGAATTAATAAAAAAAGAGGAAGATGAGATAAAAGTTGCGTACTCGTCGCTCGTACGTAACAGTATGTTGAAAATAATTTCTATGAATGACTACAGAAGAAGCTTGGTAGTGATCGCATTATTCACATCCATTTCGGTACGGTGGAAGACCATACAGTCCAGTAAATATAAACAAACACACACAAAAATATTGTTAGTTATACTTTTACCTTATATCTGTGTTAGTAATTAATGACTAGCACTAATTCGGTCCTCTTAATAAAGGACCAAATCTGTGGGCAGTCAAACTTATCGGCTGTTCCCTTCGGGATACTGTTGCTGCTATCACGCAATCTGCTTAGTGATGAAGTTGTTTTTTCACGCCATAAAGCATCAAAGCCATCTTGAGTCAGCTTCAGCGAACATAGACGACGAAATTTACGGAGCCTACATATGTAAGTTTTATTTTTATTTCTAATTTATATTTATCCCCAGTTTTTTACAAGATACATTTCCTAATTTGGAAAACCTGAGGTACTTTTCTTATTGTTTAGAAAATTTTCAAAAATACTGGTCATGCCACTGAATTTATTCGTTGTGCGCTTAAATCTTACCATTTTCAGAGTTTTGTAAACTTTCCAATTTTAGTCTACCACTCGTATTGCGCCTTTTTAGTGTTTAATTTCAACGATTTTATATATTTTAAGCTGAGATTCCAACAGCGATTTTATTATTTGTATATTTTATTACAGGCCTACTGCGACTTCGTCCATGTTTGACTTGGATAATTCGCGGGATTCCCGGGCCACAAAGTATCACAGCGTGTAACAAAAATGTAAGCTATTGTTTTAGTGGAAGTCGGAATAAGCAATTTTTACGCAAATGGACAAGTACAAACCAATCTTAGAAAAATTCCCGTGTATTAATAATCATCACACACTTTGTTATTACAGTGATAAAATTGCATTTTTTTAAAATTCTGGCTATTTTAAATTATTTTTTTTTAATTGCAGGAGTTCAGCAGACAGGCAGACGGCCCACTTGATGGGAAGCGGTTATCATCGCCTATAGACATTTACAACACCAAGGTGTTACAAATGCGCTGCTGCTCTCTTAAAGGAGACTGGAACCTGGTCACTAATGCCGGAATACAAGTCAAAGTTGTTTTGGCGACATACTTAAGACCAGGGGTGGTAGCCATCCAGTCGGGCAAATGCCCTACCACCTGGCTGTGGGTTGTTTTGTCGCCTCTTACGACAGGCCGCCCGGCCGCAGGAAATTGTATTCTTTCTCCGTTCCTGCACGGATAATTTCCAGATTTTTGAAAAAAATTGTAGGAGTTCAGCAGACAGGCAGACGGCCCACTTGATGCAGAAAGTGGTTACCATCGCCTATAGACATTTGCTACAAATCCGCTGCTGCTCTCTTAAAGGGGACTGGAACCTGGTCACTAATACCAAAACACAACTCTAAGTTGCTATGTCAACATACTCTAGACCAGGGCAGCTATCCAGTCGGGCAAGTACCCTACCACCTGGCTGTGGGTTGTTTTGCCGCCTTTTACGATAGGCCACCCGGCCGTAGGAAATTGTATTCTTTCTCCGTTCCTGCACGGATAGAAAAATTGAAATTTCCCGCGGGACTCTTGGGATAAGAAGCAGCGCACATTTTAAATCTAAGAATTTGATTTTACGGATATCTTCATTTCTGATTATATCCATGACAGAAACACCTAACTAATAATAAAAACAACGACTCGCTCCATAGCCCGTAAATTATTCACTTAAAGCTTACAATAATGTATAAAAATCGTATTATTTTTTTACGTAACTAAAATAGAGCTACTTCTCAAGGATTACCCCGCGGCATAGCCACGAGGAAGACTAGAGTAAAAAATAAAATATTAACAAATATAGCGAAATATCTTCGGGACATTTTTCCTGTAAATCTTAATTAATGTAAATACGACGCAATTTCTTTAAATAAAGTACTTGTTATGAATATTGTTTATGGTAACAAAATAATTACGTTTCCGAACGTACATGTAACATGATGATAATATTTAATAAAGTTTTTAGTCTATGGCAGCCCTTGTTTCTATTAGGTTTTGCGCCCAGACATTTTTTTTCCAAGTAAATCTTAATCTTATAAAATCAAAGCAATCACTTGTGAAATAATAGTGCTAAAATGGCCGGGAGTTATATTGTGAATGTCCCAAAATTAAAGGGTCGAGATAACTATGACGAGTGGGCATTTGCTGCCGAAAATTTCCTAGTATTAGAAGGCGTGGACATTAACAAAACTACCACCGATTCGAGTGATGGGGACGCACAAAAGGCGAAAGCCAAGTTAATTATGACAATAGACTCATCTTTATACGTGCATATCAAGTCTGAAAAAACCGTCCGTGATGTGTGGAAAAAGTTAAAATCACTTTTTGACGACTCCGGTTTTACGCGTCGCATTAGTCTTCTTCGAAAACTCATTTCTTTTCGGCTAGAAGATAGCGAGTCAATGACAGCGTATGTCACTTCAATTATTGATACAGCTCAAAAACTAAAGGGAACGGGTTTCCAAATAAATGATGAGTGGATCGGCTCATTGCTGTTAGCGGGTTTACCAGAAAAGTTTTCGCCGATGATCATGGCAATCGAACATTCTGGACTTGCCATATCTGCAGACATCATTAAGACAAAACTAATGGACATGAGTGCAGATCTTGGGAATTCGAACAATGAGACCGAAAGTGCGTTCTTCTCACCTAAAAATGTACAACATAAGAAATATAAAACTACTAAAAATGTTGACACACGACCTGTTAAGCAGGTAAGATGTTTCAAGTGCAAAAAACTTGGACACTACAAGAGCCAATGCCAGAAGTTAAAAGACAAAACCGTAAATGCATTTAGTGCAGTTTTCTTTAACGGCACTTTTGACAGGCAAGAATGGTATATCGACTCGGGAGCCAGCACTCACATGATGAACAACAAGGAAAAGATAATTAATTCATCAAATAAGTTAGCCATGAAGGAAATAATGGTAGCAAACCAGACAAGTATGCCGGTATTGTGTGCAGGTGATACACACATAAGAACTGTAGTGGGTAAATCAGAATATGACATTATTGTTAAGGATGTCTTATGCGTTCCAGACCTTACAACAAACTTGTTGTCTGTCAGCCAGCTGATGAAGACTGGTAACAAAGTTAGCTTTAATGAAGAGCATTGTTACATTAGAAATCAGCAGAATGAGCTGATTGGGATAGGTCAGTTAGTGAACGGTGTATACAAATTGAGTACCAGGTCAGATTTTTTCTTAGCCGCTGCGGCAACTATGACCTCAGGTATGATTTGGCACAGAAGACTTGGCCACATTAACAGCAGGGACTTAAATATCATGAAAAATGGCGCTGTAAAAGGCTTGATGTACAATGAAAAAGCTAATATAACCAAGTTTAATTGTACAGTTTGCTGTGAAGGCAAGCAGACAAGGTTACCTTTTCAAAGTAGCAGTAATAGAAGTGAGGGTCTTCTTCAGCTTGTGCATGCAGATGTATGTGGCCCAATGGAGACCAAGTCAATTGGTTTATCCAGATACTTCTTGCTCTTTGTGGATGATTACAGCAGAATGTCATTTGTTTACTTTTTGAAAAGTAAAAGTGAAGTTTTTAAATATTTCAAAGAATTCAAAGTTATGGTTGAAAAACAGAGAAATATTAGTATAAAAACTTTCAGATCTGATAATGGCACAGAATTTTGTTCAAAAGAAATGGAAATCTTTTTGAAACAAAGTGGCATAGTTCATCAGAGGACAAATACCTACAGTCCAGAACAGAATGGAATGTGTGAAAGGTTTAATCGCACAATTGTGGAAAAAGCTAGATGTTTGCTTTTTGACGCAAAGTTAGATAAAAGTTTCTGGGCAGAAGCAGTTCACACAGCAGTGTATTTGAAAAATAGGTCTTTGGCAACAGGATTGAACCTAAGAACCCCTTATGAAGTATGGACAGGGAGAAAACCAGATGTTAGTCATATCCGATTATTTGGCAGTAAAGTTATGGTTCATATACCAAAGATAAAAAGAACAAAATGGGACAAGAAAGCTGGACAGTATATTCTTGTTGGATATTCAGAAAACATAAAGGGCTATAGACTTTATAATCCAGAAACAAAGAAGGTTATCACTAGTAGAGATGTGACAGTTATGGAAGATTTCACAGGATCGGACATAACACAAGTGTTCGTACAGGAAAAGGATGATAGCATGGAACAAGACGAGAGTTGTTTGGAAGAGGAACAGTGTTCTTCAAACCAACCATCAGACATAACCTATGTACCAGATGACACTTCAAGTTCGAGTTCTGATGAATTCCATGATACAATCACAGAGAAAGAAATGAATAACCTATTACCTTCATCAAATGATTTATTACAGAAGCGTGTAAGAAGAAAACCAGAAAGGTTTTTGTATAGTAATATATGTGCAACTGAAAATATGGATATATTATATGATGAATGTCTAACCTATGAGCAGGTCATGAATGGATCAGAGAGACATGAATGGAAAAAAGCCATGGAAGAAGAATTGAAATCATTTGAAGAGACTGACGCTTGGGAAGTGGTTGACAAACCAAGTGAAGGGACAATAGTTCAGTGCAAGTGGGTATATAAAAAGAAAATAAGTGATAGTGAAGTGCGCTATAGAGCCAGGTTAGTGGCAAAAGGTTATACACAAAAATATGGTGTTGATTTTCATGAAACCTTTTCACCAGTGCTCAGGTATTCCACTCTGCGGTTATTATTTGCTGTAAGTGTTAAATTTCATTTAAACATTACTCATTTAGATGTTGTGACAGCCTTTTTAAATGGTTACCTTGATGAAATTGTTTATATGAGGTTACCTGACAATTTTCAATGTGATAATAAAGAAAACAAAGTTTTGAAGTTAAAGAGAGCCATTTATGGGCTGAAACAGTCAGCTAGGGCTTGGTACCAGAGAGTAGATGAATCCTTACAAAAATTAGGTTATAAAAAGTCTGTTTATGAACCCTGTTTATTTTTCAAATTGTTTGAAAACTCTAAAACAATTATAGCTTTATTTGTGGATGACTTTTTTGTTTTTTCAAACTGTAATGTTGAAGTAAACAACCTAAAGAGTGAATTGAGTACTAAGTTTAAGTTGAAAGACCTAGGTCAACTGAAACAATGTTTAGGTATGTCAATAAATATTGAAAAAGACAAAATTAGTATTGACCAGCAACAATTTATAGAAAGTTTATTATTAAAGTTTAACATGAGTAATTGTAAAAGTATTGAAACTCCTATGGAAATTAATTTAAAACTTGTAAAGTCGAATGTAATTGATAACAAATATCCTTATCAGCAATTGATAGGAAGTTTAATGTACCTTTCTATCCTAACAAGGCCAGATATATCATTTTGTGTTAGCTATTTAAGTCAATTTAATAATAGTTTTAATCAAACACATTGGCACCATGCAAAACGGGTGTTGAGATATTTAAAACACACAAAATCCTTTGGTTTACAGTATAAGAAGGATAATTCTGATATAACTGGATTTGTAGATGCTGACTGGGCATCTGATATTGTGGATAGACGGTCATATACTGGATATTACTTTAAATATTCAGGTTGTGTGGTTTCTCATGAATGTAAGAAACAACAATCAGTAGCTTTAAGTAGTACTGAGGCCGAGTACATGGCAATTAGTGAAGCCAGTAAAGAAGGTATATTTTTAAGAAACTTGTTGTTAGAACTTCAGATGAGAAACAACACAGCTATAGTTATCTATAATGATAATCAAAGTGCACAAAAGTTATGTGAGAATAGTATGTATCATAAAAGGACTAAACACATAGATGTGAGATATCATTTTGTTAGAAATGCAGTAATAAAAAAATAATTAAAATTATGTATTTAAAAGGTGCAAATATGCCTGCAGATATGTTAACTAAAAGCTTGTCAAAGATTAAACATTATATGTTTATGCAAGAGTTTGGACTTGTAAATTTAAAATTAAATTAGCTTTTGTTTTATTCTTGTATCCCATCCCTATGAGTATTATATTGTTTGTAGGATAACTACAGTTATTTAACTTTTTTTTATGGCAGGCAATATTGTTGTATATTGAGTTATATGTATAAGTTTTCATATAAGTCATCTAGATTATTTTGTTATGGGGGTGTGTTATGAATATTGTTTATGGTAACAAAATAATTACGTTTCCGAACGTACATGTAACATGATGATAATATTTAATAAAGTTTTTAGTCTATGGCAGCCCTTGTTTCTATTAGTACTTTTATTTCTTTTTCTAATAATAATGGATTACTTTTACCATAACATTGTTACGAACTACAGGACTTGAAATAAAATAAATGCCGTTGTAATTACTATAGAGTTTATAAGAACTGGACAAACACGTATAAAACAAATACAAATAAAACTGGATACAACCAGTTCAAACTACATGATTCAATGCAATTCAACACGCGCAAAGCCCGTCACTATATCGTTAATCGAGAGTACTTCAAACGTCTTACTAGTATCTTAGTCTTCGTTTGACTGCCTCACCCCTCCGTTCGGGAATTGTTTTATACTAAACTGTAAAATACTGACAGAGGGTCCCCCGTTCACGGACATCTGGCAAGCTTCGACGCAAGCAATAAAAACAAGGATTAATTCGTTTGACACTAATTACAGCCACAAAAAAGTACGATAACAATAGATGTTATAAAGTTTAAACACGAAGTAAATAAAATAATTCGTTTTTACAACATGCCAGATGTGCGGTGTTTAAAGGTATGTAACAATATTACCAAGAAGCTAACATATCTAGCATTTGACGACATGCTATAACTTCTAAGTATATCATATAAAAACGCAATAAAGTGAGTCACCATTTATAAGATGAAAGGGACTTAAAATATCGGAATAACTTTTCCCTTGAAGCCTATTCCGGGAATACCTGTGGGAAACGGTTAATAACTTCGTTTGATTGATCTCAACATGATACTTGTACGTGGGAAGACGTGGAAAGTTATCATTGAAATTGCCTGAATTTTTTTCTTTGACCCCATTCAAATTCTGATTAGTCGAGCATAAATTGAAATAATACAAAAGTGTAGGCGTATTAATAGCTCATGGAATAAATTAATATGTTATATGCTGACGTTGTAACTTAATATGAAGATCGTGATTAACTCTATAAGGTATGTAATATAGTGATTGTTAATATTGTTACATACCGACAAAGGTAAACGCACACCTGCCTGTCGTAAAGCGCAGTTTGTTACCTCCCCGCATTTAGGAATTCTTATGTTTACTTTGTGTTTAGAATTTTTAATTAAGGAAAACATTCTATTGTTATTGTGCTTGTTTTATGGCAGTCATTAGTGTCGAATTAATCGTTGTTGTTATTGTATTGCGTCGAAGCTTGCCAGGTATGGATCGGTGCATTATAAAGCAATGGCTCGAGGCGAGGATTACGACACGAGCAAGACGTAGATTCAACAAGTGATATAGTGACGGACTTTACGCGTGTTATTGAATCGTGCAGTTTGTACTGGCTGCGTCCAGTTATATTTGTACCTGTTTCATACGTGTTTACACAGTTCTAATTAACGCTATAGTAATTCCAACGGCATTTTAATTCGAGTCCTATGTAGCTCGTAACAATATTATAATCATCGTAGCCTGTCTTTTGGGCACATTTCCAACTGACAGCAGCCTGGCACTAGATTTTATACTTTAATTTTAATATGTTTCATACTTTTATATAATAATCGCGAAACAAATCGATACCTCCCACGTAAGTTGTTGTATGCCACAAAAATGACGTTTGGCGTTTTTACTAAAAACTATCCTAATTTGCATTATTCTTTGCATTCAAAGTGAAAAAAATAATAAAATACGATTTTTTCAAGGATTTTCCAGTCGTATAATGTTGTAACTTTCGAACGAGAACGGACTACAGCATTGTATGGACCTTTGCAATAGTTTACGCGGGGTGAGGGTAGGGAAGAATTACGCGCCTGCATCTCGTATTGGTCACATACAACAGACTACGCCGGACTTTCAACCGGCCGCACGCGTGTAAGAACAGCATGCAATATGCAGCATGTAATATTTTATTAGCATTAATATGGTTATTGTTACTCTTTTGTGGTGATAATAACTTAAAATGTTGTATAGATTACTAACAACAATATTCGTCGTTGAGCGTTCATTAAAAATGTTGTATGTAATACATAAAACATTTTACGTTTACATTAAAATAAAAATATTATTTTACGTAATAGATACAACATTCTACTTCGGGATTAGTTATAAAAAACTTTGTTGTATGGTGACATGCTATATTTTACTTTGCTACTCAGTTTGTTTTTTACTTAAATTCGATGATGTATGTCAAAGGTCTTTTCTAAAATTGGATCTTGCTACATATGAAATGCTTTGCCCTGGCTGACTGACTTAGTCCCGTATTACAGAACGTAACTCAATACTCAAGTATAACTTAAAACTAGTTTCAAGCAATCAAATGGCCTGAGTCTACTTCTAAGTAATGCTTGAGTATTGAGTGATGTTTTGTAATACGGGCCTTAATGATCTACCAAAGCAGGTTGCAGAGCCTAAACAGCTGGTCCAGCTATGTTGTTCTCACTACGAGGAGCTCGTATTTTTCAGAGTTTTTGGAGCTTAGGTGATTAAGAAAAGCAATGCTTGTATGTGGCTAACTTAGTAAAAAAGCAAAATAAATGTAGAGTTTATACAGATACAGTTTCAAGACTGTAAGTACACGTTAAAATACTCAATATCAGTAGGGCATAGCAAAGATCATATTAATTATATGGATGTGTGCAAAAAATACTTTTTCAGCACTTTGTCTGTCAGTGATGAGGTAATTTATAAGGCTCTAGAAAAGATGGATACGACAATGGGAGTACTAGTCCCAGATCAAAGAGAAAGACATTCAAACCATCCTGTAAAAAAATCAGTTTCTGTTATAACCAGTGTGTGTACTCATATTAAGAACTTTCAGCCGGTTGAGTCACATTGTACGAGGTAAAGGTCAAACAAATTATATTTGGATGGAGATTTAAATTTTCTTAAATTATTTGAAATGTAACATGAGTGGCTTTAGGCTAACCCATATGAAGAGAAAGCTGAAACCGATATTGTAAATGAAGAAGAACTAAAGAAATAATTTATTTGCTAGGAAAGCGATACAATGAAAATTTTAAGCTCAGTTTTTACGTGCCTAAGAAAGATCAATGCGATCAATGTCACATTTTTAGAAATATTGACAGTCCTACTGAACAACAAATAACAGATCATGAAATTCATGTCACAAACAAGAAGTTGACCCGACAAATCAAGAAGTCTGCCAAAAATGACAGTAAATCTTCACAAAGTAAAATAAAAAAGTAAAACTACTTTTGATTTCCAAAAGACTCTTAATGCACCTCATGGCCAATTGAGTATTTTATATTACAAGCGGAAGTTGTCGGTTTTTAATTTTACTTTGTTTGATCTAGCAAATAAAGAGCGTGGTTCTAATGAGGTATCAAGCTGTCTTTCTTATTTTATACAAAGAAATGCATAAACATTGATAAAGAGTGATAAAGAGTTCAGATTTTGGTCTGACAATTGTGCCGGCCAGAACCGTAATCGCATTGTTTTTGCGTTTTATGTGTATATTGCTCATAAACATATCATTACTATAAAACATATCTTTCTCGAAAAAGGTTATACCCAAGCAGAGATAGTGTTATATATGATGATAGTGTTACAGTGAAAGCGTTCACGCTTTAATAGAACGTGCATCTAAAAATAAACTTATATATACACCTCTGGAATGGTTTCGCTTGGTTAGGTGGGCTAAACAAGATGGAAAACCATATAAAGTCATATAAATAAAGCATACCGATTTGGATAACTTGAAACATCTTTTGGACGGGCGTAATTGTTCAAAAAATATAAGTGGAGACGTAGTTAAATGGACCAAAATAAAAGAAGTGCGGTTATGTGCAGGTTGCAAACAGTAATACTATGACGATTGCCATTAATACCAATACCTGAAGACGTCAATGAAATAATATGGCTGAGCTATTCCCTCTCTATTCCAACCATCTCCCTTTAACAAAGGCGAAATATGATGACTTGATGAGTCTTTGTCACAATGGAATTATTCCAGCCACATATCATGACTTTTTCAAGAGTCTATATTTTGTTGCTGTCTCTCACAATGTTGAATTTTCTGATTCGGAATAGTACGTAAAAAAGTATTTTCTTTTTTAAATCATTTAAATTTCTTTCAATTTCATTTTTGTTGTTTTCATTATTGTGGTTCAAAAATAATGATAGTTTTCATTGATTTAAGGCTCCAATGAAACTAAAAACTAGGTTTATATAATTGAAAGTAACTCAACCGTTTTTAAATATGTATCATTTGGCAAATTGTAAATCTTTTCATTCCTATAAAACCATGCTAATAACTATAAAATTACCTGATTTTTAGTTATCTTGATTTGACTTGATCTTGTAAAAATGACTAAGTAAATCATTATTTTCGTTGTTTAATGTTCCATAATGTTGATTTTTTATGATTCTACTTTAACAATCTTAAGAAGACTTTGTTATGTTATTAACATATCGTAGAATGAGTGGGCCATGTTTTCATTTATGTCCTTTTATTTTGTTTCTAAATAATTTTTTGTTTGATAATAATTATTATCAGCTTTTTCTAAAAGTTTAAATCATATTTTTTTAAAGATGTTTTTAAAATTATAATGCTAATTTATTATATTAGATACTAGTACAACAATACAATGTTCCTAAAAATATTATACTGAATATGTGTTGTTCCTATTAAAAATTAAAGAAATTTATTCTTGATAGTATGTCTTTTTATTTTCTAACATAGCATTTGTTTCCTCAGGATAATGCGAATCAAATTTTTTCACCGATGTAATTGATATTGCCACTTACAGTGGAATGAAACTTATATTTTTCAATGTATACAGTTGTAACTAATATAAACAACAACTGACGAAACCTAAACTCCGCGGTATAATGTTGTAAGTATGAGATACGACAACTGTCGCAGCCTGTACTCCGTAGTAAAATGTTGAATGAACAATATCTCAGAAAATATACATAATTTATTATTTACCTTTCAACATAGTAAATAATATTCAAAATTACATTAACGTACCAAATTTTACAATAATACGATAATAAATGCAGTGTTTAGTCCAATTGGAATCTTTAAAACGCTCTACTGTAAAATTGCAGTTTTGGGGATACAACAACTTACGTGGGAGGTATCGAAATATTTACAGCATTAATAGCCAAACGTATTACAAGTTTAACAATAAAAAATGTTAGTCAATATTTATGAGTTTGGAGATTTAATACAACGCGTCTGTAATCATCAATTTGCTACAATATTGTTATTAACTAAAAAGAGATATGATAGATCATTTCGCTCCCTTTCTAATGAAATTGTATTTATAATTAAATATACGGCTGCCATATTTTAGAATATATTTATGTAACAGACAGTAGTAGCACATTTCAAATTTTATACTAATACTAGAGTTTACCCCGCGGCTGATTCACTTCATTTTATATCGCTAATTATACCATCCCCCGTCTATCTGTCAACAAAATAAATTACAAAACTTGACCAAAAAGGCCAAAATGGTCTAAATGACCAAAAGACCACAGTGACCGACATGGCCAAAATGACCGAATAGGCCAAAATGACAGAATATGCAAAAACGACCAAAAAGGCCAAAAGGACCAAAAAGGTCAAAATGACCAAATAGGACAAAATTACCAAAAAGGCCAAAATGAAAATTATCCCTTGTCCATCCTCAGTATTTAATTTACATACGTAGCGAATTTCAGCCAAATCGGTCCAGTAGTTTTTCCGTAAAAGCATTACAAACAAACAGACAAACATCATTTTATCCCGGAAACTATCCCATTTTTCGGGATAAAAAGTATCCTATGTTCATCCTCGGTATCGAAAATATATATATATATATATATATATACTGAGTTTCAGCCAAATCGGTCCAGTAGTTTTTACGTGAAAACGGAACAGACAGAAAGACAGACAGACAGACAGAGTTACTTTCGCATTTATAATATTAATAGGGATTAGTATAAGCTGAAGAGTTTTTTGTTTGTATGTTTGTTTGATTGGACACGCGAATCTCATGAACTACTGGTCTGATTTGAGACAATATTTCAGTTTCAGATAGCCCATTTATCGAGGAAGGATTATATGATATATAACATTAGGCTAAGACCAATAGGAGCGGAGCACCAATGAAGAATGTTTCGAAATCGGGGGGTTTTGGAAACAAATCCACGCGGACGACGTCGGGGTAAAACATTTAGTAATTAAATTTTACCTTTAAAACACAACATTTGAACAACCACGTATTAACGAAAACTTCAAAATATATATGCAATGTCAAAACTCAACCGACAGCTTTTATATTATAGTATAGGATGGCGTTTGACCACGATCTCACCGTATGTGGAGCGAAGCTGTGGTCTATAATGAAGCACCCTTGCCTAGAAGGTATCTATTCACACAGGACTTGAAGAGACGCAGGTTGTAAGTATCGAGCAATAATACAGACTCCAGCAATGAGTTCCACTCCGTTGCGTTGCGTATGATGAAGCTAGTTACAAAGCTCTTTAATCTTATAGGTATAATATCCACCATATATTGGTGCTGAATGGTGCTACGTCTCGTTGTCCGATGATGGAAGGGATATGGCGGGATCAGATCGTAAAGCTCAGCTGTATACTCTCGAAAGTGAATCCGATAGAAAACCGATATGCTGGCAACTCTGCGACGGCTTTACCATCGAATGGATGGATGGGCAGTAATATATAGCAACCAGCTATTAATCGATAATTTATCACTTGAATGGGAATTTCTGCCCAGACGATGTCAAGAACATAAGTTGCTAGTTTTGTAAAATAATTAACTACTTAACTAATGCAAATGTAAATCAAGCCTAAGCTGCAGTAAGGTTTTATCTAAGATAAAACTACATTGGTTTGCATAAAACTACAGTGTGTGAGAACCAGAAAATTCACCGCAATTTTTCTGCTTCAAGGCAATAAGGTTGCCAGTTAGTTAAAACACTGATGGATAGATGGCGTTGTTTTAACATTTTCCAACATCAGACCAGTGTAAAAGTACTGAAAAGTTAATACACAATACTTGACTATTTTTTTATTATTAGATAAATTGACATATTCAATTATCAATCTGGTCCGAGGTGTTCCCGATAAGAAATTATAGTATGGTGTATTTATTCTGAACTAGTGGTCGCCCGTGGTCGAAATTTCGATCATAATAAATCATTTTAATTCTCAGTTTGAACATCATTCAGGGCGTTCCATTAGGGACTCACAACGACCACGTTCACGACCGCGATTTTTGCCGTTCCACTTGCTTGCGGACGTTACAATCCTAAAAGCTAGTGGAACGGGTTATGGGGCGTTGATGTCATTAATGTCATACGCAAATGTCATTGGTTGATATGAAAATCGCGCCTTTTTCAATAGGGATGACTATGTTAAAAGAAATATAGCTATTTATACAAAATGTCCTTAATGGGTGACCCCATTGGTATCGGCTACTTCATCGCGGTAATAATTTCGAAGAAAGCAAATCGCCTAGCTCAGATGAAGAGTGGACGTTAAGTTTATAAACGTAATACTAAAAAACGTGATCTCAGACCACGTATTACACAATATAAAAATATAGTCGATCGTTATTCAGATGAAAAATTTAAAAGCCATTAAGACTTTCAAGAAATACATAGAATTATTTGTTGTCTATCTATCTATATTCTGAGTTATAACTCTGCAGCAAAAGCTATGTCTACAAACAATGAATTTCTCATTAATTATATAATTATATTCAAGTCAACGATAATGAAAACTGATTAGAAATAAATCATGTAAATAAATATTAATTACAAATAAAGGAAAATGATAGATGGCTGTTTAAAATACATTAAAATTAATTTTACAAAATTAATAAAGAAAGATATTTTTCATTCGCCATCTTGTTTCAAAATTCGCGCCTTTTTAAATGTATTGACAAGAGAGAATTAATGCTCTGTGGTCAACGCCCACTTCGACCCACCTTTTGACATGGGTTGTTGCGGGCGTTGTGTGATCGAAAATGATGACGTCATTAGTGACGTTTTCGCCACGACCGCAACGCTCGCGGTCGCCTTGTGGAACGGCTAACTGAGCATTTTGGGCGTTGTGCGTTGCTAGTGGAACGCCCTAATTAAGGTTTTGCTGTCAAAGACTAGTCTAGACTTCTAGTGGTATAATCACAGATTTTAATTAATTTCACACTACACTTTTAATTAGACTTTAACAATAAATAAGAAAGTATATATGCGTGTGTGTGTCAAACACATGGTAGTGTGTGTAATGTATCTTTTATGCATCATTTTTTTAAATATTAGCTTTCTGCACTCCTTTTCTATATAAAATATAAGTGTGAGAAGTTTCATATTCCTCCGTCCGCGCAATTTTCGTAAAAAGGCGAAAAAAGTTTTTACTTCACGTGTTAACAAATGATTAATTAAACTATGGGGGTTAGAAAAAGAAGTACACCAACACATATTTAAATACATAAAACCGAGGCTTGAAACAATTTTAAAATCCTTTTTAATCGGTTACAATCGCTTTTAGTCAATTATTTCGTTCCGATCGTAAACATAAAAAAGGTGGTTATATAAACATGCATTAACCGGTTTTTTCCACGACAATTATTTTATCTATATAAAAAACGTATCTAATATAAGCCGTATCAAATGTAAACAGGTGTTTATGTGCGAATGAAAACTTGATATACCACATAGCTGCACTTTCGAGGTGTGGTGTAAAAACCATTCAAAACCGGTTTTTTTAACGAAACTTATAAAGTGAACTTTTATTATCAAGAATCATTTGATTGAAAAGGAAACGGGGCTAGTTTCCTTTACGAAATAGATAGATAGATAGATAGATATGACTGGAAGACAAGAAATCTTAAAAATAAGGTTATCGATTACCATAATCAATTTATATGAATGAATTTTAACAATCATTAAGATGAAACTCTTATACCGGTCGTTTAGGAAATTCAAAATAACTAAACAAACTACAAAAAAATATCAATATAATAATAACAAATCTTAAAATGACTCTTTTTACAATTTGGACCCAAGAATATATGAAAACATATTCGGCTTCTTTGGAACAAAACCGAAAAGAAAGTGTCCTATGTATTTAGTCTATAACCGGTTTTTCTTTTTCCGGTTTTCAAGCCCCGGATATTATGCATGTGTTGAAAGAAACGTCATACATAAATCATAATAATATAATACCGAAAACTGTACAATGTTTCTTAACACCGCTGACACTGCCGAAAGCTTCTGTGAATGTATTTTTTTGTCTGATAAATGGTGAGCGGTGTTGACAGTTTTACAGCCATTTCAAATAAATGGCGACCACATAAATTAATTTATGGCAGAATGGAAAATATTTTAAGCAATTCTGTTGACTTAATAAAGTAAGGTAATATTATTAAAACAGGACGGAAAATTCCCGCTTCTCAGCGTGTTTTTAAGCTAATGATATTATTTTTGTTAATTCAATATATATTCGTACAAAAAATGTATTTCTGTTTTATTTATAAAGTATGACGACATATTTTGGTTCTTGTATCGTGAACCTTTTCTATTCATAGTCCATATATATGCGAAATTAGCTTTATTTGTTTTGTTTCACAAATAATGCTATTTGGCAAGTGACAGATTTAATCTTGATGAGGGACAGGGAAAATGAACGATGTAGGCAGCCCACAGGGATATGAAAAATTAATTTTATTTAGGCTGTTGTTACGAATTGAAGTGTTGGTAACGTAAATTTATGGCAACTAATATATAATAGATATTAAGAAACTACAGTTGTAGTAATTACTCGTATAATAATGTCGTAATTTAATACATGTTTCCAGTTTTTATCCGTGCAGAAACGGAGAAAGAGTTTCCTGCGGCCAGGCGGCCTCTCGTAAGAGGCGACAAAACAGCCCACAGCCATTTGGTAGGACATTTGACTGAATGGCTACCACCCCCGATCTAATGTATACCGCCATAACAACCTTGAGTTCTGTCATTAGTGGCCAGGTTCCAGCCTCATCTGCGAATCCAGCAGCATATTGGTAGCACCCTTAGTGTTGCAAATGTCCATAGGTGACGGTAAACACTTTCCATCACAGTTGGGCTGTCAGCCTGTAAACTGATATATTAACTGCTACGTAATTGAATGGAAAAACTATAACCTTAATATACGTAAGATGTTTTGTCTCTTTTCTATATTATCATATTTGGCACCGACATGGACTATTAAGAACTGAACTACCGTCAAAAGAATATTAAAATTAAACAAGCGTTGAAACCGATACAAATTGCTTATTAACTAGAAGTGCTTCTAAGGTAAATGAGGTAAACTTTTTATAATGTTATTTCCTAGCTTCAAATTACTTGCTAATTATGTCGCCATAAATACCCTATTCCATATATGTGACTCTGGTTAGATCTTACGAAGCTGAAATAAATGACAATAGTACTAGTCCACCTGAGAAATATAATATTTATTTTCGCTTGGGCACGATTTTGCCGGTCCTCCTAAGTTCAAATATTGTGATAAGCTTTTTTATTAGTGATAGATAGATAGATAGATAACACTTTATTGTACACCATTACAGAAAAGCTTACGAACTAGTATTATTATAGTAGGGTACAAAGGGCGGTCTTATCGCTAAAAAGCGATCTCTTCCAGACAACCCGTACAGGATCCATTTCTTATCACGAGTAAAATTACCATTTAAGGTCAATCAAAGAAGCTCTTGCTTCATATGCGTTAATATATATAATCCCTGTGTGTGTAAGAATAACCCCGTATGGCGTTCTGTTGTTCATGCCTACCCCGCAAGGGACCTGGCGTGAAGTTATGTATGTATGTATATAATCCCTTGCCAGAGAATTTGGAATTACTCCCTTGAAAAAAATTCAAATAAAACAAGTAATGTGGATGATAGGCATGGCTTTTTATACGATTGAGGAATATTTTAATGCTGTTGTTAGGTAGAGATACATCTCCACTTGCAATGAGAAAGTGATTTGATCTAAAATTATTCATAAAGTAAAAAAAAAGCATCAAAACAAGATAAATATGTCATGTGATGGTTTACGAATTCATTCCAAACATTCCTAATAATCTTAAATACACTAATGGAAAAACCAATCCTTAAAAATCAATTACCAAAAAAAATAAAACGTAATGTGAAGCTAGCAAAACACATTTTAAAAAATATACGTTCTTTTCATTTTACCTAAAAACATTTCTAGTTAATAAGCACTTGGCTAGGGTATTATATTTGACGCTTGTTTGATTTGAATATTTTTTTGGCGGTTGCCGTGTGAAAATTGAGATGGCTTTTCGAGGTTATCGAAAGAGCTTGAAGGAGGGCGGATGATGAAAAAGCTACGTGTAGACTTATTAGTGTTAATCGCTATAACGCTATTGCGTTATAGCGATTAACACTTTCATCGCACGTCGGCTTTTACAAACAAATAACAATGTAGACCAGCTACAGTGGTTTTGTTGCCCTAGGTATGAAAATGATTTTGGGTCCATTTATGCACACAATTCATGAAACTATCAATGTTTTTTTAATGATTTGTTAGATTTGCTCTGATTTTAAAAAAATCTTTATTTTCATTTTACATTACAAAAATCAAAAAACGAGAAATAAAATAACTGATATATTTATAATGTCAGTAATATTTTGCGAAATTAGGATACATCGAAGTAAACAAAGAGGAAAATGTCGAAAATATATTTTATATTTCCATAAAACGCTTTTTAAGAGCTTTTCTTTTATAATCTTTCAGGGGACAATCTCTTTTCAAAGATCAGCAGTAATTAATTGTTTAAAATATATGATATACAAAAATCATGAAAATACGAGCACATTGAGAACTTTAATGAATATATTCGTTATCTGGGCACTTGAAAACGTAAAAATTTGTGATGATATCTAGGGCAACAAAATAAAACTTTTTTTTGTAGAGCTGTGTAATAGAATATATACCCACAGGGGAGCTTTGGCGTGAAACCTAAAGTGAGTAGTGACACCTGTTACCCGACTCCGGGGGCCAAGGCAAGGCCCGCCTCCCTGCTTGCCTTAATTAGACGGCACAGAGTGGAGATCGCTAGAGCTAAGACTCAAGCTCCAGGGGTGGAAGTGATAAATGGCATCACGTCAGAAGTAGCTTCGGTGATTTTGCAGTCCACCTCTCTACACCCCTTAGCCTTAGAATTTTTTTACACCTGAAGCAGGCAAACAGGCAGACGGCCCACCTGGTTGGATTTAGTAAGGTCAAATAAAGGTCAAACGCATTTCTTACAAAATACAAAAAGATCGTACGTTTTTTGTAATTTTAAATAGACAGAAACGATTAGGGACACTATTCCTCGAAATGGTTTTTCAAAAAGCTAAATTGAAAATAAGTGAACAATCCCAATTATATTTATATTGACAAAGGTGAGAGAAGAATTATCTGTGAGTATATTCTCAAAGTTTCTCTTCTAGGGCGTGTGAACTGCTCACACAATTTTTCTGTTTGTTTTTTTATAACAATTTGATATAATACATAATAGTAAGGTACCATTGAAACCTAGGAGGTTTGCGTGTGAATTATACACGGTAAGTATGTCTAGGTTTAAGATAATCGGTGCACCCCCTAGGTCTTTTGTTTTACACTTAGCACCGCCATCTAAAGTTGGGTCTGGCGGACACAGCTACTCATCTTATACCAACATATAAAGCTGAAGAATTTGTTTGTTTGTTTGCTTGAACGCGTTACTCTCAGGAACTACTGGTCTGATTTGAGTAATTCTTTCAGTGTTAGATAGTCCATTTATCAAAAAGGCTATAGGATATATATCATTACGCTAACACCAATAGGAGCGGAGCATCAATGAAGAATGTTTCGAAATGGGCGGGTATTTTTAACTAAATTATTAATTGCGGCCAAATTCGCAGAAGCTAGTTGTAAATAAATCTATTTAAAACGCTTTTTTCGTTTAAGTTTGACAGAAGCTTTACATAGATTTAGTCCTTAGCAACACCTTTAAGAAACTAATAATGTTATTTAATATCTGTGGCATATTACACATACAACCATTTTCATACATATTTTAGGGCTCCATAGTCATAATGTCAAAAACTGAACAATGTTGTAAATGGAACATGTCCATCTTTCAATAGTATGTAGTGTGTGCGCGCGGAATCCGCAGGTAACAAAACGCCCGAATAATCCGTACACACGAAGCGGCTGAAGAAAATAGTATAATTTTAGTGCCTTCAGTTGTTGTGTAAACGTTTGTCTAATAGCAACAATAAATACATTAATTAGATAGATTCAACCAGACTCTCGTCGACTAAGAACGTCCAGCTTGGCTTCTCAGACTCAGACATTTCACATGAACGGAAACTAAAACCCCCTTAATCAATAATTCAAACAATAACAATTACTTTTCATGACGGCTGCCATTTAGTTTGTTTAACAACTCACTGCACTTGCCAAAAATCTAATTACTTTTTGTTTGTAACACCGCAAACGAACGACAAACTGGCGACGTCTTCCAAATTGCAAAGGGAAATTGGGGGGACAGGTTTTTTTTTATTGCAGGAGTTTAGCAGACGGGCAAACGCCCACTTAATGGAAAGCGGTTACCATCGCCTATGGACATTTGTAACACCAACGGTGATACAAATGCGCTGCTGCTCTCTTAAGGGAGACTGGAACCTGGTCACTAATGCCGGAACACAGCTCAAGGTTTTTATGGTGACATACTCTAGACTAGGGGTGGTAGCCATCCAGTCGGGCAAATGCCCTACCACCTGGCTGTGGGTTTTGTCGCCTCTTACGACAGGCCGCCCGGCCGCAGGAAATTGTATTCTTTCTCCGTCCCTGCACGGATAAAAATGATAGATATATTATACAATAATAATTTGTCGTTGAGTGGGTTTGAGCTTAGAACGCGTGTGCTAGCCAGTGGGCTATTACGACTGTCATACACTTGTAAATGAATACGTGGAAATGGCTATTATTGCGTAAAATGTATGCGAACCTTTTGTTAATTGAGAGCGGGCCAGTCATCAGACTGTTCTTAATTGGATTACAGCGCTTTAACTACAACTTTGTCCATTTTATTTTACGCTCAAACGACTGGGGAGTAATCAGACTTCGTCGAATTATTCCGACAATGTTTTTTTTTGTTTTATTTCAAAGCTTTAAATAAGATACTTATGTGAGACTGAATTATAACTAAATAATGCTTATATTTTAGTATGTTTATTTCATTGGAAAAAAATATCATTTTCTATAATTTATATCCTTCATTTCTATCAAAATTGAAAGACTTATCATTCTTACCTTACGCTAACATAACGATCGCCTTTAAATAAAATTAGTAAAATACGCTAATTGTATTTAAGGGTGTTAAATAATGTTAAATACGTTTTGTGTTTCTTAAATAAATTTAAGCAACCTTATGCAAGTGGCCTTTAGACAGTTGCGTTTTGACATCAATATAAAAACCGTGTGCGTCTTGGGACACCCGACTGCAGTGATAACATAGCCTGCCTATCGCTGCCGTATGCGTGATAGAAAGGGAAGTCAGACAGACTGGCACCGTAACGCGTTACGTAACGAAGCGGTTTACCCTCCCATAAGAAGTTATCACTTTAATAAACGCGTATAAAATTGCAAGCAATAGTAGATTGTTACCCGTCAGGAGAAGGCACGAGATGATTTAACGCACGAGCGTGGTGAGGGTGTAAATAGTTCTAGTGCCTGAATAGGTCTTTGACCCGAGGGTACCACTCTGCTCCGAATATCAGGAAAGTAAATAAAAAGCATTAAATATTTAAATCACGATAAAGTCATTTAATACGCCACAAATAAAACGTCAAGTCAATTTATTTTTTGTTGCATTCTACCAGCTGGTAATTTTTAGTCACTGATGATAGTAAACATTCAGCTCAAATTTATGCAATTTAATAAGTTGTTGAAAAGTAATTTCTAACTACAAAATGATGTTATAAATTTGTTATTTTTGATATCTATCCATCCATTTATTTCCATCTATTTGATACTTAGTTACTTAGTTGACAGCAGAACTAATACTTACCGACCTCTGTTAAAAAAATGCAATAAAAAATTTATTGTAAATTCAAACGAAACCTATCCTACATGTCCCAGGTTTTATCAAAATCGGTTGAGTAGTTTGCGGAGTTTGTCGCGTTCAAACACTGTGACAGGGAAGTTTTAGTTTTTGTAGATATTGTAACAAGCCGCGAGACTCGAATTAAAATGCCGTTGGAATTATTATAAAGTTTAGTAGAACACATGTATAACACAGGTACAAATATAACCGAACACAACAAGTCCAAACGTAATGCAGAAGGTCGTAATTCAATAAACGCGCAGTCCGTCACTAAAAGAATCCCGATTGTAGTACACACGTCTTGGTTATCTCTCGACTGCCTCGTCACTCCATCGGGTCATTGCTTTATACTGCACAGATGCAATATGTCTGTCCGGCCGCGTGGACTGAATTTCCTAGAATCAGTTTATACTTTAAATCCGAACACCTGCCTAATGATAACAATACAAAAATAGGCCGTAACACATTACAATACAACAATGGGCTGTTTTCTAATCCCAAATTTAAACACTAAGTAAACGAGAGATGTCCAAATGCCGAAAGGTAATAAAATATGTTTTTACAGGTATGCAGGTGTGAATTTGTTTTTGTCTTGCCCAGAGTCGTAGCAATATATGTATTATAATACAAAGCGTGAATATAGAAGTAAGACACGTATGACAAGAGCTATGAATGTCAAAGAAGCAAGTGTGGTGTGTAAGAATAATCCTAAATGGCGCTCTGTTGTTCGTGCTTACCCGCAAGGGACCTGGCGTGAAGTTATGTATGTATGTATGTAATAAAGAGGTAGATACTACACGATATAATTACACGATAATCAGTCCATTCCTGAGGGTGTGGAGAAATAAATAAATGTATAAATAACCATAAACACCTTCACATTTTTATTAATGATTACAAGGCCATATTTGCCAGTCCCCTCAAAACGCTTCCGCCATGTTTATTACATTCGCATTAGGAAAATTGGATATTAATAAGGTGAGAAATATCTGGCCAGGGTAGCCAGTAAATTATACTATGTTATCAACCTCAATCAACAAGATATTATTAACACGCTTTTATTTACCCGACTTCTATGTATATATGTACGTATATATGACGACATGTAACGGAATCTTTCCACGTCAATTTCACCCATATACATTTGTTCAATTAACTTGAAATTTTGCGCATGTGTTAACGATCCATCACAATGAAATAAATTCAAAACTTTCTCCTCATGTTCTGCCAGGATTACCAGGATGAGACAGATTTATGTCGTTATGTAATGGGGTTTTATTCCCACGTAATTTTCCTCAGTTTCGAAAAGTCTATTTAACTCGTTATTTATTAAATATTTGTTTGTAATGTCTGCCGTGACAGTACCTTACGAGCTCAGCGGAAGATCAGCGCTGGATTTAAAAGACCAGCCCAGCCAGACCTAATGCCCCTTTAAGGACAAGATTATGTTGTTAGTTTTAATAAAAAAAATAACAATTGTACCTACACTACACCAATGTAATTTGGCCTAAATAAAATTATCTTCTTTATTCCTTTCTTTCTTCTTTCTATTTATAAAAGGAGTATATCGTAACTAGTATGTTTCAGCGAAACTTCTTTAGCTCTGCCGTATTGGAGAGTTTATTAGAGAATTGTAATAATAATTGTGGCTGCGGCGGTAAAGAACAGGAAAGCAATTATCGCTATATTCGTCTATCGCACGGGAAAAGTATCCTAAATTTGGATCCAGGATATACGCTCTAACTAATTTTATTCAAAGGCGATCGTTATGAAAGCGGGCCTAAATGCAATATTTTCCATTAAAATATTAATACATTTTAAAAATTAAAAAAAAACCTCATAATAAATAAATAAAACTAAACTATAGGATAAAAACTAAAACTAAATAAAATAAAAAGAGAGCAAAATTATAAATAAAATATTGGTCCCAAACCACTGTCACTTGCCGGGAACGTTCCCAAAAGGCTGGCAGCGTTACCACGCTGAATAGCCCTTTGAGCAAAATAGACGCCAGCCTTTTGGTCGCGTGAGAGGTCTATTAGGCGTTCGGCGACATCTCGATAGAGTTTTAGAGCGCTAGGACCCCACGGACCCAGAGTTTCCACTCCTCATAATTATTTTAATACTCCTGATACACTATATTTATCTTTTTTCTGGAGTTTCACTTCTACAATGTGTGAACTGCATACACTCACAGATTTTTTTTAAATAACCGGGTTCAAAATTCAAATTCGTATTCATTTCTTTGCTTAAAACATGGTACATAAATTTGAGGTGACATTAGAATACAAGGTTCACATGTTTTGCCTATAAGGCTTGCAAATGTTCAAGAAAGAAGATTACTAAAAAACATTTCAATTCACATTCATAGACAAAACTTAGTAATTGATAAGTAAAACATCCAACCCATGTTTATCTACAAATTGATTTGGTCTAGACACTCAGCAAACAATATTAGAGTGAACGGAATCCGGCATATGTCAGCGAAACTGCACTTACCCCACGTCCTTATTCTGTTAACCAAATTTCCTAAGTTTAGGTATCGGAATATTCTACAAATCCTTTTCGTTCTATAAAGAAAAAAAATGTTGTGTTATTTTGACAACATGTCAAAATAAGCAATAAATTATAAGTTTTATGACTTAAAAATTACGGCTATAAGCGCGGTATATTATTTGGATTATAATATACCGACGTTTCGTTCACTTTTCAGTAGCCGTGATCATGGAAAACAAAGATGCCAAGTGAAAGAATCACTAGAAGAATCAGAAGAAGAAGATCAAGAAGAATCACCGCCGTGCGTGATTCTTGTCCGCAGGGCTGCCCCTACACGCACAACTAACGACGCACTGTCCCAATGATAAGATATCTCACTCACAATATCGTCGCCGATATTGCGTAGATCACCTCCTGCTGCTGCGGTGTTCACCTTCGAATTTACTGCGCCTGCTTTCAAACTACGCTAAACTCCTCCTTCACTGAACTGCCCACTAAACTTTTTACTAAATTCACCACTACACTCGTCACTACATTCTATTAAACTTCTTTTCCAACTGTTTCGTATCGTACTTGTCACTTTGCTGTCTTCAACTTGCCTTACGCTGCTTATACACCTCGAAGAATCTTCTGGAACCCATAATTTCGATTTTCTTTTCGTTTTTCTTTTATTTACTGTATCCCTTTCTAAACATATATCTCTATCTCTGTCTTATACCTATACTCTTATTTCTGATATCAAGACATACTTACTAGATACTAGATATTTTTAATATTCATTTATATAAACATCTCATATTTATAAAACATACTTATTAGAAGAACAACGTTATTATATATTTGGCATGTTAAACTAATTTTTAATTTAACATCTGTCTAAAATCTGCCATATTATAGACATTATCCATGCAGGAACGGAGAAAGAACACAATTCCTTACCGCCGAGCGGCCTGTCTTAAGAGGTGACAAAAACACCTCACAGCCAGGTGCCCGCCTGGATGGCCACTAACCCTGGTCTATTAGAGTACGCCGCAATAACAACCTTAAATTGTGTTCCAGTCTACGTTCAGACAGCGGCAGCACATTGGAAGCACCTTTGGTGTTAGAAATGTCCATCTGTCTGTATGATGTACTCATGCAATAGAAAAAAAACTAAATTTCTTTTTATATATTCTTGATCTAACAGAATAGGGATTTCGTAAGACGCTGCTGCTGAATGTTTGCAAACAATTTCAAGGAGCAACGAACCATGTATTCAAGAAATGCTTCAGGCGTGTCTCGTATTCGGAATATGGCATTCAATTTTTTTTGAAAATATGGACATAGGTACAACATTTCCTTTACTTTATGGAATAGTCCACAATTCTTTTGATTCTTTTTGGGGATTTCGTTCGTATGGACTTTTAAAACATGTCAATCCCCTTACGCTAAATCCATCTTGTCCATAGAAGACATATTGTTACAACCTAGAACCCTGACAAAGACAAATTCCACGTACAGACTGTAAAAACACATTTTATGATCGTCTTCTTTTGTTTACTTATTTATTGACATATGTTTCGAAAGAACAGTTTATTGTTTTACTGTACTTGTTTATGGCCGCTGACTCATTAGCCAGGTGTAACGGATTACGTCGACTACGATACGGGCACATTTGTATTTGTGATGTATAAAACGACGGCCTGATAGGGAGAGAGGGCGAGACCGCGAAAACCACGATCATGGCGAGACGTGTGTACATTCCGGAATCTATTAGTGACTTTTACGCGTTTTATTGAATTACGACCTTCTGCATTAAGTTTGGATTTTTTGTGTTATATATGTACCTGTGTTATACTTGTTTGTATAGTTCTAATAAACTGTATAATAATTCTAACGGAATTTTAATTCGAGTCCCGCAACCCGTATTAATATAGTTATTTAGTTCTTACAAAAAGTACAAAATTATTAAATGATGAGGTCATACTACTAAAATAAATACTTGTAAATTTATTTTAAAATTTTAACATTAGTTAAGGTTTTTTTTTTTATTGCAGGAGATCAGCAGACAGGCAGACGGCCCACTTGATGGACAGCGGTTACCATCGCCTATGGACATATGCAACACCAAAGGTGCTACGAATGTGCTGCTGCTCTCTTTAGGGAGCCTGGCACCTGGTCACTAAGGCCGGAACACAACACAAGGTTATTATGGCGACATACTCTAGACCAGGGGTGGTAGCCATCCAGTCGGGCAAATGCCCTACCACCTGGCTGTGGTTTGTTTTGTCGCCTCTTACGACAGGCCGCCGGGCCGCAGGAAATTGTATTCTTTCTCCGTTCCTGCACGGTTTAAACCATTCAACGCCAAAGAAAAAGAGTATTGTTCCAGAATATTGATCTGAGTACCTAAAGGCCATTTTCTTAGACTAGTATGACGAACATGACATGTATCGAAATATATTGTTATTTGTTATTACTGTGTTTGAGAACTGCTAGCATATCTAGTAGAAACGTGTCAATAACATTAAATAGTCCTCCAAAGGTGCACGCTTTAGATCCCCTGGTACCGTCTAGATATGTGCCTAGTGTTTAATAGATTTGAAGAGTTAGGTTAGTTACTGATTCTCACTCCTAGAATTCTTTTTCTATGGTTTTTAACCAACTTTCAAAAGGATAAGGTTCTCAATTCGTCTGTATATCTATACATGTAATAAAATTGTAGAGATCTAATTTCTGTACAATGAAAACAATGCTACAAACCGAGTCACGGGGATGTAAGAAGTGGAATAGAAATAATTTAGAGTTTTTCTAATTTTTATTTCTCTGTCTGTTTGCACCGGCTAATCTCCGAAACCACTTAACCGATTTAAATGAAATTTTGTGTGGTGGAAACTTATACCCCTGGTCAATATATAGAATACTTTTGATCCCGAAAAATTAAAGAGTTCCCGTGGGATTGTTAAAAAACGCGGACGAGGGTGTGGGCATCAGCTAGTTTTTTATAAGTGTGTTACGCGATTACTCCGTGAACTGTGTACCGATTCCCAGTTTTTAATTAACTCGTAAGTGGTACTCTTAAGGTAGTCTCATGATCACCAAGTCAGGATCTGATGATTAGAATTTAGGGAAATCTAGATTAACTTAAATTAGATACGACTTCTCGGGTAAATGTAATTGACCATTGGACCATGAATGTGGAAAACTGACAATCTACGTTTACCAATCCTATAACACATGTTATGACAATATCAGATCATAACAGCAGTGAATAACATTGTAGTGTATATTTGCTTAAGCTATACAAACTGAGATCTACACGCCTAAGCTGCTTTGTGGACTGGATATTGTGGTTGTTTGGTTTGGATGCCGTCCATGTCCTGAGATATGTTATGTTATATGAAGCGACGTGTTTGTTACAGACCTCTTGTTCCATATCCATATAACGCATAGTTTAATAAATTATAGTAGTGTTTTTTTTTATTAAGGGTTATTGATGATCATAATTTTACTTTGCCAAAATCTGTTCAGAATATCGTATTGTTACAAGCCGACGAAGAGTGAATGCACATCTGCCTGTCATAAACCTGGTTTATTACCTTTCCCGCATTTGGACTTCTTTAGTTTAGTTTGTGTTTAAAATTTGTAATTAAGAAATATATTCTATTGTTATTGTACTTGTTTTATGACCGTCATTAGGCAGGTGTGTCGAACTAATTCTTGTTTTTATTGATTTGCTTCGAGGCATATTGTATTTGTACAGAATAAAAGGAATTCCCGAACGAAGGGGTGGGCAGTCTAGCGAGAACCACGATCAAAGCAAGACGTGCACATTCGATAAGCGAAATAGTTACAGACTGCGCGTGTTATTGAATGGTGCAGTTTGTGCTGGTTGTAACCAGCTTTATTTGTACCTGTTTTATACGTGTTTGTATAGCTTTATTAATTCTATAGTAATTCCAACGGCATTTTACTTCAAGTCCTGTAGCTCGTAACAGGGGAATTTTACACTTTACATTCTACCATTTCCATGGTGTGCAATATTATCTTAACTAATTTCATTACCTATTATATATACTTTATTGCACAAAAATTAGAAAAAAAATGTAACAATGAAACAAATGAGTATAATTGACGGTCTTTACGCTATGAGCGATTTCTTCCTTGCAACCTTGGTATGGAAAACCACATTTGCACCGAACAAATATACCGATATTTTATATTGCGTGTTGAAACAAATTATATAAATTAATAAAAGTATTTGTTATTATAAAGTAACCATATGACGGAAGTAGTCATATACATAAATAATGTTCTTCACTCCTTAATTCGATACCCATATCAATTCAAGAATTTCCAAAAAGAAAATTTAAATTAAAATCATATTCATGGCTGATGAAAAAGTGTTTTTATGACATTAGGGATTTTATTAGGTAAATGATTATATTAATATTTTTGCTCTGACATCTGATTTGTTCTATATTTTTGACATTTTCATATATAATTCATCAAACTTGATATTAAATTCCAACTTTAGAAATTTTATATTTTTTTATTGACATGAGTAGGTACCCAAAATATTTGCATGACCAACATGGTCAAATACAGTGAGACCAATCGACTTTGTTCACCATCTTTTGTATAACAGTTACCTTACTGGTAGAAGGAAAAGATTCATTCGTTTTGTGAATAAATGAATCTTACAAATAAAAATTCATTCATTCACAAAACACGAACTACCATTTAGTAAATAGCCCAATCATAAATGTAATTACTTGAATATGCAATTCTCCACCAAAATGTATACTAACACAATAAAAGTAATGTGTTTATTATGATAGTAACATTCAAGCGATGTATTTTGTTGTTATAAGTCATTTAGCTGATGTAAACGATGTTGGTGGTTTTAGTGTGTAATTAATTACTTTTATTGCAGCTGTTAGTGGTAATTATGAATAAAAATCCCGAGAAAAATGTTTTACATAATTTTTGTTTCACTTTAGTATTAACATGAAATAAGCTATGTTATAGTCATGTATGCATTTATGGATAGAATTAGAAATGAGGATACTCGTTAGAGAACCAAGGTGACCGACGAAATCTCGCAAAATGAACGAGCTAAAGTGGCAGTGGGTCGGTCACGTTTGTCGTCAAACGAGCCCTGGAGTGCAGAGCGCGTCTCGACAAACGTAGCGTAGGACGCCTTCCAGTCCGGTGGGCTGATGACCTGTGCATGGTCACCGGCAAGGGCTAGATGAGGAAGACGGGAGAGCGTGATATGTGGCACTTTGGGGAGGCCTACGTCCAGCAGTGGACAGGGACTGGCTTAAGAAGTTGTATGTATATAGCTGGAGTACAGCATACAAGACACGGGCTGATGGAAAGCGGTCACCGTCACCTATGTACGCTTGCAACACCAGAGATATCACCAAGGCGCTACCAGCCTCGGGGATTTTTATGTTTCAATATTCTATTAATGTTTATCATTATGAAACACTTTCTGTAAGTATAACGATGGTAGTTCTAAGTTTTTTTTTGACAAAATCGTATCAGAGTGCTAAGGTAGCGGGTGACCCGTTGCATAGATACTATGAAAAATATTTAAATATAAAAAAGCAAATATTACAAACCAGTATTACAAAAGTTTCCCTTCAACATACATACATATACATACATAACTTCACGCCAGGTCCCTTGCGGGGTAGGCACGAACAACAGAGCGCCATACAGGCTTATTCTTACACACCTCACTTGCTGCGTTGACATTCATAACTCTTGTCATGCACGCTCGTCTGTTCTTAAGGCTCCTAATATCACCTTCTGCTAGTACACGATCAATTTGATCATGGAAGGTGTGTCGTGGCCTTCCGCGACTTCTGCATCCATCCACTTTTGCATTGTACATCTTAGTCATTCTTCCATCATTCATAAATGAATTATATAGAGATTATAAGTTATTACTTATATTATTTTACTAAGTTATTACTTATTTTTTTATCACTCTTAGTGCTTCTAAGAACTAAGTTGGATAAACCATTCGAAAATACACTTTTCTCATCTTTTTTTCGGCAAACTGATTTATCAAATCATCCATAGATACATCTATGGAGGATTTGATAAATAAGTTTGGATATTTTCTTTCTATAGCGGACAGTAATGACAAGTTTAATATCGGTTTCTGTTGGCCCAGCAGTTATTCTCAGAACTTTTATTAATCTATAAAGATTGTGGATAATATTTTCAAAATTTTTGCTAACATTTTCCAGGCCCGTATAGCTTGGGAGCCCGATATCATTGATATGGCTGATACGGGGGTAGCTACGTCCCTGGTTCCCTTATCGCTAAAGGTACTGCACGTTTGAACCATGTCAAATTCTCGCCGGCGAATGTAACCACGAGCTCGTTAGTACAGTGCGAGCGCAAGTACCTGAGCAAGCACTAAATTGTTATTACACAAAATCACGAGGTAACAATAGAATATACCAAATATTGTATTGTTTATTTTAATATTTATTTTAATTAATCATTTATTTCAGGTTCCCGTAGTGGGAACCCTCCTAATTCACTCAAAGCGTGATTAAATTGGCCATCGTACATCATTTCATCGCCTGTTTGTTTGTATATTTAAGTAAATTACCTACTAATTGCTATAACGCCCAAGTTGAGCCGTAAAATTAATTACCGCAGTTCATGCCCGTGTCGGTCTGTGTTAAATAAAACATTTTTGTTATTTGCTTTAATTACCTTACTTCTAACATGGTCATTCATTTTAGTTGTTTCGCAATGTATATTTAATCTAGTGTTTTATCTACAACTAGCTGTCCCGACAGACGTCGTCATGCCCGGAAAAACTTCAATCTATATTCCGACAGCAGCGACACCTACCGTGTTCAATTGTGAACCAACTCGGAAACCTTCTTTGGCTCATGCAGAACAACTTTGCTAGAAATCATCTCATGCTCAAATGTATAGTCTACGATTATTTTATGTCGGAAGATATTATAATTAAACATACAGAGTAAAGGCAAGACAATTTATTGTAGGTTTTCACTTGGTTGTAGTTAGAAAGATAATGTCTGTATGTACGTCAGACAGTATAATAAATATTTAAATATATTATTCTTATTATGCCAGGTATTCTCATTGTATTATCACGTAGGTCGAACAGATTCTATAAAGGCCAAACAGAAAAACATTCATTTTATGCATAATAAAGAAGCTAGATATAGGGCTATCCATACGTCACACTTTAAGGGAGGTGGGGGTCGACGACGTGACATTGTGTGACAAGGGATGGGAGGGATACTTGATTTCGTCAAGTCACAGTTCAAAATATAATGCATTGAGTTTTAAAATATTTCCAACTCTATCTGTATTTGTATAGGTTAAAACTATTAAAAAATAATTTAAATAAAAATAAAACGAATATTTACGACGATGACGAACGGCTGTCTTAATTTATGAATTTTTTGATGTAAAATTGCAAAATATGAGATCTAGGAAGGGAAGAATATAACGGATGTGACCAGCTGTGACAAGGACATGGGAGGGGTGGACATGGATGGCCCCTATTATGCAGGATCAATTTTTGTTGGCCTTGGTGGCTAATTCGATACCAACAGGTATATAAAGAAGACAAACTTTATTTCTCATAAAATATTTTTTACAATTCACTTAAGCTATGAGAACATTTATAAGTAATTGAAAAATAAGTAAATTCGTTCAAATTCAAAATTCAAATTAAAATTCAAAAGTTTTTATTCAAAATAAGTTCCACTGGAGCATTGTTTTAAGGTCACGCATATAGGTTAAAATTTAATTTTACTTCTTAGTCTATGTACACCGCTTCGCAACGTGTTATTGCTGTCAAGGAGAAGAAGCGGCAAGAAACTCCTGAGCAACACGTCAAGCTAGAAAATCTTTTTCTTTATATTTGTTGTTCTATTTATATTTAAGTACTTTTTTTAAAATTTTATACAGAATTATGTTACAGAATGACTTTTGAAGAATTAATGGAGTTGTAGCAAACGGTGCATATTCAATAAGACAGAGCGCAATAAATGATAGAAAATATTATTATAGTTCAATTCGTTTGTTCGTCACCGTTCGTCTTTTTGAAGAGATAACTTCTTATGGGAGGGTAAACAGCTTCGTTACGTAACGCATTACGTCGCCAGTCTGTCTTTCTCTCAAGAAGAAAAAAAAAGACAGCGGTAGAGGCTCCTTCTATCTAACTCTTACCCACGCGTTATATACATGAAATTTAAGTAATAACTTAAGCTTTGCTCAAGTTTTTTTAATGGAAGTATAGGTTTGCGATTGGCCAATGACGCAGTCCAGGATAGAGCACGCTTACCTAGAAGATACCTCTCACCTCTCGTGACTTGAAGATTTCAAGATGAGAACTTTGTCTCATAGGGACACACGACCTTAGTGTTATTCCACGAGAACCGTACATTTTTCCAGGACATAAAGTAGCCGACATGCTGTTTCAGATTATAATCTGTCTCTGTGGCAAATATCATCTAGATCCATTAAGCCGTTCTATCGTGATTGAGTGAGCTATAAAAATCCATCCAAACTTTCGCAATTAATTAATTAATTGTATTAATAGTATTCAGAAACAAAAGGATTTGTGCTTCAAAATTGTAATGTTTACTCAAATTATCTATTTATAAGAAAATGGAAGGGTCCTAAATAAACTGTAAGGAAGAGACCCGCAGGTCCGGTGTCGTAATCGCTTACGAACTTTGAACTGGTAGAGGGCTTTGTGAACTATCCGCTTAAAAGTTACAACAGATGTTTTATGTTCTGGCGAAACTTTTTGATTGTATGGTAAGTTTATTAAATGGCGTAACACTTTAGTATCTGTCTGATGATTTGATTATACTATGACTGAAGACCGTACCTATAGGTCGGGCAGTCCAAATTATAAACGATTCCGAACTGAGACGTTTTGGAACCTCAACTCCCTAGGTCATGTTCTATTACAGATGCTGAAAGCGGCATCTAGCGTCAATAGACATTGGACGCCGCATTCGACGTCGATCTGATCGTCAAGATCGGATTGACGTTATAACGATGATAGCTCTGAATACGTCTAAATGCGCGTAAGTCTTTCCCATGCACTCTGGATAATTAATTGACGTCAAAAACGTTGTCTTTACACTGAAATGCTTAGTAATGGCAGTGGACTCGGCGTAGAACTGTCTATCTGAGACAGACATAAGCATACTTCCGTCGCGTAAATCGTGAATCGTAGCTACGGTATTTGTAACAAACTACTGCCTTACGTGGCGCGCGTGCATGACAAGAGCTATGAATGTCAAAGAAGCAAGTGAGGCGGGTAAGAATAAGCCTGTATGGCGCTCTGTTGTTCGTGCCTACCCCGTAAGGGACCTGGCGTGAAGTTATGTATGTATGTACTGCCTTACAAGAAACGTTGGTATAATACGGCCGGCGTATCTTGGCGAATGTGAACATAGGCTCCGCGAACTTTAGCGCATACAGTGACAAACTAGTACAAAGCAATGAAAAAATACAGGGATGAAGGGCGACCAATTGTATTCACTGACAAGTCTTATGCCCACTCATCACACGAGTGTACATGCTCTAAAGTTCGCAGAGCCTATGTTCACATTTGCCAAGTTACGCCGGCCGTATTATACTCAATCTATTCTACCACCGCTTTTTTTTATTTGACTTGACTTTATGTTGTTGGTCCGAAGACCTCACAACTTTACCGGGGTTTTTGGGGCGAGCCCGGGGGCAACTTGCTTGAGGGAGCTCCCTAGGGAGTTTTACCTCGGCAGGACTGTTGCCATGAGAGGGAGATGAATCTGATAATGTCCACCAATGGGCGACACAATAAGCTAATTGAGAACGGGCGACGGGTAGTACAAAGCCCGAGAAGAAGGATCCCGGCGGACCGGGATCGGCGGTTCGCGGCGGCCTACGCTATCTTATTGCCGTTTCGCAACGTGTTATGGCTGGGAGAGAAGAAACGGCGAAAGAAACTTCCCAGCACCACGCCTAGTCTATCCTGTGGGGGGGCTATGTCTCCTGGCGTCGCTCGCGAGGACGTGGAGAGATCGTGATTGGCGTTGTCTGAGACGCCGCCGTCTATGTCTGTCTGTCGGTGCCTGCCAGCCTGCCGTCCTAACCGCGGGCGGGCTGATCCGGGCCAGCCGTTTTGTGATAGCGTCGACCTTGTCCGTAAGGACATTACGCGGTCGTCGCACGACAGCCTTTCGCCGAGGCTTGTAATCGGACGCGGACACGACGAGCGGATTTCGATGGTGCGGCCCGAGATCGAAATACTTACGCGAGAGCGACGTAATGTAGTTTTTGATAGAGGGAAGCTCTAGATCGCGGTGGAGGTCGACGTTACGCATATAGAGGGAGCACCGACGGCTCTGCGCATGAACTTATTCTGCACGATTTACAGTTTCTTTAAATGGGTAGGCTTGGCATGGCCGAATACCACACTCGCGTATGTCATGATCGGGCGGATGCATGTTTTGTATAGAGTAAGCTTGTGTCAGAGGGACATTTTGCTTCGGTTATCTATCATGGGTGCTAGACGACCCATCACAAATCGCGCTCTATTTCGGACTATAGTGGTATGCTCGTTGAAGCGCAAGTTCTGATCTAGGGTGACACCCAGGTATTTGGTGTGCTTTGCCCAGGGAATTTCTTGGTCATAGAGCGAGATGGCTTTTAGGCGAAGGGAAGCGCGTTTGGAGGAGCGAAGCGTGCCCGGGGAAAAGAACATTGCTGCGCTCTTCTCCGGGTTCACCTCCATCCTCCACTTACGAAACCATTTACCTAGCTCTGTGACAGCTACTTGCAGCCGAACGCAGGCCATTTGTCTGTTTTTATCTGATGTATAGAGTGCGGTGTCATCCGCGATCTACCACCGCCTGTACTGTGGGAAGCGCGGTGATATATTTGATGTGGTGTCTACATCGTCATTCTATCAGCGTACTACCGCTGATTAAGAGTTCATCGACACTTCTTCAACACTCGGAAGTCGGTCACTCCACGTGACAATCGCTCCTACTACTATACGTATGGAAACTGTAAAATGATCTCAATATTAAATAGATTTGTATGTAATACGATGAATCTAGTTCTAGAGTTCTTCATTCCTTCATTAGCGATATATAAGTATATATATAAAGTGTTTGAGTATAAAAGATATTTGTACCCGATAAGCCACTTCTTAAGCCGCAGGTAAATGCACTTAAACTTCCGGAAATTCTTGTGTTCGATAGTTTATTATATATGTATATATATATAGTATATATATATATATATAGTTTATTCGCACCCATAACATGCGTTAGCTTGTTAGTTATTTTTCCAATCGCCTCGGCATCGATGCAATCCTATCTCTGTTCCCAGTCCGATATGAATGTATGTCGATATGCTTTGCATACATGGACTCATCCCCATGATCCACTGAAAACAGTCGCAGAATCACAGTATGTATTATACTCGGATATAATATATAGTAAAAGTTAAATAATAATCTTGAAGCTGTAAGTCAAACAATTCACGCAGTGAGTAGTCTGTGTTGATTTTTGAAAACCAATAGCTAAGTTTGTTCTTCAACAATCTTCGATGTATCTTCGCAGTCGTTTTAAAAACATTCAGTTCTAAGAGTTCCTACAATAATATTTGTTCGTTTCAGTATATAGAAAAGTTGAATGACTTTAACCACACAACTCTTAGGATTTTGGGAAGTCTTGGAAGGGCTTATTCTAAATTTACTTATCATTTCAAGTCATATATTGATAATTTATTAGCAAAATTGAAAGAACCGCGTGTTTATCCTCAAAAATTTTATATCAGTACTAGCGGCCCCAGCAGATGTTGTCCTGCTCTGAAAAAATAAAAATCTATGACCCGATCCTAGCGCCACCTACCGGTTTCAATTGTGGATTTAAACCATCCGGGGACCCACTCAAACACACAAAAACAAAATCGCTCCCCGTTGTTAAGAGGATTCTACAACCCGATCTCAGCGCCACCTACCGGTTCCAACGGTATAAAAACTATCCTATCTTTCAAGTTGGATCAAACTGCACACGGTGTGCAAATTTGATTAAAATCGGTTGAGTAGTTTAGGAGTCCATCGCGGACAAATATCGTGACACGAGATTTATATATATAAGAAGATAATATGATTATCAACTTACAAGTTTGGTTGGTATTATGCGTGTTGTTTTTCTGTATTATTTTTTTTATCGCTGGAGTACAACAAACAGATTGACGGCCAAAGTGACAGAAAGTGGTTACCATGGTCTGCAGACATTTGCGAGCGAGCCTTCTGAGCACGCTTCCCGCGGGCAGTGATCTTTTAGGTTATATATGACTTTAGAGTGATTTATTTAAAATATATTTCATTTAATAGTTATATTATTTAAAAAACTATAAACATTCTCCAATTCAACATAATTTATCTATTTATTTCACAAACATTACTATCTTTACAAATTACTAATACATAAGCGCAGTCTACATGTTTTAAATAAATATAATGTTTTAAACTATAAAACTGTCTTCTTACAAAAACTCTGTACAAAAATATAAGGACGATGCTTGTGAATGAACTCTTAGAATTTATCAAAGTCCGAAGTTATATTACTTTTTTAGTTTGAAAGAAACTAATGACCAGTATCGTCAGGCCGTTATGCTGCAAAGTTAGACGAAGGTCGTACAAATAATAGACAACAAAAACTTTACTAGATATTACTCGCAATTTCGTCTATATTTATTTTTAACCCATATAATAAAAAGATAAGGTTCTGAACTCGTCTGTGTGTTTATCTTATACTGTCTGCGCCCGGAGTTTCAACCGCGTGGTGATGGAAAATTGTTATAGCCTTTGTGTCCTACTGATGTGTAAGCTATATTACTGTGAAGTTTCATCAAAATCCACTCAGTAGTTATATGTGTATATATATATATATATATATATATATATATATATATATATATGTGTGTGTGTGTGTGTGTGTATGTATGTATATGTGTATATATATATATATATATATATATATCCATGCATATAGTCTTTCAAACTTTCCCATTATAATATTTATCTTATATAATAAAATTCTCGTGTCGCAACGGCCTGACCGAATGAAATTTTGTGTGCATATTGGGTAGGTCTGAGGATCGGACAGCATCTATTTTTCATCCCCCTAAATGTTATGGGTAGTCCAGTAGTCCACCTCTATTTCTTTTTAAATTTTTAGATATTTTTTTATTCTTTTGTGATACAGCATTAAAAAATAGTAACAACCCTAAATTTTCAACTCTCTATGATCAAACCCTATTTTTTATTTGTTAATTATAAATTTTAATGCTGTCGGCATATCGATTCGAGCTTTTCCGAGCAGGACGACGTCTGCCGGGACAGCTAGTAGGATTATAATATATTCGTTACTCGATTTCTTTATCAATTGTGAACCGATTTTGATTTTTTCTTTTTATCAAAAAGGTGAAGCATCTGATCAGTGTATTCTAGGGGAATCGAGTGAAACCCCCGAAATTTGGCAACCAACTTATTTGTTACACGATATCTTCGTTAATTGTGGAGCGTTTTTCAATTATTTTTCTTTACTCGTAACTCTATACTCCCAAGTAGTTTCATGGTCACCAAGTCAGGACCTGGTGAGTTGTTTCTAAGAAAATCGAGAGTAGCCCTTATTTTACAGGTCGCGTCTATACGCGTGCCAGTAATACGTTTTCTACAGGTGCTTAAAGTGGTTGTTTAAAATTAGATCTAGGTCCCTTACTAGGCCTTAGACATCCTAGGAAGATTTATACGTGACCACTAATTCTAAATGTTAAAATGGCTATGAAATAGAACGCAAGCTATCAGAACCAATTCACTCGAAAATGACGACGTAGCCCGTGATTACCATGACAATGCAGTAAGATCAAAGAGAGTGGTTGTTGGTGCGACCAGTGTGGTCAGGATAATAATGCACTATCATTTATTATGGTCTGGCTATTAAAAGTATACTGACATAGCGCAGAAAATTAAAAACTATTTGTATGAAAACTCCAACTTACTGTAGATTATTAATATAATACGTAATGAAAATCTTTAAAAATATATATAATACGTAAACAAAATCTTGAAAAATCAGTAAAATAAGCTTCTTTTTTTACTGATGCAACGTGTTAGAATATCAGTCCGATGTGTAATGCGATATGTGATAACTGCTCTACCATATTAGAATATCAGTCCAATATGTCTATGCTTAGAATATTACACTGTAATTCTTCTCATCGTTGATATGTGAGATTACAAAATGGGAGTGTTAAATTTTTAAATGTGTAACTAGTAATGCATAACAGTCTCAAACAGTAATATGAAGTATTCAATTAATGACGCATGCTTTCATACATAAAATTAAACACAACGATGGGCATATGAGATTTTTTTTTAGAGACTATTGGTGGCAGTTGGTTCTTTGGAAATGACAGTCGATATAAAATTGGACTGTGTGTACACTGCCTACTCAGCGAATTGCATCGAATGTAATGCGACGCGCTCCGAGTGGCAGTTGTCTTCTATCATCCATACCCGCGGCGCGCTCCTCATTGTAGTGCACATATGAGTTAATAAATAATCTTGGATTTGAACACGCATTTATTTATAACAACCCCACCTGTACATTATACATATATATTATTATTAAACTATAACTTTTTTATTATTTTATTTAGAATCGAAATATAAAAATGTACGTAATTGCATATAGTGCGAGAGAGTCGAAAGAGAGAGTAGTAAGTTGTCCATGAGAATTGTGACAGAATGGTGAAGAATTATGAATAATTTTGCCTCCAAGGCCGCTCCTATATTCCGCATCCCATCCGACGCCTAGTTGCTATTTGCGCGAGCTATGGAAGTCGACGGTATGCGGGGCGCGGAGAGTAGATGTGCTCCGGCGGGCAGGTCAGGGGGTGCTCTCTGTCCGCAACAGATACTACAATGTATTCCTTTATCGTTAAAACGCTCTATCTTCCAGATGACTCCATTCCGTTTGTCCCACAATGTCCATAAAATTCTAAAAAAGAGGAGTCACGCCAGCCGAAGAAGCTGGCAACACTAGATTCTACCCCTGTAGCTCATTAGGGAGATGAGTGGCGGGTTTGAATGATGAATACCGGATCTTTGATGGCATAGAATATCAATTTGGAATTTACATAGTGAATTTAGCAATAGCAAATTGTGATATTTCCAAAGGGATTTGGGGTAGTCGTGAATAATCATAAGCTCAGCATCAATAAAATATAATGATGAGAGATACAGAAACTATGTGAAAGAAATTACAGCTACTTTAATATAACAATTGGACCGTGAATTTTTTTTTGTTACCGTTATATCGCCGGTGATAAATCAGGACGAATTTATGGAGATATGTTGCAGTACACATTTTTAGTAAGTCATGTCATTATTATATATATATATATTAATAATATTATTCTTTCCTTTCATTGTCTATCTTACTGAGTATACTACAACTCTATTAATTCTTCAAAAAGTAATTATTTAACATATTTCTGTATAAAATTTATAAAAAAAAAGGTTGATGCAATTTTTTTTATTATAATTACATATTTATATAATTATTTCTTAGTTCTTCTCCTTTTTATTTTCAATACTACCTAGTATTGAAAATAAAAAAATGAAAATAGTTCATTACGTGTATTACGTAAAACACTGATAATATGTGAAGACGGGGATTCCCGATGACGGTTGCAGCTGTCAATTATTTAAAATGCATTCCGTTTCGTTCAGTAATTTTGCGGTGTACTTAAGGACGCGAACACGAATCAAAATTAATTTGAACTTATATACGACCTTCAAAAAGATTTCTTCAGTGAAACTTATTTTGAATAAAAACTTCTGAATTTGAATTTGAATAAGGGACGATTTTTCACATTATACTAATTATATTATTCGAGATTTTTTCTTGTTGTAATAATCTCGTATAACAACATGGCTATTCATGAATTTAATTAAAGTCGTTCTATCTAAGCAATTTAATTAGGTTGGCTATTAGGAGGAAGCATGTTATTACAGTAATTTTAAAAATAACAAAACCGCGGCGTGCCTACATGTCGACTAGAGCTACAGGTGTGTTTTTAAATTGTAAAGTAAAATAATTTGTCGAGCTCTCAATGATACTTTTCGCTTCGTAATAAATAACTTCACGCAAATTAATGCCTAAGGCTTTAAAGAATAAGATTAAATTTCGTAAAAAGGGTTTCAAAGTTTTTGCTATACGTATTAATATAACGATGTAATCGATACGACAATAGATTTGCGAAGATAATTTCAAAGATAATGAATTTAAATCGTTCGCTACACAAAATCCCTGTAAACTTTCGAGCAAAAAGCGTGATTGTTGTTCAAAGTTACTTTAGAAGAGTTAAAGACTGGGTATAATGGTTTCATTACTTAAAGCACTTGAGTTGAGCTTTATATTCATTATCCAGCATAATTTGAGCTTCATGCCTTTACAACTTTCATTAAAAGAAATTTCGTGAGATTCCTGTTAGACTTTAGTATATAAGTTAATAATTCGCTTTCAGAGTCGCAAACATTTTTGAAGTATTAAGTGGTGTTTTTTATAGTCCGATAGCCAAAAGGCAAAAAATTAGATGTTTGTCACCTCCATAGAATACTTCATAATTCGTGGACGAACACGTACTTGCGTTACATTGAAACAACACTAATTTATTTATGGAAAACCTACCGCTAAATACATTGATAGTTGTCTAACTATAATTGATAAAAGAAAGCCAATCACAGGTTTTCACGCATCAGGTATTGCTTAAAAGTAACATGCATCGAGGCCTAAAAAGGCACCGATATGTTTAATCACTGATGAAAAATATAAGACTTACACACCGCTTGGCTCCTGAAATACTGATTGAAAATAGGTCGATGTCATCGTATTTACTTACGTTATTTTAATAATTACTTGCTCGCACTAGAAATGAGTTTTGTCTGTTATTAGTAAAACTTAAAGGTTCATTTATGGCTTGATTAAATCGTATAGAATTTGTATTCTTTCTCCGTTCCAGGACAGATAAATGTGTGATGTGGGAGTTCCTAACCCGTTCTTTCCGCGTGATCCACAAATCGCAACATATTCATCTCCGTGACACGCAGCTCTTCCTCGTGTCGCTCGAGTACAGACCACGCTTCACTGCCATACAAAAGAACAGATATAATGATGTATTTATAGATCTGTCCTTTTAATTCAGCCGGCATTTTGGGGTCACAAATGACACCTGTCACCTCAAGTAATTTGGCCCAAGCTGCTGAGATGGGCTTTGACGTTATGGTCGATATCCCCGTGACGTAATTCACATACATATCTAAGAAACACATAAAAAGCTCGCATAAACTGTGAAATGCCGATTTAAACGATCCTATTACACAGCGACGTTAAATAGCGGCTGCTCAGGAAGCCTAAAAGACAATTTTGTAGCTGTTTAATATTCCACAGCTGTGCGAATGTATAATTGAATTCTGTTATCTGGTGAAAAGTAACTCACTTGAACACACGAATTTGGTTTTACATGCTACTTACGCTTTTAAAAGAAAGAGAGAAAGAAGAGAGAAGACGGTTTTTTAATGAGTTCAGCAGACAGGCAGATAGCCCACCTAAACGAAAGCAGTTACCATCGCCTATGGACATTTGTAACACCAATCTGACCGGTCGTAAGAGGCGACAAAACAACCCACAGCCAGGTGGTAGGATAGTTACCTGGATAGCCTAAACCCCTGATCTAGAGTATGCCATGGTTTCAGTCTCTCTTAAAAGAGCAGCAGCGCACTCGTAGCACCTTTTGGTGTTCCAAATGTCCATAGGCGATGGTAACCGCTTTCCATCAAGTAGGCTGTCTGCCTGTCTGCTGAACTCCTGCAATAAATGATGTGAGAAAACCTAAGAAAATATAATCTTAGTTTACTATTCTAATTGAGAAAATTTAATCAATACACATCTTAATTGGTTTCAGCAGTTTGTAAATCTCGTAATCCTCAATTAATATGCATGCTCACCCTAACTGCCCACAACTTATAGATGAATGTTTGTTTTACATAGAGATAAAAGTGGCATTCAGTCTAGTTTAAATAGCTCTCTCCATATCAATATCAGTAAAACTTTAGTATTCCACATCATCTCGCTTAATTTAAATAAAAATTGTGTGTTGTGTGCAGTTCACACGCAGTAGAATTGAATCAAATTGTGACAAGGGGTGAGAGGGATTCTAAATTTGTATATGATCATAGTGTTTAAATTGTTATGTTATGTGTTTATATAAATAAATAATAATAATAATAATAAACAAACATTGAACAAGTATATATATATACTATATATTACGGCTAATACCCGAAGTGCGGCTACCCGTAGTTCTAGCCGGCTAAAACTAGGTGTAGCCGCACTTCGGTTTTTAAACCTAGGTGTAAAAGATTTGTTCACGGCTAATATTAGGTGTAGCCGAGGCGTCTTTCCGTTCTGTACAAGGCCAGAACGCAAGGGTATGAAACTAATCACGTATAGATTGGAAATAAGTTTTTTACGAAGTTCTTCCAATCCATACAAGAGCAATACGCAAATACTGCCAGTACACATAGGGACTAATCGTGTATGCTTCGGAAAACTATTTTTGGGTGGTTATAAAAAAAATAACCACGAAGGCTAAGGCTTAGCCTTCTAACCTATATTAAAAATGAAAACATGTCACTACAGACCAACAGACTCCACGTAGGATTGGCTACATCTAGTTGTAGACAGCATAAAGAAGGCTATACCTAGTTTTTTTAATATATATAATTGATTAGATATATTAAATAAAAATAATAATTTAAAAATTCCAGTCTGCTATCAGTCGTGGTCGTCAGCCAATCGCATTCCACTGTTGGACATAGGCCTTCCCAAGACGGCTCTACTCACCTCTGTCCTCAGACTTCTTTATCCAGCGCCAACCGGCGACATTGCGCAGGTCGTCGGTCTATCGGCCTAGTGGGTGTCTGACATTACGTTTACCGAGATGCGGTCTGCACTTCAGTACTTGTCTCCTCCAAAGGCCATCGGTCCTGCGGTAGACATGACCGGCCCTCTGCCACTTTAACATTTTTAAAATAATTCCTTCGTAACATTATTTTTTTGACAGAGGAATAATTATTATTTTTATTTTACATCGGTTGGGCGAATTGCCAAAATAAAAAAAAATAACTACGAAGAAAATTCAAATTCAGAACTATTAATATCATTTGCATATTCGTAGATGGGTAGTCTACAAAAATTGGCATGAAGCCCAACAAATTGTTTTCTGTCAATATAGATTTGATTGTCACAAATTAAACTGTCAATTCTCATATTTTTATTTTTTTTATATATTTTTACGAGTGTACTTACATAACACTGGTTGTATTAAAGTTATGCTATTTAAATATTTTGAAATGTTAGTTTTGATTGCAATGGGTTTTGTCATGAAAACATTAGCTATATTATGTAATCTGCAATATGGAAGTAAATGTTGTGTATTTACTAAATGTGACAGGAAATTCAATCTAATTACTGTCAGAAAATAAGGTATTATCTTCTCGCTTCTATAGAATTGAAACCGACACGTAAAAAACAAAATTCCTGTTTTAAAGCCTAAAATTTCATTATGATCCGTTGAGCCGTTTCAAAGTTTATCCGAGACAAATTAAAGTCTGTTTCAAATAGGACGGTATAGGAGAAATTACGTAAATAGAGAAATAAACACCGTGATTCTAATTATAAAATTATTATTAAATAACAACAGAATTAAATGGTTTTTTAAATAAAATTAATATTTATTTCATAGGAAAATTAACGCTAATTTTTAAATATTTTTTTTTGGGTTATCAAAAATTACTTACACTTATACAAAGGATGTACATTGCTTTACAAAAAAAAGACATGACAAATGCAGTAATCACTTATAGGCAAACACTACATGCAATTTGATATTTTGTAGTTTTAATAAATTATAATATAACTAATTTAAAGAAGAAGAAAAAAATTATGAGGCTTTAATAACTATTAAGTTCAAAACATACATTTTTTTTTAAGAGAAGTTAATTAATAATGTGGGATGCAATAATTCGACAAAATTTGTAATATGAATTTGCATGTAGATCAGTAATATCACTGTAAAGGTTTATTAGTTTACATAGTATAGGTATGGGAGAGTTGGCACCAGAAAAAAGCGTAAAAACACGTTTAATGGATCTATCAGCCATACCGTCTTATTCGATATAGACTCGAAGAGGTAACATTTCTAAAAACGTTGAAATAAATTCTGAAGAAATGAGTTTATCCAACTGTAGAAGTGTGACGGTGGATTTAATTCTTGTAAATAATACAAAGAGCTGCAAAAGCGCAATAGAAGGCGACATTGAATATAATTTATGAAAATTGGCCCCAGATACGGAGTAAATTGGTCACGATTAGGCCCCATCCGCTCAATAAATGCAAATACGCAATATAATGGCGCACCCAGCGAAATTACACCAAAATATACACCGAGCACTCAATTGTATTGAATTTACGATTTGTAGTAGGTGTTCCTTTGAGGCAACCGCTTACCTAATATAATATAATAAAGGTGCTTTAAGGTGAAAATACATTTTATATTATTTGACCACATCCACACACATATAGTACGCGGCACGCAACTTGGCCACGTTTTGGCGTAGTGGGGGTAATTTCGCGCATGGCACGCTTAACACACGTATACACGTTGTGCTTGTTTAGTGTCTGTGAATAACCGCTTGGTGTGACGTCGCACTGCATTCGCATCATGAAAAGTCTGTCTTTCTCTTTCGCACGCGGATAAGCTCACGAGTGTGAAGGAAACAGTTGAGTAGACTCATTCCCCGCGTCCCGATTGACAACCAAAAAGACCCAAAAAACGACTTTTGCGCATCTTACGACTTTGGCCAAGTTGCGTGCCGGGGATTATACCCAAATTCACATGCTTACGCTCACACACACGTATATGCATAGACACACGCTTACACAGGCGCAGAGAGAGAGAGAGAAAGAGATAGAGAGAGACATGCACGCGTATGCCTACATATTTATAGGAAAGGCATCACAATAAGATTATTATATAGAATAATATAGAATCTAATATATAAAATTCTCGTGTCACAGTTTTCGTTGCCATACTCCTCTGAAACGGCTTGACCGATTTTGATGAAATTTTTTGTGAATGAATTTTTTTTTTAGACAAAATTTTTAATTTCTATTTTTTTATGATACAGCATTAAAAGATACATACAACCCTAAATTTTCAACCCTCTACGATCAACCCCTATTTTTTACCGGGCAGGACGACGTCTGCCGGGACAGCTAGTAGATTTTATAAATTATATAGTTTAAGTAAGTTTATTTCTGTTGTAGGTAGGTTTACTTAATGATCCGCACCACCTACATCACGAGATTAGGTTAAATTATTCCTTTTAGTTAGGTTGCCTGGAAGAGATTGCTTAGAGATAAGTCCGCTATATTGTTTCTACCATGACAATATTGTAATTGTATTGTATTGATTTAGTGACCAATAAAGTGTTATATATCTATCTATAAGAAAGAAAAAAAACGTAAAATGACACTGGCAGACGGAATATAGTGTAAACAGCCTTGCAGAGATTTGGGTAAGAAAATACCATATATACCAAATATTGCCTATTTGGGCAGGGTTTCCCCTTTATTGTTCAGCCTTTGGTGTGACACCGCACAGTAAGCAATGAACCCCGCCTACACGCCACACCGCCTTTTTATACGAAAACACTACGAAACTACCCTACAAAATAACAATATTACAACATTGCTAAAATAGCAATTACATCATAGTGTTGCCAGGATCATATTATTATCTATGACGATTGTCTATGTGATATTAATATACTCTATGACTGCTGTGATGGACATCGCGTAACAATAGTCGATGACGGAAAAAATACGAAAGAAGGGAGATCTGAATTTCATAACTACATCCAATTTATATTTTTATTATTAACCGCCCTATTTTTGCCAAAATGACTACGCAAATGTCAAAATTGAAAAATAAACAACCTATGTTTTAAGGTCTTCAGTCTTCTTTCTTCTTAATCTTCAGATGATTTAGCCTAGTTCCTCAGGTCATGGAGGCGAGAGAGTACACGGTGTGATGCACATATTCCTTCGCCTGCATGACCTGAAGAGCAAAGCATTGCTTCGACATTTTCAACCTTCTTGATAACTCTGACATCTGTGCATACTTCTCTGTTACTTCTCCTTTGTCTCCTCTTTATTGCGCTGGGCTGCATTTAAAGCCGTTATTATTTGATCACAGAACTGATCTTAATAGATCAACCGTAGAACGAATAGAAGAACAAGTCATCCTGTCTATATTTATCGACATTAAATTGGGTTATTTCGTACAATCTGGGCTAGTTAGTTTAGGTTAAATAATTACAAATAAGGCCTCTGTTAGGAGCACTCCGTAATATAAAACTTTCTCTCTCCCTCTCTTTTGGGTGATGGACTATTATTAAAAATCTCTTTATCAAATATATCACACTATAATACTTATTCTCCTTTGTTTCACCTTTATTCCAATCATTTCACTCACTAATATGGTGTCGATATAGAGGTTTATAACATTGCATGTCTTTCCTTCCATACTCCTCTATTCTAGAATAAGTCCGATGTCACGCTACATACAAATCTTCATGTTATCCTTCACGCAACTCATCCACCCTTTCATGACCAGATCTGTACCTCCATACATAACTACCTACAACTTCAATCAATACTAGTTATTACACAAAATGATAAAGTGAGTTTATTTGAAAATGTATTTCCCTTACTCTTAATAACAGAAGTCGTACATTTGATTAATATTTTAATCTATAACGCTTACACGATTAGAGAGCGTTTGAAAATAGAAATTTCCTGTGGGATAAGGGAAATTATATTTCAATTTGTACCAATAAAGAAAATTGAAGTGCCTAAAGCTGAATATCCACTTACGCAGCCTCGTGACGAGCTGCCTCATCGAGAGCATAGTTCACGTGTTTCTGCTTCAGACACAAGATAGAGCAACAAGGCAGTTGGTTTCTGCACGACGTTGCGGTTGGATGCGCATGGGGCCGTCGTATAGCTTGATTAATTCAATAAATTTCTCTCTATCCATTTTGCCGCGTATCGAGCGCATGTACAACCGTCTCCACTGAACACATGGCTCACTGCGGCGGCTTTGAGCATGCACATGTGCACACCGAATGGCTCGCGACGCTAGCGCCTAAATTAGTTCGAGTTGCGGTAAACCTCGACTCGAAGCACGGTCTCTACTGGCGCTACCTCTGTTCGGGCAGCCGCTCAACACAAGGCCTCTGGTGGATACCGAGCTGATGATGTACCAACCAAATTTTAAATTTTAAATGAGCTTAATAGTAAATGATCAATTTTTAGAAAATTTTTCTGTCAGTGCCTCGAATAGACCCCGAAACGGCTCAACAGATTTTTTTAAATTATTTAGTAATAGCTTTGCCACTTAGCGGCCGTGTCACCCCGCAAAGTATTCAAATCCTGTATAACATTTCTAATAAAATCACTAATTAATAAAATAATACAGTTTGCAAAATATTTTGGCATCTCTCGACAATGGATATGCCAATACACTATTGCATGCTCCCACGGCAGATAAATCCGCTCTTCAAGAAGCTGCTTTCGTACCGCTTGTGCTGAATCAAAACTCAAAGTTGTTGTGATGACATACTCTAGACTAGAGATGGTAGACATATCTACAGGTAAATTCCCTATCCTATCACCTGGCAGTGGATTGTTTTGTAGCCTCTTAGGACAAGCCGCCCGGCCGAAGGAATTTGTGTTCATACTCCATTCCTACGTGGATAAGTGGGCATAATGTGAAATAGAAGGCACAAGGTAAATCTGTACTATAAAAAGTCTGTAAATGGTTCGAGTTCGTAATGCGTTTAGAAATGTGAAAAAATCAGGGTTTATAAAATCGGACCTGAAGATATCGAAAATGCAATTTTTAGATTTTTTGCCTGTCTGTTAGATCATCACACCACACGTGAAAACTACTGAACGCATTTAAATTAAATTCAACATAAAGCTAGCTTATATCCCGAAGCGTAACTTAAGATACTTATTATCCCAATAAATCACGCCATTTCCATGGAATACTCGGATTATTAAAAAAGATGACACTGCAGTTGCGATATAGAGAATCATCGCTGTAATTCAATAACAAATGCGTTGTCAGGTTGTGTACATGTCATTTATTACTAACTAAGTAGTTCAAAGTAGTTTAGGCTGCCTGGAAGAGTTCGCTTTGAGCGATAAGGCCGCCTATTGTATCGCTTAGAAAATATTGTAAATATTGTCTGTTTTGGTGTGCAATAAAGAGTTATCTCTCTCTCTGTCTCTCAAAATCAGGTTGGCTGCGACTTTTTGCATGTTTTGCTCTGCAGTTGTCTACACTACATCGACTGAGTTTCTTTGTTGTTGTGATGTATTGAACAATAAATTAAAGTATTGAAGGTTTATATACATAAAAACCCAGCAGCAGCGGCCCGGCAGTTTTTACGTGATTCCCGAACAAACAGGCAAGAAATCTAAAAAACGCATCGTGTTTTCCATAGTTTGTAAAGTCTATTCTACTTTTGTTTTTTTAACACGCTTTTATTAGGTTCACCTGTGTGTATGTATGTATGTTTGTAACCGACCCCTTTGAGCTCGATTTTGTCCTACTTTGAACGATCAGATTTAATTCAAACTTTGCACACCTGTCAAAGGTCGATGACAATGCAAATATATAGTACCATGGAGCTGATCTGATGATGGAGTCGGAAGGTGGCCATAGGAACTCCTGTACTAAACAAGATAGACCCGTCGTGTTTGGGCTCGTATGTTTATATCGCGTGAGAGTGTAATAATATGGTACCATGGAGCTGATCTGATGATGGAGTCGGAAGGTGGCCATAGGAACTCCTGTACTAAACAAGATAGACCCGTCGTGTTTGGGCTCGTTTTACTTGTCTTGGCTAGCACTCTGCTGATACATGATATGCAGGGTCTCAAAAGCTTGTATTTAAAAACATAAAAAAAAACAACTAAAAAATGAAAAATAGTTTTTTTAGTTTTTTTTAAACTATTATTTTTTAATATCTTAAATGTAGAGACGATATTTTAAAATTTTCCGCACTAACATATGTCCTAGTTTACAGTACTTTGGACTGTAATCTGCTGTCTATGTCTTTGTTTTTCTTTGTTTCAACACAATTAAAGTTAATTTAAGAATTCCTTAGAGGTTGCTTAGAAGACATCACTTTTAGCTATCATGCCGCCTTTTGTTTTACGAAGTGACTATAGTCTTGTTGTGCATTTTATGCTGAACAATAAAGTGTTGTCTATCCCTAATGTTACAGATAATCTTCCATCTACGTCTTTGTTCTTTACATTGTCTTTATTTAAAATGAAACCAGTCATGCGTCTAAGAAACATAGGAAGGGGTCGTAAAAGCGTGCATCCGTGCAAAGGCTGATGTGTATGACCCATATGTAAGACAGTAACATACATTTTATTCTGACATACTTTATACGGTTGAATATACTTTATGAGATATGTACGAAGATAACATTTTCAAGCGAAATCACAATAATTGCATATAAACGGCTTCGAGGTTGCCAGCAGGAATTTCATGAGTGATGTTTAACGGTGGATGCAGAAGTCGCGGAAGGCCACGACACACCTTCCATGATCAAATTGATCATGTATTAGCAGAAGGTGATGTCAGGAGCCTTAAGAACAGACGAGCGTGCATGACAAGAGCTATGAATGTCAAAGAAGCAAGTGAGGTGTGTAAGAATGGGCCTGTGTGGCGCTCTGTTGTTCGTGCCTACCCCGCAAGGGACCTGACGTGAAGTTATGTATGTATGTATGTATGTATGTTTAACGGTAAACTTGGTTAGACGCCTTTTGCCTTATATTACCTACCTTTCCCCTCCTTTCCGCAAATCCGCATGCTGGATAGAGACAGGTGGTGCCACCTGTTGGTCAACCAATATTCGTTTGATCATGATTCATGATTTCATTTCATAAATTCATGATATTGCCCTCCTTGACCACGAACAACTTAACTTTTGCCACCCGCACCACCAGAAGTGAAACTTTAGAATCGTTTTTTTAAAACTCAATGAAACGTAAAAAGCGACACTGAAAAGACATAAAATTCAACCTAATCTACTTCAAAATAAAACACATTTCTCTTTATAAGTTAGTATTAATTTTCACTTCAAATAAAACTTAAATGTTTTCAAATTAGTATTAGCTCTATGAGTATATGTTTATGGCAGATATTCTTTTATACGTAGATCAAAGAAAATTGTGCGTAACAATGCATTGAATTTTTATTTATTTATTTTATTTTATTTATTTATTTTAGCGCATGTCAATAATACAAACAGGTTTTTATGAATTTATTTGTGAGCAAACGAGTGAATCAAAGTTTAATAATGAAATAAAATCGCGAAACAAACATCCAGAAAAGATATTTTAAAAAAATTACAAATTAAAAAGAAAAAAAAATATGACACGTTCATTATGGACCAAATGGCTTTTTATTATATTTTAAACATCCAGAAAACCATATAGAGGAATTTAGGACCTCCTTTCTTTTTCATTTAAAAACAATTTCGGCTTTTACCATTTATTTATGGTACACTAAAATGAACCAACATTTTCATGTGTGTCATTTAACAGAACATTCGCAGCTGTTAGTCCGTAGACTTCTCAATTACAAGGGTTCGTATCAAAGCGATCGCTTTCGGTAAATAAAGGTTTGCTCAAGTAAAACTGTTTGATACTGTCATTTCATACAATTTGCTTTGTGATAGGAGACAATGATTGCTTTTTGCTTTCTTTGTAGTTGGCAGTTTTTTTCAGAGCATCATGTGTAGGCAACTCTTTAAAAATGAATAACTGTTAATGTGAGAACTTAGATTTAAAGTAAAATAAATAATGTTCATTGAAGAGACAGATAGAGTAATAGTGAAAAGTACATAGACATAAAGATATAGATAAATAAGTTAGATTTATGATAGTACCCCAGAAATATAACGATGAATAAAATAATATAAAATAAATTGAGGAACTAAAAATAAATACTAGACGCAAACAAATATTTCTTTATTATAATAATAATAATTTCAGCCCATAAATGTCCCACTGCTGGGCTCGGGCCTCCCATTATAGGGGTAATGGACATTATACCCGCCACGCTTGTCCAAGGCGGCTTGGCAGGTTTGACACATCGGTTATCTCGATGTGCAGGTTGCATCACGATGTTTTCCTTCACCGTTGTTAGCACGTGGTAATTGTTACAATATGCACATTAGATCAGAAAACTGACTAAGTGGTGCATGCGATCCGGCCAGGATCGAACCCGCGCCCTTTGGGTCTAGGACGCGTGCTCTATCCATTACGCTACCACGACTTTATTAATTCACTTAAAATATTATACAACTTTATTAAAATAATACAATATTATAAACTAATAGAAATAGTAATAATCTAATTCAAACTTATTTCTAAAGCTATTTTTATTTATAATATCTTATTTTTAATATATATTATCAAACATCTTAAGAAAGAGAGTTGGTCTAAACGAGAGTGTCGGGGTGAAGGTAAGGAAAGGAATGCTCCGGTGGTTCGGGCATGTGGAAAGAATGTACGATGAAAGAATGACTAAACAGATATACAATGCAAGAGTGGATGGATTCAGAAGTCGCGGAAGACCACGACACACCTTCCATGATCAAATTGATCTTGTATTAGCAGAAGGTGATGTCAGGAGCCTTAAGAACAGACGAGCGTGCATGACAAGAGCTATGAATGTCAAAGAAGCAAGTGAGGTGTGTAAGAATAAGCCTGTATGGCGCTCTGTTGTTCGTGCCTACCCCGCAAGGGACCTGGCGTGAAGTTATGTATGTATGTATTGTAAAGTCCATATACGACAGTAACCGTCAGGAGTTACGCACGGTGTCCGATCCGAATCCGTGAAATTACTTTCCGAAGTATTTGTACACCGCGCGCAAAAAGTTTACTTATAACTACTTGCTGATATTGTATTGTATAACTTGCTATTATTGTATATGCTTCTGTAAAGCATATACAATAATCAGTGGTGGATTTACACTAGGGGCAGTCAGGGCTAGTGCCCAGGGCGGCAAATTTTCTAGGGCGGCAAAATTTGGAAAGTGAGAAAAAAAATTCTATACAATATATAATTAACTAATTCTACTAAATAAACATTTCATCTTTCAAGAAATATAATTTAAGTATTATGTATCAAATTAAAAATGTGTATATTATAATATAGGAAATTTAAGTAAAAACTATTTAAATAGTTTAATTACTTCATTTCCATAAAGGTTTGGAAAAATTAAAGATGATATTTTTATTTTAACTGGAATTGATAAATTTATGTAATTTTTTTGAAGAATTAAAAATATTTTTAAATTATGTATGTCTTTTTGATAACAGAAACTTTCATTGATTAATGAATTTTTCTAAAATTGGAGAATTATCCAATAATATATAATACTAGCTGTCCCGGCAGACGTCGTCCTGCCCGGTAAAAAATAGGGGTTGATCGTAGAGGGTTGAAAATTTAGGGTTGTATGTATCTTTTAATGTTGTATCATAAAAAAATAGAAATTAAAAATTTTGTCTAAAAAATAAATAAATAAATTTAGGTGTGGACTACCCCTAACATTTAGGGGGATGAAAAATAGATGTTGGCCGATTTTCATAGATACCGGATAAGCACAAAAAATTTCATCAAAATCGGTCAAGCCGTTTCGGAGGAGTATGGCAACGAAAACTGTGACACGAGAATTTTATATATTAGAGAAGATATATTAATAATATATATTTATTTATTATGTATTATATATAATACATAATAAATTTCCTGCAATCAATTAAGTATTCTAATTCTTAAAAAATAAGATATCAAAACTATTAAAATAAAATTCAACTCATAGGGCGGCATTTTCTTCAGTGCCCCAGGGCGGCACAAATTTAAATCCGGCCCTGACAATAATACATTTATTGCAACAACTATTTATGTAACCTTTTTTGTCAACCCCACTGACCATCGACGCGTGACATCATGGGGCTATCGGCAAATCTTCTGCGCACGGGTAGTATGATAGTTTACGCATCAGATCTGAATTCCGCTATCGGGTTTCTCCCCACTATCCGTGAAACTCCGTTTTGGAGAAGATTATTGAAGGACCAAAGTAGACATAGTATTATTTGTATGAACACTTGGTAAATGAAGGTGGCTCCTGAATTGGTTGGATTTGGAACAGAAATTTTCTTTTTTTCTTTTTCACGGTTTTCTCGGATTTGGTTTGGAAGTAGAACAAATTCTCAAATTATACTCAGAGTATAATAATGTATAAATAATGCAATTACATCGCTATTTCTTCAACTATAGCGTTGTTTTTTTCTTTCCTGTAACGAAAAGGAATATCCGAATTCCTTCCGAATTCGGTCCGATTTTTTTAGATCCGGATTTTAACGGATCGGATTCGGTTCGGTTAAGGTCTGGTCAAACAGCGGACGGGACGGGACGGCGACGCGACGCTGGCGGGACGTGAAGACATGACACGTGACATATTCTACATTAATATATTAGTTAATGTAGAATATGTCACATAGATGGACGCGATGCGACCGTTAGTCGAGCGCCGAGCACGACGGCTCCATGTGACATATACTACATAACTAATATATTACAACTATTCATGCCCCGCCAGCATCGCGTCGCCGTCCCGTTCCGTCCGCTGTTTGACCAGACCTTTTAAGTGCGTAAACGCTCTCAGCCTGTCTGTTGTACTCCAATAATAATAAAAATATATAATCATAATAATATTATAATACATATATAAGAAAAGTAATATAAATAGGTGTACAGATATCAGCTATATAACAAACATAATACTGTTTTTTAATGTTATTTTGATAAATTATGTATCAAGTAACGCATTTCCTTGCGATGTCGTGTCTTGTCGTGATATAAGCTAGGTGAAATTTGGCGCTCAGAATTTACAAGGCTTGTACTTGTTCAAGAAGTATGTCCATTACTCAAGCGCCGAAATGATACATAACTCTGTAGCAATTTAAATGAAGAAGCGAACTCGAAGTTCATTTAGCTCTGCTATGATTGACGAAAACTTTTGCGTTATTCTTTTTTTTTAATAAGTAGGTATTTAATAATTTTTTTATAATTGGAAGATCATGTATAAGTTTCTTGAAAACGTATTCTTTTTTTGCTGTAATTAAAAAGTAATATCAAATTAAAAATAAATTTTTGAAATGGAAGTACTAGAGGATCAAAAACACTTCGAGAGCGCCTGTAATGTTACTATGATAACTTCTCACATCTTAGCACATGTAGCGTGTTACGAAGCTACGATATGAGTAAAATATGTAAAAGACAAATGTGGTTTAAACTTATAATATATACTTCATAACAAATGGGCGTATACGAAAAAATGCCATTTTGTTGTTGTTTACTAAAGTCTATGCATGTTACAATTAAGAAAGTCTTACCAGTATGCAAGTGTGCCTAAATAGATGTATTCCGAATTTCAGCCTTATACAATCAACTAGTTTTGTTTTATTCACAATTATGTCCCTTGTGTAAAACGGCACTTTTGTCTGTACGCCATGAAGCCCTCTCTTGTCGCTCTCTTGATGCGACACATCACATGTTAATGGTATCATTATTTTAAAAAATTAAGTAGGTACCCAACTGATATCATAATCAAATTCCTAATGCCTATGCTACAACTAGAAATCAAAAAAACTAAGGTAGACGTAGAAGTAGAGTGCCTGTACTATAGATGTTAATATTCCTTGCACTGTTAAACATCCGCGAAGCGTCATGAAATTAAAAAATGTAAAATTGAGTAATAATAATAATAATAATAAAAGCCTCGACCGTCATCTAGAGAGGCTTTCGCTGGGAAGCTGGGTGAAGGGCCAGATACAGAAGGCAGCACTCTTGGACACGGCACGAATTGTGAGGAGGTTCCTGTCTCTGGAGCCCTAACCACCGGTAGTTTGGACCCCAGGCTCCACTGACGGTGATCGGCAAGATTTTATATTTTTTTATTGAATATGTATTTTATTTTTTGATGTATTTTTGTAAAAGAATAATGTAATTTATTTTTTTATAAAAAAATATCTTTATATATTTTTAAAAAAAATGTAAAATTTTTGATAATAAATAAATACATGTATAATAATAATAAATAATTTAAGTTCAAATATGGTTTAAATAATAACGGAATAAGAATAAGAATACGCTCTATGAATAAGAATTCATAGAGCGTTGAAGTAAGTTTGAACGCTTCTTTCTGGTACTTAAAGAAGCATTCAAACTTAGTCTAACTCTTTCGCTTTAAAGTTGTGGGTTAATAACTATTCGAAACCGGTTTAATTAACAAAGCCTATTTAATGATCTTTTTTTTATCAAAAATCGTTTGATTGAGAAGAGAGAATAAATTGAAAAAAAAACTGAATAGAAAATGTCCTAATAAATAATAAAACTACGTTTTAACGGTATTAAGCGCGATAACCATAAACAAAATTAAAACTAAACAATTAAAATGAACAACTTGGCGGTAGGCTAAATAAAACTTTAACAATACTGACAAAGATGACAAGGGTCAATCACTTGACATCTTTGTCTTCCGTGATCACAGCTACCGAAAAGTGGCCGAAACGTCGGAATAATAAAAATCAAATAAACTACCGCGCTGAAAACCGTTAAAACCTACTTTTATTATGTATACTAGTCGCAGAAACTTAAGAAAGGTCCTATGAAGTAAGGCTGTAACTCCGTAAACATTTTCCAATTTCCAAGCCACACTCGGCAACTATCAATTAGCGTATAATATTCCTAATTGGAGAGTCAGAGAGAACATTTTATATACAGACTTAAATAACGTGTTCTACTTCGTACTATAAACTATTTATATTCGTCTTTATAAAGACTTAAGTAAAACACAGTCTAGTTCGTGTTTATGGTGTAAATAAATTATAACCCAGAACCAACGAATATTAATTACGCCCGCCCTTTACTAGGCAAACACTATACAACTTAATAACCGCTCACCCGTCGACGTTAAAGAAAATGAGATTCTAAGTGAGAAAATCCCAAGAATCCAGTACTTGGGTTTGATTAGCGAATTATGCGGGACGGAGCAACGCAGGGTTATTGGGCCATTTCTGTCCCCCGCTTGCGGGCGACAGTGAAGTATTGCGGAATCCTCGTTGAGTCCTCACAAACTCATTACACCCGAACGCTTGTTATGTAAAAATACTGCGGTAACTTGGAGACACTAAATCATGTCTCATTTGTAATAAGTTAAAGTATAATTGAGCGGTGTTTTTAGAAACCATGTCTTTTGCTCAGTTATTTTACTCCTAGGAGATTGCAAGGATAACAAGTGTAAAATACAACTGGAGGGAACTTCACGCTACGGTTTTACCTATGCGCTACGACATACTGTCATGTAAGGCTCGTAGCAACGCCAGCGAAAAAATGAAAATATTGATTTCTTAGAAAACACATGCACAATTTGTAGACAGTTGCTGGAATCTTCTTTTAAGCCAAATTTACTTGTATCAGAAAATCCCGCTCTTCCATATTAATCCATTGAAATCTTACAATTAGGTGGCGGGGAAAACGGGGGACCTTTTCTACCTGCGTAACATTCGATAAGTTAAATTTGGTAAGTTCTATGATAAAGAAAAGAGTCAGGAATGAATAAAAAATTTCTCACTTTTTTGCTTATAACTTCTTTAATTTTAAATTTAAGGCAAAAAGTTATACAAACATATTTGTAGGCCAAACAATTTGCTACAAATTATGACTTTACAAATTTTTTGTAGGACGCATAGTTTTCGAGATATCGCGAAAAAAGTGTTTTCACCCCTTTTTCCAAGATGGCAGCCGGGGGACAAGGGTGGCGACCCCACAAAATTGAGGTTAAGCTTCTATTGACCCCACCCCCCACACATGTCCCAAAAATTAAATTGCGTCCTCTAAGAATAAATGCAAAGCTCATGTAAAATTTCAATGGACTATATCTTAAATATTACATTGTATTTAAGTTACTTAATTTTCATTAAGTACAAAACATAATAATCAAAGCAAAATATTTTATCACTTTATCATATTGTATTGCTACGAAAATAGTTACTTCACTTAAATATTTTCATTAAGTACAGAACATAAAATTATAATAGTAACGCCTTGAGGATTTTTCGGGCGGTAGCAGGACATCTATTGACGCGATTGTTTTTCAGATGCACTGTTATTTCATTGTGTGTGTAAACTTTATATTATGTAGTATTAAAATAAATAAGTAGAAAATAAGCCAATTGTAATAGCGAAAAAGTAAAAAACAAAACTATAATATATTAAGGACCTTTTTGTAAAAATGCAAAAAAACAAATGAGATAAAAAGGCTGGACAAATCTTGTTCGTCTGGCGGAGGGGAATAAAAAAAAACTTTATACTATGAGTTTTATTGGTATTACTAAATGACATCTGGCAACACAAGCCTTCTCTCTGTTCTGCTCTAACGTACTGTAAAACGTTGTTATCATATAAAGTAAGAAATAATAGTTTATTTAAAAGGAAGTGTTATTTAAAATATATAATCCGACCATTTCCAATAGCATTTAACTCTTAATCGGACTGAAGGACTGTATACCTATCGCATTCTTTTTAGAATCCTTTCATCGCTTCAAGAAGAAGATTTATTCATCAAGAATTAACACTTTCTCACAATATGTCAAAATATAAAGGCTAGAATTATGTAAAATCAACAAAACAGTGTGAAACGGAACGCAAATTAATTGTTTGTTTGTTTATCTCTGGATTAACAATGTTATGAGCTATATAAGTGTCGGTTGGAATGAACAAAACAATCATAATGTCGTGAAAAATAAGGTAAGCATATTTCAATTAGTGTTATTTGTATTTTTTTAATTACTTCATCGTCTGCTGCTGTTTATTTGCTCGTATTTATCATTGTTGTGTAATAATCGAACTTAAAAAATGTAGGATATATTTTTGACCACAGGTTTGACATTTATGATATCTGTAAGACGAATCTGCGAAAGTGACTATTTTAATCCTCCTGGGAGCCGAAAGCAGCTCCGTTTAAATAATCGTTTAATTAAACTGATACGTGTCTAAATATCCTGGAAGTTATAACACAGCATAAATTCCATTTTATTTTGGTACTCATCCGTTTCATGATACGAATCTGCTAAAGTGGCTATTTTAATCCACCTGGAATGACAGCTCTCACAAACTCATTACACTCGAAGGGCCGTTCTGTAAAAATACTGCGGTAACTTTGAGGAGCTACAATATGATGTCTCATTCGTAATGTCATGTTTAATTGAACAGCGTTGTATAACCCCTGACTTTTATATTTTTTTAACTCCTAGGAGATTATAGTGACAAGCAGACCAAAGAATTAAAAAAGAAAAAATAAACAATATTTGGTGACGTATTATCTAAATACATATCGAGGTCTTCATAACAAATGGGCGTATACGCAAATATGCAATTTATTTGTTTTTTACTAAAATCTATGCATATTACAATTTTTAAAGTCTTAGCAGTATGCAAATCCTAAATAGAAGAGTATTCCAAATTTCAGCCGTATACAATCAACTAGTTTTGTTTTATCCACACTTCTGTCCTTTGCGTAAAACTACACTTTTGTCGGTACGCCCATTTGCTATGAAGCCCTCGATATAATTAAAATTCATGTATGTAGTGACTCATCACGATATCTCAAGAACTATAATACCTAGAGACTTGAAATTTGGCATGGACCTTCCTTTCGTCAAATAGCGGTGAGCTAAGAATGGATTTTACAGCATGCGAAGTGAGCGCGTATCATCTAGTATTACATTAAGAGTAATACAATCAAGGAAAGAAATAAAACTAATATAATTAGCTTTATTAAATAGGCTAAGCCTTTGCCGGCCTACCTCACTGCAATGCATAGGTCCCGGGTTCGATTCCTGGTATAGTAAATTTCGCAAACGTATTTTCTTCGTTATTTACTATGGTCTGGATGTTTTGTCACAGAGTAGTCCGTTGTATATTACCCATAACACAAGCATAACTTGCTTAATTTGGGGATATACAATATGTGTGATCGTCTGCCGATTATTAAATAGATAAAAAAATACAAATATACCGTACATTAATAAAATAATATGGCATATATTCTTTACTCACATCTGTATCCAATATTTATAACTATCATAACATGACATAACATAATATGACACGATATAAAGTTAAACCATTTTGCCATCCATTCCACTTTCTAAGCATAAATGGATGGCTTTTTAATCAGCTAAAAATACTTCCGTGACAGTTAATCCCGTCTCATATGCCCCTCTATGGAACGTGTAACGACAAAGGCGGGGGAGTGAGGTAGGGTTGTCTCATAATAAATTAGTTTTGTTAATACATGTGTCTGAAAGTATGTCTCGAATATGCTCGTAATGAACCGCGTTAATAGGGAAAAGTATATTCTGCATGGCGCCAGTTTTATATAATAAAGTACCCAGATCTATTAGGGATAATAATATATATTTGTTTTAAAAAAGGCTACAAAATATATTATCCGAAAAGTGGTAATTACGACGTTAAATTTTTTCTTGATGTCATATTTAAATCAAATTTGACTTAGCATAATATATAATACCTTGACAATTTTACTATTTTCTATTTCATTTTTACATTTTTGACTTTGTATTTTATATGTGCGTGTCTCTTGTTTAAAGAGCAAGTGCTACAGGTTATATTAAATTACATTTTTATGTATTTGCCCACGGAAGATTCACTTCATTTTATATCGCTAATTATATATACCATGCCCCGTCTATCTGTCAACAAAATAAATTACATAACTTGACCAAAAAGGCCAAAATGGTCTTAATGACCAAAAGACCACAGCGACCGACATGGCTAAAATGACGGAATAGGCAAAAACGACCAAAAAGGCCAAAATAATCAAAATGGTCAAAATGACCAAAGAGGCCAAAATGATCAAAAAGGCCAAAATGACCAAAAAGGCCAAAATGACCAAAAAGGCCAAAATGACCAAATAGGCCAAAATGACCAAATAGGCCAAAATGACCAAAAAGGTCAAAATGATCAATAAGGCCAAAATTACCAAATACGACAAAATTACCAAATAGGCCAAAATTACCAAATAGGCCAAAATTACCAAATAGGCCAAAATGACCAAATAGGCCAAAATGACCAAATAGGCCAAAATGACCAAAAAGGTCAAAATGATCAAAAAGGCCAAAATGACCAAAATGATCAAAAAGGCCAAAAAGGCCAAAATGACCAAATATACCAAAATGACCAAAAAGGCCAAAATGACCAAATAGGCCAAAATTACCAAAAAGGCCAAAATGAAAATTATCCCTTGTCCATCCTCAGTATTTAATTTACATACGTGCCGAATTTCAGCCAAATCGGTCCAGTAGTTTTTCCGTAAAAGCATAACAAACAAACAGACAAATATCATTTTATCCCGGAAACTATCCCATTTTTCGGGATAAAAAGTATCCTATGTTCATCCTCGGTATCGAAAATATATATATATATACTGAGTTTCAGCCAAATCGGTCCAGTAGTTTTTACGTGAAAACGGAACAGACAGACAGACAGAGTTACTTTCGCATTTATAATATTAATAGGGATAACTCTACGCTTGACATATTATCTACAATTACTGTATAATTTTAGATAAAGTAAAATTAATGTCTGTGGATTGACTGAGTTACAATCTGTTATAGCTAATTAGTTGATTTCAACTTTGAATTACTATTTGCATTCCTGAAAGGGCAAAAAGATGTGAAACAAAATAACATATTCTCTAATAATGTTCTTACTAACTCAAATAACTGATTTGATGGGTTTTATGGCCAGGCTCATAATGTTTAGAACATGACCAAATATTTTTTCCTTCTGGCAAACTCTTGTCTGTAGTTGGTAGTCGATGTCAGTGAATTGTAAACAGAGTAAATTTATCTTTGATATTTTCATTTTTACGTAGATCCAAGTCTAAAATCCGCTAAGAGTAAGTAAATACGGATTTAAAAACACTTAGCTTCACACAAGCAGTGTTTTTTTTTATATACCAAGGATTTCTAACGACATTTAAAGCATAAATCTCTTCGTGCTTCGTTTAATCGAATAATTTCTTTATTAATTTTTACAAGATTTAAAAGCTTCTGTTAAAAATAAAATTAATGTAATTATTACTAAAGTAAACTTCACAGGTTGTGTTGACAAAATGCGTATGTTGTAAAATCAACTTGATACTTACATGATATTTGAAGTAATACAAAAAAATACTAGTATGTTTGAAAAATACACTTGAGTTGCTACAGTTTAGACAGATTTTGTGACAGTGGCCCCCTATTATTTACTACTCTATTTAGCCATCCTGTACTTATTTCAAAGATATGAATTTAATAAATATTATTTACTTTATTGTCACTTTATTATTTAACCGACATTATATCGAAAGCAGTTGATAACCCTAACGCGAGCCGAGGGGGAACATCCGTTTCCTGTGATTCGTCACTTCCTCGCGTGCTTCGCGATAGTCCAGTAAATTGGCTGAGTTTAAATTAAATTCTGGATTTCATAGATAGATCGCTTCTATACCGTAGATTGGTTATTATAGCAGTTCATATATGTATATTTTTGTCTTATTTTCATATCTATTAGTACTTGCTATCTCAAAATCTTATATATATACTTTTCATTATATTGCATTTATATTGCAAAACCCACATGTTACACAATTTGCTCTAACCCATCCAAAGTTTGTTTGGAAGAAATTGCTTTTAGTGATAAGACCGCTTATTGTCTTCTGTACTTAACCTTCTTGAATCTTAATGTTGTGCAATAAAGTATATTCTATTCTATTCTATTATATTCATACAAATATATACTACTACTTGAAGTTGATGCATTTTGCAATTCTGGTGTTGTATATAATATTAAACTTGGCACCGAATTCAAGAAGTTGTAGGCAATATTTATTTTTTACTTTTTAGATGTTTGAATAGCTCTAGAAGTAATATATTAAGCGTCTGTCGAAATTTTAGTACTGCCACGCGTATACGCATATTGCCTTTCGAAGAATGTAGGCGCTTGACGCTCTTCAACTAGGGCTGCTCTCGATTTCTCTGGGATCCTCAAATCCTGAATTGGGGCCACCTCAGGAGTATGCGATTCGAATAAATAGTAACATTTAAAATCAGTCCATAATTGATGGATAAATTGCTTAACAAACATCCCTAATCATAAATTCGAAAGTAACTCTTTAAGTAATTTTGAAAAAAATATGTAACGCTATTTTATATTATACTAGAGTTTACCCCGCGGTTCATTCTCGGTATTAAAATTATATATATATACCAAATTTCAGCCAAATTCGTTCAGTACTTTTTCAATAAAAGAATAACAAACAGAGAGACAAATATATATTTATCTCGCAAACTATCCCATTTTCGTGGTCAAAAGTATCCTATGTTCATCCTCGGCATCTAAAATATATATTTACTGAGTGTCAGCCAAATCAGACCAGTAGTTTTTCCGTAGAAGCAGAACAAACAGACAGACACTCAGACAGACAGAGTTACTTTGTCGTTTACATGTATAATATTAAATTAATATTTATATTAATAAGGATGTTGATAGGGATTTATAAAGTGCCAACATTTTCGAATGCTGGCACTCCCATCGTATCATGTTTACGAAACATCACACAAATTGCTGTTACCCAATCACTGCACCCGCGCGCACGTTTAATTAATTTCCTCTAATTAATATTACTACATAACTCTTACATTAACTGCCGCTTTCATGTTCTGTTTCGTATAAAATTTCATGAACAATATTTTAACGTTGAATGGAGATTTATAACTGCAGGCAATTAAGTTATAATTGTCTTATATTGAAGATGTCTAATTGATTGTGGATTTTTTTTTCGTTCATGTAATAAAAAATTGGTAAGTGTTGTGTATACAGAGCTAGGCTATTAGCTTCATGTCTAGGCTAGTAAGCTACTGAGAGACCTAGCTAGGGTAGTTTTATTTAGGACTAGCGGCCCGCCCCGGCTTCGCACATGTACCTAAAAAGATTATTTCGCAAATATAGTATAGCCTTTGTAAATCGGGAATAGTGTAGATTGCCAACAACTTATTCAATGCAAACATACAATGAAATCTTTCCTCTTTATTAAATTACTATAGATAAGGTTCTATTTTTTGAACTAGTAGCGCCCCCCCATCATTGATTTTATTATCCTGGCTTGCGTATTATTAGCCTTGTGTATTCGGTGAAACTTGTATCCGATTGACTGATGAGCACTGACTACAAGTTTTATTTTTCCGACCACGTGATTTCAGAGTCAATTTCATTTAAAGATGCCCAAACTAAGTGCCGCCGGGAATTTACAATTCGTACAATTGTACCGTCTCCACTCCGTGTTATAAAAAGAAAGTCTATGCGCGATTCGGCACTCACAACGTATCTAGAGAATGATTGATAATGAGCATACAAATGACTGACCAAGATATAAGAAATTTTAAAAAAAGTCAAGAGCGACTTATTGTCAAAAATATATAAATCATATTTTTTTTTACAAATGCAGTTCATTTTATTTCACAGATGTATTGTTACTTTAAGTCACTACAATGGCGCTGGTATCAAATTCCGTAGCGTCATGTACACAGTAGTCTCAATGCCACGTCAAGACAGTAAGCCAAGTTAGTATACCGTGGTTCTAGCTTCTTATTTACTCTCCTGTAATACTGTCAATTGCATCGAGCTTTCTGCAACAGTTAGCAAATAAGGGCAGTAGAGCGGAATATCCTCTCGCCGCCAGATTAGCTGCAATCGTCTGGCCGTAGGCGATTGTAGACTTACACGATTACTCGAACATTTCCGTGCCGTTTCTGATCTCCTTGAATTGAATCGTTTTATTTATAATCTATAAATTTATGATATTGTTACGAGCTACACCGGACTTGAATTAAAATGTCGTTGGAATTACTATAGAGTTTATTAAATGCAATTCTGTAAGTAATTTTTTTAAATATAACATTTTCTAAAGTTTTCGCGACTAGCATGCATAATAAAACTTCGTTTTAACGATTTTAAGCGAGGCAATTTAATACATTTTGATTTTTGAAAAGTGGCCGAAACGTCGGAATAATAAAAATCCAATAAATTACATTGCTTAAAATAATTAGAACCTAGTTTTATTACGTTTTTTAAATGTGTAGTATCTAAAATATTATAAAATTCTAAACATGCCTTTCAGCTTTTTATTGAAGCTATTGTAAAAACAACTGGAATAGACTGTATAAACGAAGTAGAATTTTAGATTTCTTGTCTGTTTGTTCGGGATTCATGCAAAAAACACTGGGCCGATTTCGATAGGGTTTTCGCTGATTGATAGGAAATTCTTTGAGTTAAAATAGTTTTTATCCTGTAAATTTTTGTAGAATTATTTAAAATGGCCCGATTAAAAAAAAATTTGAATTAGCTAGCATTAAAATGAGATAGCAAATGTTATATAATACAATGTGTGATATTTTTTATACCGGGAACCCCGCGGGAATTTTCCCGAGAGCGGTTTGTAGTTGTCTGAGTGCATAAAAATTAGCTTTTGTAATTAGCCAAGTTGTCACTTAAAAGATAGCTTACATTCTTCTTTAAATGCTGCATTACTTAGTAGAGGATGGATCAAAATAAAATCACAAAACAAGTGTATGCCAGTAATGTGTATGGTAGAGTTGGTACCGGTAGATCGCGACGTGCACATCATGATGACTCATATGTCAGGTAAAAAGCATTTTAAATAAACGTGCATGTATGAAGAGGTTAATGAAAGTATGTGTAAGTGATGAAGCGAAAGTTGTTTGTCAGGATCGTCGCAAGTGGAGTTCTATAGTCTCTGCCTACCCCCCATGGGAAAATGGCGTGATAATATGTATGTATGTTACTTAGTATCCCGGGAACCCTGCGGGAATTTCAAATCAGACGTGAATGAAACCGGAAACATATCCTAGTTAATATAATAAACTTCTGAATCGTATAACTTTTAATGCCCTACACAACACCGCCTTATGTTCTTCCCTTTTTTCTTGACGTATTGGTTTGCTTGACGAAAACAATTTTAAGTGTACACTTGCTGCCATCTACCACTAATTTATGTATCTTTTTGTTATATTTGCTCATAGGCAGACTGGCAAACGGTTCCACTTGATGGCAAGTGGCTACCGTCGCCCATGGACATCGCAACACTAAGGGAGCCGATGCATTGCCTACCTCGTCGAAACTTCAAATATCTGTTTACACCTTTTTTGTAGAGTTTTAGAGAAGAGAGAGAGGTAGAGGGAGTTCATTCCATAGTTTGCTCACGTAGGACATAAATAGATAGATAGATAACAATTTTCTGTACACTATTACAGAAAAACTTACGAACTAGTGCTATTCTAGTTGGGTACAAAGGACGGACTTATCGCTAAAAAGCGATCTCTTCCAGACAACCCGTTCCAAGAATATACTGATTAGAAGTGGTAAACATAATTATTGTACGAGTACTTAGGTACATTTAATAAATATACAGCGTGTTTCAGACCTTACGACAATAAATCAGACCACGTTTTCTTCATGACGTACTCTGCCCAATTACAAAAATGAATCAAGGTAACTTCTTTAGTTTAGCCACAGGACCTCATTTTTCATTTCAGAATATTACAACAACATGTATCAGTTATTGTGTCTAAATCGGTAGGCTAGTGACCAATGTATCATGTTTCCAGCTCGTCTTCATCATTAAACGCGGAAGTTGTTCATTCTTACGCTCTCGCTTGCGAACCAATATTTGCAAGATGTTCTGTTTTTATTCCCTTTTTATTGTAATTAATTTGTTCGGAAATTTCAAAATTTTATTTTTGACATTACGGTTGATTTAATGGTAACAAAAATTTGTATGGAGTACGACCTCTAAAGTTATCATTTATTGTCATTTGAAATGAAACACGCTGTATAACTATACTATATATACAAACATACATATTTTTTTATTGCAAGAGTTCAGCAGACAGGGAGACAGCCCACTTGATGGAAAGCATGGTAACCATCACCTATGGACATTTGCAACACCAAAGGTGCTACAAATGCGCTGCTGCTCTCTTAAGGGAGACTGGAACCTAGTCACTAATCGGAATTAGTGACTGGGTTCCAGTCTCCCTTAATCCCCCTTGTCGCCATAACAACCTTGGGTTGTGTTCCGGTGAACACAACCCAAGGTTGTTATGGCTTTATACCATACTTTAGACCAGAGGTGGTAGCCATCCAGTCGGGCAAATCTCCTACCACTTAGCTGTATTCTTACACTAACTTGTATTCTTTCTCCGTTCCTGTACGGATAAAATATACATAAATATCTAATATATAAAATTCTCGTGTCACAGTTTTCGTTGCCATACTCCTCCGAAACGGCTTGACCGATTCTCATGAAATTTTGTATGCATATTGCGTAGGTCTGAGAATCGGCCAACATCTATTTTTCATCCCCCTAAATGTTAGGGGTAGTCCACCCCTAATTTTTTTAAATTATTTTTTAGACAAAATTTTTAATTTCTATTTTTTTATGATACAACATTAAAAGATACATACAACCCTAAATTTTCAACCCTCTACGATCAACCCCTATTTTTTACCGGGCAGGACGACGTCTGCCGGGACAGCTAGTAAATATATAAAACAATAAAAAATAAAGTCAGTTTGTAACTTGTATTTGTATAGGACACAGGGGCGTAGCTACCGCCGTATCAGCCGTATACGGGGCCCCCAGGCTACAGGGGCCCCGAAAGCAAATCTTTCCAAAATGTTATCCACAATCCTTTATAGATTAATAACATATTTGAGAATAACTGCTGGGCCAACATGAACGGCTATCAGACTTGTCGTTATTGTTGATAGAGGCAGAGATCTAGAAAAACTGAAATCGTCTTCAGCTATAGATGATTTCATAAATAAACTAATAAACTTTGATTTTAATTGTTTATTTAACTTAGCTCCTGGGAGCATTATGAGTAGTAACTTATAATCAATATATAATTTTGATTCAATTCGAGCAGTTTTTGTTTCATTCATAAAAAAACTTTTTCTTTCTTTCTTCACATTTCGATACGGGCCCATCTAAGACAAGCTACGCCACTGATAAGACAAAAGCAAATCAAAATATATAATTGCCTTAATAGTAGCAGTTAATATGCTCAGTGTTGTGCTGAAAGTCTTCAGGGACGAAAAGTAATATTCACTTTTTAAAATTTAATTTTCTTCTTCCCACTTAGACTAGACTAAGGGCCGCTTGCATAACGATCACCTTTAAATAAAATAAGATAATCATATTAAACTGCCTAAACACGTTTTACGCAAAACGTATTGACGGTTCTATACACATATTTATCGGAAAATATTGCGTTGTTCAAGACGCTAATTATATTTAAGGGAGTTAAATTGGTTTTGTGTTTCTTAAATAATTTTAAGCAACCTCATGCGAGCGGCCTTTAGACTGTAATAAAAATAAATTATTCTAATAAATATGTTCATGTCAAATATGATGATTTTGTTACCAGTTGGACCACTTGCATACCTATGGTTACATACCGATAAAGAAATGCTGCGCACCTGCTTTATTGCCCCTCCCGCATTCGGGGTTCTTTTGTTTACTTCGTATGTAAAATTTGCAATTAGACAATAGCCTCTTGTTATTGCTTTCGACTTTGTTGGCCGTTCGCAGGAATAATCAGCCAGATGTGCAAATTACTGTTTCTCGCAAAACTTCAGTGTACGCGTTCGAATTTTTTGTAATGTATGGTTAGTATAAAAAACAAATGCCCGAACGGAGGGGTGGGGCATTTAAGCGACGACTACGATACGAGTAAGTCGTGTGTAGTACTTTCGATTAGCGATATAGATACGGACTTTGCGCGTGTTGAATTGCATTGAATCGTGCAGTGTTAACTGGTTGCATCCAGTTTTATTTGTACCTGTTTTATACGCGTTTGTAGTACAGTTCTATTTTAATTCGAGTCCTGTAGCTCGTAACAACATAAGCAACAATAATACTTATCATTCAAGCATCTCCACTGCACACAAAAAGCTTTCAAATATCCAATTTTCCGATCAATCATACCATTGGAAGTCAATAAAGATCAAAACTTCGAACTAAAGTTGTTTGGAAACATCCAGAAAACTTCCGATAAGTATTTTACGAGTTCGGAGACGATTGATAAGTACTTCCTGATATTTTATTTTTAGGAATCGGCAACAACTTTAGCAAAACTGGTATCCATATGATTTTGTCATTATAATCCGTATGGTACAGAGACTTTTTGCAGAAACAAGTGATTTTATGTAGAAGAAATTTGACAGAAGGGTGTGATTTATATGACGTTACATAAGTCAGCGAAAGTACTAAAAATTAGAGGTAGTATCCATATATATTGTTACGAGTTGGAGGACTCGAATTAAAATGCCATTGGAATTACTATAGAATTTACTAGAACTGTACAAACACGTATAACACAGGTACAAATATAACTGAACACAAGCAGTAAAAACGTAATGCACGATTCAACAACTTCAACAACACGCGCAATGTCCGGCACTATATAGCTTATCGAATGTACTCACGTCTTGCCTCGCTTGCGATTATCGCTTGACTGCCCCTCTCTGTATTGGGGCATTGCTTTATACTTCACAATTATAATATATATCTAGGCCGCGCAGTCTGAATTTCTAAGAATCACACCTGGCTAATGACTACCATAAAAAATTACAATACACAATGAGATGTTTTCCTATTTACAAATTTTAAACACAAACTAAACAAAAGAAGACGATCGGAAGGCGGAATGAAAGCGCTTCAATGTTATTGGCTCAAACGATGCCGGCGTGTAATAAATGTGCTTTGTTTGCAGGTGGCCGATATATTTAACTGAGGATTGACATTTTTAGTGTACACCATAGTCTTGTAGTCATAGGGGTATCGTTAGATCTTCAAAACTGGTGATTTCAACTGTATGTTAAAATTTAGTAACTCAGAAGCTTAGCAGATGGTCTTGAATAGCTGCGTAGTTGCGCTAGCCAATTACAGTGACGCATTTTACAACGCTCGTGAGACTCGACCATACGAGTATTCTAGTTTCTCACCACCGATCACCGACACTCTCAGAAGACACCACTTAATCGTCAGGTCTAGTACGCGTCAGTCATCATTACATATTTTTTTACAAGCTTTTATTTAAAGCAATTTTATTTAAGCAATGGATGTTGTACCTATGTAAGTTCGGGTAGAATCTTGCAAGTTAAATTTGACCAACTTCCCAGTTTCCGATTGAGCTGAAATTTTGCACGCATATGTATATCGCGTGGCCATGCAATAATGTGGTACCATGGAGCTGATCTGACGAGGGAGTCGGATATTGGCCATAAGAACTCCTGTACTAAACAAGATAGACCCGTCGTTTTTGGGCTCGTTTTACTTCTATGGCTAACACTCTACTGCTGCACGATATCCAGGATCTTAAAAGCTTGTAAACACAAACAACACACAAAACCTTTTTTAAACAAGTTATTTATTGATAAATCGGTTCGCGTTTGACCACGATTATGCCTAATATTAGACGATGATACGGTCGAGAAAGAAACACCCTTAGCTAGAACGTACCTTTTCACACGGGACTTGAAGATACCTAGATTGTAGTTTTTGGGAAACACGGACTCTGCTAGCGGATTCGCAGAAAGCACGTGGAGGTAAAAGGTTTCTGGTGGTGTTTCCACTATGAAACGATGGCGTATACCAGAGCACCTTGTCGTCCAAAGATGGAATGGTGTAGAGGGAATTAAGTTGAACTGTTCAACCGCACTCTCCAAAATTAATCCTGTAGAATACCAATAGACCAGTAACCTGGCGTAGATTCTCTAGGCTTTGAAGCCTTGTATTGACAAGCTGGTTGCTACCAACCACATACGTTATGTTTGTTAGCTTTTGTTATGTTTACTATACGTTGTTTTAATGCACTTGTAGTAATAAACTTTATTCTCTGTGCCTTATTTTCTAACTCGCCGCAATATATTTTTGAATTTGCCATTAGAACATACATTAAAGACCTATTATCTGGCTAAGGTTTTTACTATAGGTATGTTTTTTGGGCTAATGCCTATTCACTTGAAAATTATTTTAATATTTGAATATTCATGAATACTTTACGCTGGCTGCGTAGACATTTAATCATGCAAGGAAATATTAATAAACATGAAGAACTTATTATGATAGCTGTACCTTAAAATTATTTTCTATAACTAAATTCTCAAGCCTTTTGCGTCTGCAATTATTTGCCCAGCAACTATATGCCACAAACGGGTAATGAAACGTATAATTGGACAATTAAGTCCCGCTTCGCAACTACGCTATTCACTGAAACAATTTATGTGAGTATTACTTAATGTCATTTCCAGGCCAAAAACAAAGCGCTCTCTACGTCATAGAAAAGTAAATTAAGTAAATTAACTGGCAACTTGATAATCCACGTACAACGATAGCTTTTGTACAAGTGATGAACATTTTTATTATTTGCATATGAATCCATAAAAATCATATAATCCAAAAAAATACCTTATATCTCAAGTGCTTCATAGATAGAAAGAAAGAAAGAAACTTTATTTGCAAAATTAGCGACGCAATTACATTTCTTATACATATTTATACACAGAGAATAATTTTAAAATCTGTACGCCGCATCTTCAGCAAACAAGGTTTGCACTCAGCATATTGCTGTGCCGGAACTATATCCGACACAACGCTGATTTTCAGTGCAAACCCTCCATTTGACGTAAGACGAAAAACGACCCAATTTGGTTAATAAAATAAATAATTAATAAAACTAATTCTGCTTAATAGATATTGTTCAAACCAATATTCCTTGAAAATATAGACTCACTAGTTTCTGAGAATAATAATAATTTGTGTGATATACACATGAGAAACATATGGGGTTCTGTTCTTGCCAAAATAGCTACAGAACCTTAAAAAGAAATTGAGGAACAAGATGGGGCTTGTCACCCCATACATTAGAGAAAAGTTCTAAGTAGTAAGACAAAACTTCCGTGCAGGAACGGAGAAAGAATACTTGCGGCCAGGTGGTCTCCCTAACAGGCGATAAAAGAACCCACAACTAGGTGAATAGCCATTGTCCGTCTGCATGGGCACCACGCCTGGTGTACTGCCATAACTACCCTGAGTTGTGTTTCAGCTTCAAAGGCCAGTTTCCGATCCTTCCTTCGAGTCCAGCAGCAAAGTGGGAGCAGCACTTTCGTTGTTGCAAACATCCACAGGCGACAGTAACCACTTCCCATCAAGTGGACTTGTCAACCTGCCTACCATATTCCAGGAATAGAAGCGTTTCTCAAATATAAATAAAATTGTTCATTTCTCTAAAGCCTGTTAACGCTCAAATCGTACCTAGGGATTCGAGGCCTATCATTTGTTGTTTAGTGTGCGACGTTGCGACAATACCCGTGTTCCATTCTACCAGAACGAAATCCAATTGCACGATTATTCACTTTAATGTAATGTCCGAATTGATTCCCGACTTGGAATCCAAATGTCGCTCTCAGAGTCAGATAATGGTTCATTAACATTAATTAATGATCCTTCGTGTTTTCAAAAGTATTAATTACGATTCATGAAGCCCGTCTGTCAGTCAGTTAATGTATTTTCTGAAACTCACTAAACTAAGTCTATATAGATGTTAGCAGAGAGATCCATAATCACGTCAAAATCGAGACAAAATTCCGTCTATACTTTGGTTGCCGCCTTGACATTAAAAAAGAATAAGTTTTGAATGCAATCTCGACTCGAATTTGTTCCGTAGCCAGGTTTGCGGATATTACGTACTTTTGAATGCCAACCGCACGATGTTATTACGTTTCGAAAATGTGTCAGCTAGTTCATTTTGCTTGCAAATGCTTTTTAGGATTAGTGTGAAGCATGGACAGTTATATTACGATGGGATTGCGATACGTGGAGACGTATAGATATTATAAATCTGAAAGAAAAGAAGACTTATAAAAAAATATTGCTTATATTAAAAAACAAGCGCACAAATTTAAAAACTCTTGACAAAAGAGGGGGGAAGATTTCTACCCATTTTTGACACCTTTTTATGCACGTTAAGGAGAGAGGAAGCAAGGTTAAGGCGAGCAGTCATGGATGAATTTTAAAAAAAGTGTATGTCCTCTAGGGTGGACGTTAAAAATTAAATTTCTTGCGGCGCCCCCTAAAAAGCTTCCTTTTAATGAAAAAACACTGGGTTTTTTTTTGTTTTTTTTAAGTCAAGACATCACGTGCCTCAAGACGATTCAAGTTAAAACTAAAAATATAAGAAAAATTGAAAGATAAGCTTGAATCACGAAGAATTTTAAACTTTTTCTGAAACTATAATTTGAAATTCATCACTGAGAATGATAATACGGAAGGTATTTCATTGTTAAAACTTTTCCAATCTTAAAATAATTATTACTTCTAAGTGTGAAGAAGTTTCCTGAAAAAACATGATATTACCCAAAAATTTACTTGAACCGTCTTGAGGCACGTGTTGTCTTGACTTGAAAACATTATAAAAAAATCCCAGTGTTTTTTCATTAAAAGGAAGCTTTTTAGGGGGCGTCGTAAGAAATTTAATTTTTAACGACCACCCTAATGTCCTCTCATATAAGAAGTAAAACCGCTGGCCCGCAATTGAGAAGATTGGAGGAGACATCACTGACAGTACCTAGGGAAACCCCATTGTGACGGTGTATGTCAGTGTTGCGGCGAATTATCTATGTGATACCTCGTGGCACCTGACAAAGATGGAAAAATTAACGGGGGTAGACTAGGAGCCGGCCATACACAATTCAATCCTGATGGAAGACGTGTGCAGAGCAGATCTCTGCTAGCCTTGTAAGCCTTCCCCGATAGTCCGAGAGGATACGTAAATGCATTGAACCAGTGATATAAAAAAGACTCCACCGAAAAAGCAGAGTTATTAAAAGATAGAAAATAGGTTCTATAGACAAATGACAAAAACCAAAAAGTTGACTTTCATGTTTGGTTACTGTGGCCTAACACACACAGTCATGTCCAATTTAAAGTTTACATCTAACCTTTAATTAATTATTTAAGGTGTAATCGTCAGGATTTGACTTATCTGAAAGTATTTAAATAACAATGAAGGTTAATCTCGCCAAAGCCCTAAGAGTCCATTAAAAGGCATGCAAGGGTCTCTTGGCGTGTGCTTATAAATCACACGCTGTACCACACAATTGCGGCGCCACTTTAACCTTAGAGGCAAGCCGTTTAACTACAATTTGTAATTCCACACACAGGAGTCATGCTTTATGTTTTAACATCAATAAAATGGGTGGAACTAGAGTGATGCGGGTTAAGTTTTATTGTACTTGCTTTTAGAGAATTTAGCAACATCTGACGTTGACACAGTGACGTGACATATGATCCTTGAGGATTCTTGTGAGATGCTGGTGGGAATTTATTCGATTTGAGCGACAATGATTTTCCATACATGCCGACAAAGTGAATGCACACCTGGTTTATTACCGTTCCCGCATTTGGACTTCTTTTCTTTACTTTGTGTTTAAAAATTGTAATTAAGAAAAGCATTCTACTGTTATTGCACTTGTTTTATGGCAGTCTAGAACTGATTCTAAGAAATCCGAATTATGCGGGCTGGCAGCCATATTGTATCGGTGCAATAATGTCCCCATGGAGAGATCGGAGTCAAGCGAGGATTACGATACGAGCAAGACTTACATTTGATAAACTATAAAGTGACGGACTTTGCGCGTGCTATTGAATTGTACAGTTTGTGCTGGTTGCGTCCAGTTATATTTGTGCCTGTGTTAGACGTGTTTGTATAGTTCTAAGAAATTCTATAGTAATTCCCGCAGTCCCGCATTCTTAACAATACTAATTATTATGTCCTCCGACCGATTCATCTGTTTCAATTTCTAATGTTGCGACCTTGTTAGGCTTTTTTGTGACTAGCGTAACCAGTCTTATTAGCTTGTATTTTGGGCAGTTCAGAACGCCATGATCGTGATTATAATAGTCCTAGATTTGAAATCAAACTGGACAAATTTGAGGTGGTCCAGAATCTATGAAAACATCAATACGGCCAGGTCTTTTGTCATTTTTCTACTATGTGAAGCAGGCAAAGAAGTAGACGGTCCACCTTATGGAAAATGGTCACCATTGCCTATAGACATTTCCAATACCACAGGCGATACCAACTTGCTGCTTAAGAAATATGACGACGATGAAACATGACAAAACAAACAGGTAAATTGAATCTTTATACTAATTTCAGTAAGCTATTCTCCAAAAACGGGTGTTTTAGGTCCTTAGATCATTGTATTTTGCATAACACCTAAACGTTCTAGAGGCCGTTATGTAATTGAGCGTGACAACTCAAGTAAATGAAGATGAACATCTCACCGATGCCTGTTGATATTAGATTGATGATGATTGATTAGTTTAATGAGGTCTCTTATTGTAGCCAATAATATTATGTACACATTTGAGCAAAATAAAATTTAAGAAATGTATGTAATTAGTTATTTGATTTTTAAACAATAAAAACGCTTTTTGACTGGTTAAAGACATAACGCTGTAACTTGTTACGTTCATACAAAACTACGTGGCTTCGGGGTTTTGTGGGATGATAAAATTTATTAAAGTTGTGTGACTGTCAACTACCCTATTTTAATTAGCCTTTCTAATTCAAAAGCAGAAATCGCGGTGTTTGAGATAGGGATCAGAGTCATATTAAATAGCTGACATTTATAATTACTTGCCAGTTTGCTTGCTTCAGTGAACAAAAAGGATTGTTTATAATGCTTCTGCTACATTTGGGATAATGTTAATTTATACTTACTGTGTCAGGGTTTAATGTGTTATTTGAGTTGCCACATTGTTAATGACGTTAAAAACATTAAACCAACTATATAATAATTAATTATTATTATTATTATTTTTAAGTTTTGTGTACACTCATTCTCGCCAATAAATTTTCTCATCTAAGGCTTCGCCACAAAGCCCACCTGCGGGTTTATTATTATTCACATATATATTTTAATATTCAATTTTTTTACATTTTTAAATTAAATATATATTACATACATTTATTTATAATTTTTTTTATAAAAAACTGATCTTCGCCGGCAGTGGGGCCTAGGGTCCAGACTACCGGTGGTTAAGGCTCCAGACACAGGAATCTCCTCACAATACGGGCCGTGTCCAGCAGGGCTGCCTTCTGCATCCGACCCTTCAACCAGATACCAAGCGCGAGCCTTTCAAGGTGGCAGTCAAGGCTCTTCGCTATTAGTCCATTCACTGACACCACTATTGGTACTATGATTGTAGAGTTCACGTTCCACATGGCGGTAACCTCGTGAGCAAGATCAATATACTTTATTTGTTTATCTTTCTCGGTATTCACGAGGTTACCATCATGGGGAATCGCGACCTCTACAATCATAGCATGTCTCGCAGACCGATCAACTATCACTATATCAGGCTTGTTGGCAACAATAGTCTTGTCTGTGATAATTGATCGATTCCAGTAGAGCAGATTTATTATTATTATTAGTTGGTAAACGAGAACAAATAACTGTTGCGTGGGTAACTATGCCCTAATACTAATTTATTAACGCTATGTCTCATTCAGACACAGTTAATAACACTAAAATTAACCCAGGTGTAGCAGGGGCATGTATATGACTATCTATGCTTATATATGAAATTACGCGTAGTGTTACGGATTTATAATATTAAAATATAGCGAAATCTAAAACTATAAATAAAAAAATTCGCTTCTGGATATATTATAATGCCTTGCCTTTACAATATTTTTTTACAAGAATGACAACCAAAAAACAAAGAAATAATATCACGTATAAATTTAAATATTATGCATTCTAAAAAGTTCTAACACACTCCGGGCCCGGCGATGCGTACGCGCAATATCAGTCGAAACGTTTTGGTATCCTAACTGGGGCAGTTACCCGGAGCGCTTCACGAATTTTGTATTCATCTATAAGGACTCTTTCCAAGTAACATAGGGTATATATAGGGTTTGAGTTGCCTTTAAACGTTCCCCTTTAAATCCTCCCCACCAAGTAAAAGGTTGCTGTAGTATTTAATATGTTCCATTATGTTTTGCCTTCTGATATTTTTCTTTAAATATATAGATATTTTCTGTTTCCATTTTAGAATTTATTTTTCTTTTGTCACCTCACTGTATGGTTCTCTATAAAGTCTTCTTACTTTCTCAATTTGATCGAAATCTTCTGACCTCAACATCAGGTTAATAATAATTGTTGGGTTCTTATCTATTCGATCTTTCAGAAAACTCTTAATTATGTAGAAAACGGCGACCACTAGATATGTAGAAATACATTGAAAAGCTGGTCCCATTCACATCACACAAGTCCTGAGATCCATAGGTGGTTGATAATTTATGTAGTGCGTAATGATTCCAGTCCTGTCACGGTCGCCAGATGTTACGGATTTATAATATTAAAATATAGCGAAATCTAAAACTATAAATAAGAAAAATCACTTCTGGATATATTATAATGCCTTGCCTTTACAATATTTTTTTACAAGAATGACAACCAAAAAACAAAGAAATAATATCACGTATAAATTTAAATATTATGCATTCTAAAAAGTTCTAACACGTAGTGTCTTATTTATATCATTTTTGTTGTAGTACAATTTAAGTGAAATTTGTAATGTAGACATATTTTTGTATTTACTTGTACTACATGTTTCAATACTAGCACAGTACAGTGGTTCGTTACAAACCACTCGACGCTCTCGACATTGTATTATGATTGCACTTTAGAAATGTAAGAGTCGAGAAGTGGAGAAACTCAAGTAGGAAAAGATCCTGAGAGGCTAATAAATAATAACTCTAAGGTTAAAAAGCATTGAGGCCTTGAATTCATATAAAGTAAAATAATAATAGTTTGTTATTGTAGTGGATGCAATTATCACGTTTAGTTGTACATAATTTTATATTATATTTGCTTAAAATATACCACGATCCTGGTTACCACACGCTCGGGTTTCCAATTCAATTATTTGCTTATATTTATTGTATTTCATTTCATTTCTGTTAGAAACTTTCGTAATAAATAAAACTTGTATTTTAACCTAATTCTCACTCGTAAACAAGTTTGTCAAGTACAAGGTGGCTCTTGGCATTTGACTTTTGACGTTTGACAAGTACTACTAATAAAGAACATAGCAACAAGTTTCTTTAATCTACGGCATGTTTTCCATTCATGTTTAAATCATAATTTCTAATCATAAAACAAATTACATATAAATATCTATTTCAATGTTTTTATTTATTTAATTAAATTTAATTTATCAACTACATAATGATCTACTTTTTTTATTCAATGCTTATATGCCTATATTAGCCAGGACGTAAGGATATGACCAACCAATGAGAGATGTGTATAAAAGTCGCTCTCATTGGTGGGAATTTAAAAATTAAAGGAGACACGGTTTTTGAATTCAGTTAGCAAGAGACATTTTGTACGACAAAAAAGATTCTTACAAAAGTGAAAATAAAAAGCCAGTTTAAGATCGAAGTTGTATTTATTCAAGAGCCTTACATCACAACAACAATGTCATTGCACACTCTTAAAATTTATATATAGTCAAGGTAGCGAAGTCTGTCAAAGGGGTATGTTCATACACAGCTCATTTTTTGGCTTTTTTAAACGGATTTTAATCCTAACTACAATTGAAATCAGAATTCAATAGTGTCATATATTTACAGACTGATTTTTTGTTGTCGTAACAATTCAAACACGGAAATAATGAGAGGTGTATGGGGTTCCCCCACTGTCGGACTTCGAAACCTTGACTATACTACTTGTGTGATCTTTCATTTCATTACAAAAATATTGATTCAACAACCCAATTATTACGTATGACTTCAATAAAAATATCCTCCAGTCGAACTTATTTTGAATAAAATCTTTTGAATCAGACAGGGAAAATATTCTTCTCTTCATAAATAAGTAAACATAATAAATAATAATATTAAAATCAGCGAAATATAATAACATTCACTTTCAAAATTATAACTCCCTATAAAATGTTGTAGTATAAGATAGAACTCGAAATTTTGTACTATCATACGGTCTAAGAAAGCAATCCAAAGTGGAATGATTTCGTAAGTATTTTCAATGTAGGGGAAAGCAGGTAGGATTCGTACGTTTTTTGTTCTGAGCCTTATAAAAAAGAAACTACTAGCTATTACAAAATTATTTTAATAGCGGTATATTACCCATTTATCTGGCTTTAATATTATGGAAGTGCAGTTTTCATATAAAGCAACACGGAGAAGTTACGACCGTTTTCCTAAAAAATGGAAAACGCACGAAAGCACCCCATGCATGGGGTAGCTTCGTGCATAGCGTGGGGCACATTCGTACATAGTGGGGAACCTCCGTACAATCAAAGAAAATGCCATTTATTCAATGTAGTAAAGTCCTTTAATGAGGTCAAAGTTAAAACAGCGTCAGCCATCATATAGTAAACTAGTAATTATTGTATTCAGAGTACCTATGTAACGAAAAGAACACAAATGTATTTTTTTCTTCTCTAATAATTATGAAACTAATGATCTTCATTTAGTAATGATCAAAAATATTGTTTTAAGTACTTTCATACTTAAAAAATAAGTCCTGAAAATATTTATATAACATAATATTTTTTCCATTAATAAAAGAACTAAAAATCAACATTATAAATTTTATCACATGTCTCAACATACATAAATACATAACTTCACGCCAGTTTCCTTGCGGGGTAGGCACGAACAACAGAGCGCCATTTAGGCTTATTCCTACACACCTCATTTGCTTCTTTGGCATTCATAGCTCTTGTCATACATGGTACCAGCACTGCGTTGTGTATGGCAAGCTGGGCTTTCTGGCTGAGTTTCTTAGCGCCTAGAAGTTTACCTAAAGCTCCATTCATACTATTCCTCAAATTTACTCTTCTTTCTATGTCAGCGCTGTACCTTCCATCCCTGCTAAAAGCACATCCAAGATATACAAACTCATTCACTTGTTCCAGCATAACATCATCGACCATTATCCTTGCATTCGTTCTGGTTTCTTCTCTTTCAAATACCATAACCATTGTTTTCTTCGCATTCAAATATAAGCCTCTCGCATGACAGTCATCTTTCATCATTGTAACTAGTGTTTGCAGTTCTGATGGCGATTAGGCTAAAAGCAGGGCATCATCCGCATAAAGCAAAGTGCTAACAACTAATTTTTTTTTTTGCAGAGACTTAAAACATAAATTCGAGTTGTATTTATCGTGAAATAAGAACAAAATTGCCCATAGGTACAATATCTACCGGTACCTATTATACTAGAGGAGGATTCTTACAGTACGAATCTACCCCACATGTAACTGCACGAAGGTACCCCATCCAGATAATTCAACAAATTAATTTGAAATAAACATAACCGTTATAGTTGAGCTAAAATATCTATTTAAATATTAAAGTAATATTTTGAGGCATAAACTATAATAAATCACTTTTATAATTTGAGCATTACTTATACCAGCCAAGCGAATTAAAAGATGACAACGAAAAATACTTACGCAGAGCGAATTCACGTATCGACTTACATCATCGAAGCCAATGGCCGTATTGTGGCCCCATCCCGCAGGTACCCGTATCCTACAAACAGCCATCACGCACATAAATGCAAACATTTCAATGTTGCATAATGGCGGAGATATCTCCACTGTACGAATGCTCCCTGTGTACGAATCCTACCTGCTTTCCCCTAATTAGTTAGGTCTTAAAAACATAATAATGTTTCTAAATAACTTTAAAACATATTCTTAGCTCAAATCAATAATGTAAAGTCTTCAAATTTTCTTCATAAATTTCATTTTTTGTTTCAATTTTTGATTGCATAAACTTATTTTTGTTGACAATTAAATAATCGCCCTGTAAATATTATATTACAAAATCTTATAGTTTTTACAGAGAGCTATTAATCACCGTTATTCTCTCTGTAGATCTATAATAAATAGGTTTAAAGCAACAGCAAACTTTTTGCCTCAAATGTAGGTTATTAGGAAGTTGCAGCCGCAATGGTCACAGAGATTGTTTGTAAATGTTTGTTTCTAACAATAGTTTATGCAATCGTCATGTAATAATATATCTATAATAATATTGTAAAGAGGAAAATTTTGATTGTATGTTCGCATTGAATAGGCTCAAACGATTTAAAAAAATCTTTCACTGTTGCCAAGCTTTTTTTTTAAGGCGGGGGAAATGCTGTTTTCGTACAATACTGGGTTCTTTGCAAGGGATTAGACCATTATCGCATTTCATTAAAGGCAATCCAAACATAATTGTTTGTGTAATAGTAGTATATACCTCAATACAACGCAGAGGCTCAGGGATAGATTCCTGGTACGGCACATTTCGTAAACGAATTTACTGTTATTTACTGTGGTCTGGGTGTCCGGATCGGGCCCAGACTTGTCCGTTGTGTATTACCCATAACATAAGCGTAACTTGCTTGGGGTTATATAATGTATGTGTTTTTCTGCCTTATTTCTGTCCTATTTGTCTGCCTTATGTCTTATTTATTTATTTAGTACTAGAGTTTACCCCGCGGCTATGCTGCGGGTTAACCTCTAGTGCGTGTCTGTTGTTTATAGAGCAAGCTCTACAGGTTATATTATATTACATTTTCATGTATTTTCCCACAGAAGATTCACTTCATTTTATATCGCTAACTATACCACCCACCGTCTATCTGTAAACAACATCAATTACAAACTTGAGCAAAAAGGCCAAAATGGTCTAAATGGCCAAAATGACCAAAAAGGCCAAAATTACAAAATAGGGCCTGTGCGGCGCTATAGCCACGTATAATAAGGTTCGACAATAATGGACTCTATTGGGAGATATATGACCTGATCCTTGCGCTAGAAAAGCAGAAGCTCCACCAACCTTGAGATCCACCCACTCCTGGCTTGGTTCAGGTTGCAGCACACAGAAGATCACTGCACGGCACCAACTTCACGTTGAAAGGATCACTTCTTTTGACCAGTAATGCACAACAAGTTCTTAGCACGGCCAGTAGTTAATTAACAGTTAGAATAATATGATATGTCAAAATAATACACGCACGGCGCGATCTATCTTTGCCAAAACGTTGACATTAAGTGGTCCAAAATGGCTGCCCCTACCCTCTCGCGCATTGACCCTCACCTCACACAGAAAGAGGGTAGACAGCAAAATTAATGGAGCGAATTTCTACCTACCTCGTACTAAGCAAGGACCGAACAAGGCCAAAATTACCAAATAGGCCAAAATGACCAAATAGACCAAAAAGGCCAAAATGATTAAAAGGCCAAAATTACCAAATAGGCCAAAATTACCAAAAAGGCCAAAATGACCAAAAATGCCAAAATTACCGACATGGCCAAAATTACCAAAAAGGCTAAAATGAAAATTATCCCTTGTCCGCCCTCAGTATTTAATTTACATACGTACCGAATTTCAGCCAAATCGGCCCATTAGTTCTTCCGTAAAAGCATAACAAACAGAAACACAAATATATTTTTATCCCGGAAACTATCCCACTTTTCGGGATAAAAAGTATCCTATGTTCATTCTCGGTATCGAAAACACATATATACTGAGTTTCAGCCGAATCGGTCCAGTAGTTTTTACGTGAAAACGGGACAGACAGACAGACAGAGTTACTTTCGCATTTATAATGTTAATAGGGATTTTTAAGTCTTTAGTTTAATATTTTCTTTCATTCTTCTGAAGAATAAATTCTGGACAAGAGTGTTTACGAAATAGCACCTGCAATACTTAATAAACTACCAAAATCGTTAAAAACGAATAATATATTTAAAACAAGAGTATAATAATTTTTAATAGACAAATTATATTATTCCACAAACGAATTCCTTAACGACAAATTCGAAACATATTATCAATACATTAATATAATTAATAATAATATTTTAATTAAAGACATTAAACAATTGACACACAGATTGAAATAATAATTTATAAAATTAATAAATATAGGTAATAAATATTATTCAAGTTAAATAAAAGGTACTTAATAAAATAAATAGGAACTAACTAATTAAATAATAACGATTAAGATCCTGCTTACTTGCACACCAGTGGCACTGGTAAATGTACTGAACCATTTATTTCTAGGAATAACACCTGTATAGAACTACATTTAAGCAAGAATAAATATTTCATTTCATTTCTTTCTCTTATAATTATATTAAAATATTGTCTATATTTAGTTAATTAATTCTTATTACAAGTGACTGTCATATTAGATATAATTGTAAATTAAAACTCATTTTCTCTTTATACCACCTGCCTCTTCAAATCACCTTGATAGCAAAATCAATACCGATTGCATTGGAACCATCTCTATAAAGGCATACAACGTCATTTTGTAATAAATCGTTGCCTTTTATATCTAACCATTTTAAAAAGTCTTTTTAAATGCATGAGGTGCCAGTCGGGTAGCGTGACATATTGATTTTAAAACTATGTTTTTTTTATACGTCGCTTATATTAAAGTATTACAACACTATGAATATGGAATTTCACTGTCCTCTGTACATTGTACAAGCACATGTTTTAAATTCTTTCGATAGATAATGAAATCCACGTTCATTTGCATCAAATACCTACATTCAACCAAATCCGGATCATAGACTTTATCACTTTTATAAATCAATAATGTTCAATGTTTGTTAATAGAGGTAATCGACCCGGGATACCACGGTCTTTCTTGCCGCCGCAGTGCCGGCAGATGGTCACGCCACTCCGCCCTGAATGATGTCTTACGGAGGGCGCTTGCCACAGCTAACGTGCCGGCTCTATTGGAGCCGAACGGTATTGCACGTGATGATGGCAGGCGCCCTGACGGAATGACTCTAATTCCCTGGCAGCGTGGCAAGCCTTTGGTGTGGGATGCGACTTGCGTAGACACGTTGGCCGCATCCCATTTACCAAACACTTCTAGATCGGCCGGTTCGGCGGCGGAAACAGCGGAATCACTGAAGCGACGGAAATATGCAACCCTCAGTGAGAGTTATATGTTTGTGCCGTTTGCTGTCGAGACGCTTGGAGCGTGGGGTCCTGAGGCCATGAGCCTCTATCAAAATTTATCAAAACGACTCATCGACTCTTCAGGTGATCAGAGGGCTGGTGCCTACCTCGGCCAACGGATCAGTATGGCGATCCAGCGAGGAAACGTAGCCAGCCTTCTGGGCACCTTACCCATAGAAGACGGTGATCTGGGCTCAGTATTCTACTTATAGTCTTGAGGGACTATGGGTAGAATACAATACAAATAAGTTAAGTTTTCTTACATTGTATTCAATAGTATGTAATTTAAATTTCTAATTAATAAAAATTGATAATGTTCTAAGCGACTTTTTGAATATGTCGGGTGAAGATTTTAAAGTTTCAAATAAGCCAAAAACGACATAGTTAATAAAATATGCATTATTTTTGATAAAATAAAACTGTCTGACCCCGTTGGCTTTGCGACCCAAAGTGAGTCTTGGCCTCCTTAATCCTCCTTATTATGTAAATTTTTACACAATCAATATTTATTTCATTTTTATGAAATAGAAACAGGATTAAAGGTAATTTAATCCTATTTCATAATAATCTTTCATTGGAATCGTGATGTTCATTTCTCTATTTACATAAATTCTCCCATACCATCCTATTTTAAATAGACTACATTAACAATAAAATCACTTGTTTGACGAAATCGACACATTTAACATTCTTTGAAATGGCGTTATTATTTTCGCATTACGTAGGCGAAAGTACCATACTTCATTTGCCATTATATTTCATTTGCCTCGGAAAGGTGTGAGGATATTTATGTACGTGATTTATAAATGAGATGCAGAGAGAAAATTGTAAAAACCTTTTTCTGCGAAGCACTCGTAACATAGATAGGTGTCGTATGTTTTATTTGTGTTTTTATTCAAATGTGAAAGTCATGTTTGCGCATTCGCTGAGTTTCTAACGATGACTTCAAGGTATATTGTAGGTATTGCTACGAACTTCAATTTTCATAAACTGCTTATTTTTATTTACAACTTTTAACAACATAATACTATTTTCAACACATTTGTTTAAAAAAATGCATTTACGAAGCCTGTATACATTGTTCGATAGTTAAACATTACCCACCACACGGTGAAATGTGCGGCAACACAAGTAATTAGGTAATTTTTTTTTTGTAAGAATTTCACTAAGGAGTTGCATATTACTAAAACAAAATAAGCTTAATAATTGAACCTCCTTGACAGCGCTTGTGATCAATACATTTGTCTCCCTTAACTACCTTTACTATAAAGACAGTGAGATGAAAGATGTAGTCTTAATTTTCACCACGCGCACGTGGCCATTTGCAAATACGCGCCAAATTTTTATATTGGAGACGTCAAAGATTGTTGCGATTTTTGGACTGATATTGACGTTTGTTTCGATGCCAATTATACTGCTTTCTAGCCAATGTATTGCGAAACTTTGTATGACTTTTTTTCTAATGAATAGCTACGCATTCACAGAAATTGGGCCTGATGTCAGGCGGAAATGAAGGTGAAGCCCGCTTACCTACAAGATACCTGTTCACGCGAGACTTAAAGACACCTAGATTGTATTCTTCAGAAAAAACGTACGTGCGGTATTTGGTTTTTACTAGTACAAACAAGTGAGTACGATAAGCGCTCGACTTCGTCTCGGGCTTACTATTACATTCGTCTACTCTTTGGTAAATATCAACTTACCGCACTAGTATCATAAATAACTATTACTCTATCTAAATATTACCCGTGAGCAATAATATTGTTACGAGCTACAGGACTCGAATTAAAATGCTGTTCAAATTACTATAGAGTTTATTAGATCTGTACAAACATGTATAAAATAGGCACAATTATGACTGGACAACCGAAACACTGCACGATTCAATAAACGCGTGAAGTCCGTCACTATATCGCTCTTCGAATGTACTACACACGCCTTACTAGTATCATAATCGTCGCTTGACTGCCCCATCCCTCCGTTCGGGTATTGTTTTATACTAAACTGTATAATACCGACAAAGGGACCGCGTTCACTGAGTTAATACGCAAATCTGGCAAGCTTCGACGCAATGCAATAAAAACAGGGATTAGCTCGACACTAATGACGGCCATAAAATAAGTACGATAACAATAGTATGTTTTTAAATTTTAAACACGAAGTAAACAAGAGGACTCCGAATTTAATAAAAGCAATGAACTGCGTTTTACGACAGCCAGGTGTGCGTTCTTTATTGGTATATAACAATATGTTAAAACTGGTCAAAAAGGAACAACCAAATAAACAAAATGAAAATGTTACTGACAAAAATTTAATAAGTACTAATTATAAAGACTGACAAGGTAAACTCAATAAAATTCAACAACTACTTAGTTGTTCGCGACGATAATAACGCTTAAAATATACTGCAAGAAATGGAACACGCGATTAAAAATTTACTGCTTCGACCGTTGCCGGGAGTTCCCCGTCCCCCGTAATACACGTAATTAGATTTATGATATTATTGCGAGTTGCACGACTCGAATTAATAATGCCGTTCGAATTACTATAGGATTTATTAGAACTATACAAACAAGTATAACACAGGTACAAATATAACTGGACACAACCAGTGCAAACGTAATTTACGATTCAATAGCACACGCAAAGTCCGTCACTAACGTCTCTGTAATGGGACATTGCTTTATACTGCACAATTACAATATGTTTCAGACTGAATTTCTAAGAATCACACCTGGCTAATGAAAACCAAAAAGATTACAATACACAATGGGATGTTTTTCCAATCACAAATTTTAAACACAAAAAAAACAAAAGGAGACGGTCATAAAAGCGCTTCAATGTTATTATCTCAAATGACGCCGGCGGGTAATAAATGTGCTTCGTTTGTAGGTGGGCCAAATTGTAACAATATTTTTCATATCAATATTACCTGGAGAGTAGGTATTTCCGTAACATTCAATAGTCGTTTTTAATTATTTTTTCTATGTCTTTTAGTAACTAAAACATTAATTACCTCCCTAGAAAAGTTTTACATTTACTACGATCTTTAACTCGGAGGAAACTTTAATCTAGGGTACTGCGTCGCACTACACGAAAGGGTTCGTGTAACTCTTGTACCGTAGAAACTTTTCCACACTCCTAAGAGCAAGATTTAATATCTGCAGCAACTCTATTCGAGAACGGGCAAAACTTTAAGTCGCGTTACGTGGCTAGAACACTCAAGGGAGGTATTGCCATATAATACTAGAAAATTCTATCAATTTTAATATTTATTTCGTAAAAGGTCATACAAGTTTTCCGAATTCTTTTTTAGGGTTATCGAATGGCTGGTTTTTATTTTTGAGTTGCTGTGCTCACGGGGGATTACAGATATAATTTCATAAATCCCTGCTGACCGTATAATAACATCAGGGTATTACATATTATATCGTTTCTTACGTTTTTATTTCTTTTCTTTTAATTATATAATTTATATCTATTTACAAATTCTACGTCTATTACTGAATTTGCCTATTAAATGTTCACCTTGCTAGATGTCGATAATATATGTTAAAAATAAGATATTATAATTAATGATAGCTTTAGAAATAAGTTATTTTATACTTTTTTAGTTTTTGAAGTCGGTTTTTTTAAACGAAGTTTTTTTTAAATAATAAGCAGCATAGATTTTAATTCCAGGGGTTTGGTGTCAATCAGCGAAAACTACATCGAAATCTGTGTTCTTCATCGTTTATATAGTGTATTCAAGTTGCTGATTTTTTAAAACTAACTTCAATGTTCAGACACGGCATATTTAGAATTTCATAATACTACAGATAGATTATTAAACATTCTAAACGTTTCTTTATTTGCAATTTGAAGTTGAAATTTTCGATATAATAAGACTTCTTTTTTGATAATAGATTCGTGCTGGCCACATAACTTTGTTTTAAATATGGAATATTGAAAACCTAAGCGATCCATATTTTTATCGAGGTATCGGTTCGCGTTTGACAGCTATCTCACCTGATGTTAAGTGAAGATGCGATCTCTCGTAGAATGGAGCACGTTTACCTGGTTTATATGAATTGGGGATCACAGACTCTGACAAATTGTTCCACTCGACGGCGGTGTGCATAAGAAAGATATAGGTAAAAGTTCAGTTCTGACCAATGGTATGTCCACATGTAATAGTGCAAACCGGGTCGTCTGGTTGACAGGTGATAGAAAGAAGATGGTGGAATCAAGTCTTAAAGTTCCATAACACACTCTTTTGTGTATCCGATAGAACACGGATAGTTTGATAATAATCGAAACCATGCAGTAACATTAAGTACTGTCGTATCCTGTCAGATTTTTATAGCCTGAAGCAGGCAAACAGGCAGACAGCCCACTTGATAAAAAGTGGTTACCGTCGCCTATGGACGTTTGCAATGTCAGGGGTGACGCCAACGCGTTGCCAGCCTCTAAGAAATTTTATAACGCCCTTAAAGAACGTCATAGCGCAATGGGAAAACCGCAGCGAGAAGTTCCCTTCAGATCGTTGTTGTAGAGGGAATAAATGTTCTAGAGAACCGTTGCGTAGTTGAGCGTGGGAGCTTAAGGAAATGGGGGTGAATATCCCGTCGGTGGCGAGCGGTGCGGTTGTAAAAGTGAGGCGCTGGCACCAGATCAAACAAATCCTCGGAACACTCCCCGTTATACAGGCGATAAAATACGCAGAGGGTCGCAAAGTTTAGTTTTATGCTTTTTAACCAAATCGATTCGATCGATCGAATTGAAAACCACATATAATTAAGGAATTATTTTGTTTAAACTTACCTGCTGCGGTGTGAAGTTGTGTGGTTGCACGGGATTGCACGGTGGGGGCGCTGCGGTACTACCATAGTGCTGCTGATACGATGACGTCAGTATCTTCTTATGCGCGGACGCATGTGCACGGTATGCACTAACACTTAATTTCATTTTTATCACACTTTTCAGGCTCTTCTTGGCATTTTTTTATAGATTTTACCCTCATTTACTAAATTATATAAATCTGCACCACTGTTTCAATAAAAATGATTACTAAGTTTAATCTAGGTTGGGTTACGAGATATTATTCGTTTCCAGACTTGTAAATTGTGAGTACCCTCCCTTCTTGTCTAACTGTTGAGCTATAAGGCATGATCCAGCCTGTGATGGCAATCTCGTTCCGATGAAATCTCGCTGTGTGTAAACTACTTGTTTGTTCTTTTCGACAAACCGCTTTCGATGCGATATCGGATCGGAACTAGAGCGAGACGATAGTGGGAATTATCTGAATAGAGCTGAAAACGCTTCCGACAAAAATTGGTTCGAATATTTGTTCAACCAGCAGAACCTAGCATTTAATGGTTTTTTCTGACTTTAGTCGTTTAAACAGTGGACGTGCGTGACTCGTACAGGACTTTTACTGTGTTTCATTTTGACACCTTATAACATCAAGAAAGATAACTATAGCACTTATAATGCATATTTCTGCTTACATTATTTTGGGATATTTATGCACCCATATGGCAATAATTTTCAAATGACTGAATGGAATTAAAAAAAAAAATCTTTTGAAATCTTACTACGTCATTAATCAACACTTTTAGTTATTATTATTTTTAATTAAAATTTTGTAATTGTAATTTCAATATTGAAGCTTTATGTTTCTTCTGTTTAAAATGTACTATTTAAATGTATTCTATTATTTAGGCATGTAATACACAAAATAATTGTTCTGTTGCATTTATAGTTTCTTTGTTAAGCATTTATTTTAGTTTTTTCGTTATTTATTTGTTCATTTTAATATTTTTGGTTACACTTTTGGACGTACATAGTCGTACTTCAAAGTTTGAGCTCCTTTTTCCATCTGAAACAAGAAAAAATATTTTATTAAAAATACTGAGAGAATACAATAACTTTTTGCCAAAAATATATGTACAGTATAGATATAACAAATTAAAGCTATTTTCTTCTGTGTATGATGGAATAGGGTGCCTTATGTAAAAGTGGCCGCAAATGGGAATTGCAAATTATTAAAAAAAAACTTTACACACACTATCAAGTATTTGATACACACATATACTTTTTGTTTATTGTTAAAGTCTACAGCCTTGGCGAAATCTGTGATTATAGAAGTACTAGCGGCCCCAGCAGACGTTGTCCTGCTCTGAAAAAATAAAAATCTATGACCCGATCCCAGCGCCACCTACCGGTTCCAATTGTGGATTTAAACCATCCGGGCACCCACTCAAACACACAAAAACAAAATCGCTCCCCGTTGTTAAGAGGATTCTACAACCCGATCTCAGCGCCACCTACCGGTTCCAACGGTATAAAAACTATCTTTCAAGTTGGATCAAACTGCACACGGTGTGCAAATTTGATTAAAATCGGTTGAGTAGTTTAGGAGTCCATCGCGGACAAACATCGTGACAGGAGATTTATATATATAAGATATCGTATTTGACTGTTGTCAAATACCTTAACAATATTCACACTTATAATTTAAATTAATTATGGTCGCATTTCAATCACTGGGCGACGACTAGTGTATATAATAAGTTACATACATACATACATAACTTCACGCCGGGTCCCTTGCGGGGTAGGCACGAACAACAGGGCGCCATTTAGGCTTATTCTTACACACCTCACTTGCTTCTTTGACATTCATAGTTCTTGTCATGCACGCTCGTCTGTTCTTATGGCTCCTGACATCACCTTCTGCTAGTACACGATCAATTTGATCATGGAAGGTGTGTCGTGGCCTTCCGCGACTTCTGCATCCATCCACTTTTGCATTGTATATCTGTTTAGTCATTCTTTCATCATACATTCTTTCCACATGCCCGAACCACCGGAGCATTCCTTTCCTTACCTTCACCCCGACACTCTCTTTCAGAACAACTCTCTTTCTTACTTCGGTATTACGAACGCGGTCCGCGAGCGTCACTCCACAGATTTTGCGCAGTATAAGTTGTTGTTAATTATTAAGGCGAATTAACCAAATTGAGGCTAAGCCTTTAAGTAGGATTTAAAAAAGTTGTCTTAATATATTAAATTCCCAATTTCTCCATGTTTGTTTTAGTTTCAATGGCATTAGTTCATCTCAAAACATATTGGGTATCTGCCTGCACTATCCATGCTGCTTTTTGAAGTTAAACTTCTATATATTCATTTTGCCACTTGTCAGTAGAAGTTTTTCCACTTGTACGCTGCGATGCGTTTTTCCACTTGACCACTGAAGTTTTTTTTCTCGTTATATCCTTCTCTATATTTCATTAAAAATACTCACTGAAAGTCTTTAATTTAAACTTGACACAGATCTTAAATATTACTTCACGACCTAAAATACTTTTTTATGAGTAATAAAGTTAATTAATTATTAATTTAAAATAAACCATCGAAACATCTTAACACTAATTACTCTAAATTTAATTATGTTTAAACAGCTATTAGGAACCACCGTTGGCGGCGAAAATTCAACGCTTCACGTAAATTATGGCAAACTTTAAACTTTATTAAGGGCATAAATTAATCTGTGACTTAATTAAGAGCTATAATTTTGTACTGCGCTCATAATTAGGTGTTGAAATTCGTATACGTGCCACTATATTCAGTTTTATTGAACGAATCAATAGTTTGGGATATAATTCGGTTACAAAAATAATGAAACCTTAATTAAATATAATATAATAAATGCCTGTTACTGTTAGACAAACCAAATCACCACAAAGCCACAAAAAGCCCTACCTGCAACATAATGATGTTTAATATTTTTACGTATTTATGTATGTGATATTAATAGGTGTATTTATATATGTTTATTAAGTATAATTCGTACTTATATAATATTTTACATACTTTATATGTTTATAAGGAATGAAATATAATGTAAGTAACTGCATATCCTATATTATTTATTTATACCGCCTTTGACAAATATAACCTATTTTATTCCTGCCACGGGTTGACTGGAAGAGATCGCTTCTCAGCGATAAGACCGCCCATTGTGTATGTACATTTAGAATATTTTTAGACTATAAGTATTTCTGTGTTTTCTGTAATGGTGTACAATAAAGTTATCTCTCTCTCTCTCTCTCTCTCTCTCTCTCCTTCTCTCTCTAAATTCAGTATTTGTGACTAAATTAAATGACTATCTAGTCATTTAATTTAGTCAAAAATACTGTACTGATCGACATCTGTCGATCTAGACGATAGACGTACCGTCTCCATTTAATGAGAGTGGACAATTTACGCTTCGTGTTTATCCAAGCCTGATTAGGGGTTGCATAGATATGTAGTCTGGATGTGCAGGTTATCTTATGATTTTTCCTTCATCTTCAGCATGTGGTAATTGTAAATATGTATGGGTTTAGGATAGTTACGGATCAGTAAAGCTGCTTAAAGGATTTAGGGTCATAGCATGATATCGATATCACTGGCACTAGACAAGCACCACCGTCCTCGGGTAGACGCCACCTTGACAACCAGTAAATATCGCGTGATCCACGAGTATATGTTGCGTGACCCTCGAATTACCGAATAACCAGCTAGTTGTCACCTAGTGGATCACGCGCCGTCCGTAAGTTGACAACTTACAAGCGAAGCAATCCGGTTCTGATTCACGAAAAAACTACTGCACCGATTTCGATGCGGTTTTCGCTGAGCGATAGTCAATTCTTATATTTAAACTATGCGCTACCACCTTGACCCTCCTTGACTTGTGTTCCGGCAATAGTGGGCCGGTTCCAGTCTCTACTAAGAGAGCAGCAGCGCATTTGTATCAAGTTTAGTGTTATATATGTTCATAGGTAATGGTAACTTTCCAATAGGTACCATCTGCCTGTCTGCTGAACTCATGCAAAAAATGTTTCGTTTTATATATGTAGATACATATATAAAAGCAGTTGCAGGTGCCTCAGATAAGGTTATTTGACTTTATGTATAGTGGGAATCACTAATTGGCACACTATGAAAGGTCTCGACCCATTTACCGGAGGCTGTCATCGTAACCCCTCGCCTTAAATAAATAATGAATATTGAAAAATCCCAGAGAATTAAACTTCACTTCTGAGTTCGCCCTCATATTTTGTAGGATGGGGCAGATCAAATTCTACCGAATTATCGATATTGATTCATATTTATGAACATTCCACTTGAATTCCTGAGGCAGGCGATTCATCTAAAGTAAAATCTTTACCGTAGTAACCTACGGACGTTTGTAATATCAAACGTAATACCAACATGTTGCAGGCCTGGCCAACATATTATTATAGCTTCCTTTTCAAATAAAGGAATTGGTTGTGGCGAAGGAGGCAAATCTCTGAGGGAAGTTCGTTCTCCCTTATTGTATGCAAAATAAGGTTTGTTTTATTCTTCCCAATTTTTTTTCGGGAAAGTTCTAGTAGTACTCCAAAATGACTATTTACAATGAAATATATTTTTTCAATCCTCAGTTACGTGTATGGCCGCCACTTCTAATATTTACTTTTCCACGAATTCATTGCATTATATAAATTACGTATTCAAAGTGTATGGAAAAGTGTATGGATGCAGAAGTCGCGGAAGGCCACGACACACCTTCCATGATCAAATTGATCATGTAAAGGTGATGTCAGGAGCCTTAAGAACAGACGAGCGTGCATAACAAGAGCTATGAATGTCCAAGAAGCAAGTGAGGTGTGTAAGAATAAGCCTAAATGGCGCTCTGATGTTCGTGCCTACCCCGCAAGGGACCTGGCGTGAAGTTATGTATGTATTCAGAGTAAATTTCACATAGACATCATATAGTTTTCCAGAAAAAGGACTGTTACGTACAAAGGCAACGACAAACGAACAGACATAACGATTATTGATTATTTTTATGCCAATATGGTTACAAAACCTTAAAAATTATTTAAAACATTATCGATATTTTTTCTAAATCATATCGATATCTTTCACATGCCTATCCAACAGGCGCCAAGTTGTCGAGAGAGACTCGAGTGTACGTCTGCACTTCGGAAGCGTAACGACAGGGCTTTATCGATCCTTAACTGTAGGTGTAGTGGCTGATTTAACCAGCGTACTATATCGAATGGTTATGACACGTTTTCGATTATTGGGTTTTCAGTGACTTTCTGATGAAAAAAGGTAAAATTATTATTTTACTGTTCGTTACGTTGTTTACTTTTATTTTACGCTTTCATGGCAAATCTACTAAACCGAATTGGCTCTGGAAACTCAGTTTATATGTAGTTTCAATATCGAGAATGGACATACGATACTTTTTATTTGGAAAAGTGGGATATAGTTTGTGAGATAAATTAATTACATCTTCTGGGGAAGAATAGCGGTTGGACAAAATTAAACGTTAACGGCTAAGTTAAGAACCATAAAGAAGCGTTCAAGGTTACTCTAGCTCTCTATGAATAATACCGCAGATCGCTAAATATTATTTTTTATAAAAACAATTTGTTTAGTTAGTTCAGTAGTCATTCAGTTATTTAGTAAAATGAGCTAGTTTGTGAGGAAATATAAGTAAATCTTTGGAGGGCGAAAAGGGCCTAGATTAAAAATTTGTATGTATTTGTGTGGAGTTCACAAAATTGGTATATGGGAAATGGGTATACTAGACACCTTAAAAAAAATTCACCAAATATGAGCTCCTAATTTTAGTAAGAAGATCCTCCGCTTCGCAGTTTTTTTAATTTTCTCAGTCCAATTGAAAAAAATCATACCTCAACATTAATTGATTATACAGAAAAATGTTTGTAGGAAATTTAATGCTCTACAAACAAAGGCACCCTATATTTTTTTCCGTAAACCCCACCATTCGAAAGATTTAAGTTTGATTTTTTAAAGACAAATTTAAACTTTGTTTATGAATTTTATAACTCTACAATAAATGACTATTATTAGATGCGCAGTACAATTTTTGGTAGGAAATTAACTGCTCTATAAAAATGGTATCCTATGCTTTGACGAATAAATTAAGTGTTCAAAAGATATTCATCATCAAACTTTCATGTGTACTGCCATGCTTGCATATAGGGAAACAAACGCTATGCACAAAGATATCATAAGATCAAGCCATCAAGGATGCCTTAGTACTAACAGCGGCCTTCTTAAACGCACAAAAGATTTTCACTCGATTGTACAAGAAAATCCTACCATAGGCGTATAATCATTTATATTCAGATATCCATGCGTTGTTGAACCTTTCTCGGCTAGTTACGTTTGTTTGGTCAGGGTATTTAGAAAAATATTCCCCAGAACACTAGATGTTCATACAAAAGGATTGCTTATCTTATTGAGTGGTTTGTTTACTTTGCTCAGAACCAGGTTTATTCGGTTTATAAGAGATTGCTTATTTCGCTTATATTCTTAGAAGTGTATTTTAGGGTACCGTGGCTAATATGGTTAAAACTAAATCCTTATAAAATTGTCATATAACATTAACCACTAATCCACCTATATAAACATATTGTTACGAGTGCGGGATTTGAATTACAATGCGGTTCGAATTACTGTAAGATTTTATTAGAATTATACAAACACGTATAACACAGGTACAAATATAACTGGACGCAACCAGTACAAAGTGCACGATTCAATAACACGCGCAAAATCCGTCACTATATCGCTGATCGAATGTACGTCTTACTCGTATCATAATCCTCGCTTGCTGGCTCACTCCTCCGTTCAGGATTTCCTTGTATCCTGAACAGATACAATATGCCTCGAACAGATACAAAGCTATAATTTCCAAGAATAAGTTCGACACACCTGCCTAATGACTGCCATAAAACATGGACAATAATAATATAATGTTTTTCTTAATTACAAATTTTAAACACAAAGCAAACAAAAGAAGTCCTAATATGGGAAAGGTAATAAATCACGTTTATGGCAGGCAGATGTGCATTCACTTTTTATCGGCATGTAACAATATAATGTGGTGATTGACAATCACGTTAAATGAGACATTTTGTATAACCTTAAAAGACATCGAAACCACAATATAGGAAGGTATGACGTCATGTCCTTAACGAGTTAAAAAGCGTATAGATTATTTATTAAATAATTGTTAACTTGTTGTTGTTTAAATTAAGATGATATTTTAGCGTTTTTATATATATTTCTTCATATTCAAACTGTTACATTCTACTAGGTCAAAATGTGTATTGTGCATTTATAGATTTGGAGAAAGCTTATGATAGAGTGATAAGGAGTGAACTGTGGTCAGCGCTAGCTAAGTATGGGATAACAGACAACCTGATACGATCACTGAAGTCCCTCTATAGCGATTCCAGTGCTTGTGTTAGGGTTAACGGCGCCTACACTGAATGGTTTAGCATTGAAAAAGGTGTTAGACAGGGCTGTGTAGCGTCGCCGTGGCTGTTCAACCTATTCTTAGACAGTTGCTTGGACGATTTGAAAGAAAGTGAAAGTGGTTTAAGAATGAATGGGTTACTTATCAAATGTCTACTCTACGCCGATGATCAAGTTATACTTGCGTCATCGGAAACGGAGTTACAGGAGATGGTAACAATTATGAATGAGTCTTTTGAGAGAAAGGGTATGAAAATTAATGTGAACAAGACGAAAGTTCTGGTGTTTGAAAGAGATGAAAGAATGACAAGTTGTAATATACAGATAGGAAATCAAAAGTTAGAGCAAGTTAGTGAATTTGTTTACTTAGGCTGCATGTTTACCAGAGACGGAAAGCATGAAAGGGATATTGAAAGGAGAGTTATGGCAGGTAATAGGGTGAATGGAGCGCTAAATTCTTTTATGAATAGCCAGAAAGTGTCTGTAAAGGCACGCTTGGCTGTCCATAAAGGAGTGTTGGTGCCGACCCTGATGTATGGTAGTGAAAGTTGGGTATGGCAGAAGAAGCATGAAAGTAGGATAAACGCAGTTGAAATGAGAGCTTTGAGAAGTATATGTGCGGTTAGCTTGAATGATAGGATAAGAAACAGTGTGCTAAAGGAACGATGTGGTTTGAAAGAAGATGTAATAACAAGAGTTGAAAAAGGAATATTAAGGTGGTTTGGGCATGTAGAGAGGATGGATGAAAATAGAATCACAAAACAGGTATATGACAGTATTGTCAATGGTAGAGCTGTTGCCGGTAGACCGAGACGAACATACCATGAACAAATATCAGAACTGTTAAAAAAGGTCAGGTAAAAAGCATTTCAAATAAACGCGCATGTATGAAGAGGTAAAGTAGGTGAAGCGAAAGTTGTTTGTCAGGATCGTTGCAAGTGGAGATCCATAGTCTCTGCCTACCCCCATGGGAAACAGGCGTGATTTTATGTATGTATGTATGTACATTCTATTAATTACTTTCAAACAGAAGAACTACTGCGTAATTGTTATATTTTGAGGTCCTTGGCGTATTAATGAAAGAATTAACTTAATTATGAATGTTTAATATTTAAATACTTATGTGAACACAGTTTTCTACGGGAAGTCATTTGTGCAAGAGAACTAGTGATGTCGACATGTATTAGTGATGTGCATTGTAACTAGGGTTGCCACCCGTACTTTATTATAAAGTATTGTACGTTATTTCAGACAATTGTACTTTATACTTTATGACAACAATAAAGTACACAAAAATACTCTATTTCGCATGATTTAATTTCTTTGAGATTTTAAAAAGTTTAGTATTATTTTGTTAAACGAAATTTATCGATTGGTGAATTGGTGTTGAATCAATGTCGCCACTCGCCAGCGCCAATCACTCAATCACTCGTTTTGTACAATTTCTGAACGCAACCTAACTTCAAATGTCAATAATGTCAGTGTGTCACAATTTTTTTTGTTTGTTTCGTGCAAAGCGGTTTGAGTACAATTAGAGTACGATTTAAAGTTTTATAGATTTATGCTATATAATAGTACATTGTGGATAAGAATACATTATTTGATAAAAAATGAATTACTTATTTATTTTAAAGGGGGTTGGGTAAATTTGTTCGGAGGTTGGCATGATTTTTTTATGGGCGGCCACTTTTTTAGCTATTACTATTTAATAGTTTTTGCTGCACGTTTTTGATCTTAAATAGCTCGGCTCCGATGTAACTCAGGACCAAGATTTTTTAATAGTCTTGTATCTCAAGTATAGAACTATAAAATAGCAATAGCTAAAAAAGTGGCCGCTCATAGAAAAATCATGCCAACCTCCGAACAAACCCCTTTATATTTTGTCAATTTATTTCTAAATGCATGAGTAAAATCAATGAAATGATTATAAAATGATAAAATTAACAATAAGACTCATTTGAAAATAATGAAAGCGTTTATTCAGACATAAAAATAATTAAAGATAATCGAATCCAAAATTACGAAACGTGCCTATTGACCCCTTTTTACGGTATCAATTTTATGCAAGGTTATTTGTTGCAAGATTCATGTTATCGTGCATGGCTTTTGAAATAATATAACATATCTAATTAAAGTGAACTATTACCCTAATACTACTAACGAATAAACTGCAGATTAAAAAGTTTTGTGTATGAAACCCCAAAATCTAATAAAAAATAATTGGTTCAATTTTTTACATATTTCGGCTCCGATGTATGTTAGACAAACCGTTAAAACAAAGTGTTTTTATCACTGTATACTATCTACTGTATAAATGTAATTGCTGGCCGCAAACTTAAAAAAACAAGCCACTTTTACCCAAACCCCTTTAATATAGAATGTAAAAATGCCGTGCAATTGTTTAGTAAAGATGCGTATTTGATACAAATTGCAAAAAGCAATCAAAAATATGTTTTTCAACATAATAATAAATAAAAATTAATTGTACTTTATTTTCTTACCTGTAGTACCAATGTACTTTATTTCCTAAAAAAAAAAGGTGGCAACCCTAATTGTAACATAAAATATCGAATAGATTCGATTTCCTACAGCAATGTGTCTTAAATTTACAAATAAATACACGCTTACAGACACACACACACACGCATACAAATTATCTGAATGATTAGTTATTAGCAAAAGCCATAGAAGAGTAATAAAAATATATAAACAAATTGTGTTCTAATATAGACATAAAAAATGCAAAAAATATTATTGTGTTCGCTAGCTATATCTATTTGTATGACATATTCGTTATTAAATTGACTTTGTATAATTATTGATATGTATAATTTGCCAAAACTACCTAAGTGGTGCATGCGTGCCCGCCAGGATTCGAACCCGCACCCTTCGAGCGGAACGCGTGCGCTAGCCATTACGCTACCACGACAGCCTTGTTACTACGTTTGTATTACAAAAATCTGTACAATTAAGTTAATATCCTATCCATATAATATTTTGTATTCAGGCTTTATATTCGCCTGATAGCCAATTTACAGCAAGTGGTCGTTTTGTCGGTAGTTTAGTCACGTGTTGGCAAACAACGCTAAATTACTATTTAGGTATTGTTCAATGAAAGCTCGACGAAAATGTTATCGGCGATAATATCTCTTTAGTATCTGATAAATAAGTGCACATATAATGAACCTTCTTAGGGTATAATAATAGTGGGAACGGGGCGGAGAGTGGATTCTACGAACAAGATGTTGAAGTACCTAAACATTGTTATTCCCTTAAAGATTCTTTTGGTATATCACACAGATTTTTGCGCAAACAATTGCACTATTTAATTATGTTTAAATGTCTTGTTAATTTTAGAAAGAAGATTCTTTTGGTATAACACATATTTTTGCAATCAAATGCACTATTTAATGATGTTTTAGTCAATTTAAAGAAGAAATTTGTTTTAGTATAATGACACATATTTTTGCAATAAAATTCGCTACTTAATGATGTTTTGTCGTCTTATCAATTTAAGGAAGAAAATTGTTTTGGTATAACACACATACTTTTGCAGTCATTTGCACTATTTAATGATGTTTAAAAGTCTTAGTCAACTTAAGCAAGAAGATTGTTTGGTATATCACAAAGATTTTTGTAATCAATTGCACTTAATTGCCTAGTCAACTTACGGAACATCTAAAGTTAAATTTTAAAGTAGAAAATGTTTGAAATGAACCACGTGAGCAGTCAAATTCATTTAAATTTAATTCAATCAAAAGCTTGTAAGGCTAAAAAGATAAATAATTTCTTTTTTGACATGACAAATTAGCGCTCCCCACAGCGTGGTGCGATTTATTTTTATAGCTGATGTGTAAGCTATATTATAGCAGTTTTACCAAAATCAGATAAAGAAAAAATAAAGATAAAAAAATAGATAAAGGTGTTATATATATGTATATAATATTTATAAACGTGAAAGTTTGTAAAAATTTATCTATGGATATAACACAACAGGTGTTACCAATGTGACCACTAAAATACTGACCTAAGTAGATGATGACAACTTTTTCGAAAAACACAAGCGTCAAAATCTTTGAGAATAGTTGTATATACGTGCGTAGTGGATCAAGGAACTAGGGTACGTTCGTATGTAAATACCAACTAGTTGATATTTTCCGCTCGTAATGTACGGATTTAATTAAAGCCATATTTACATAGTCAACATTGATGCTTTACGGATACTGTGTTTAAGGATATGAATATGCGTTCTGCCACCCCTTCCGTTTCCGCCCATCGAGCCGCACCAACTGTGGTCTTACTCTTATGAAATAAACCTTAGCTTCCTGAGAAATCTGAAATAATGTATTCATAATAAATTAATACTATTTATTTAGTGATAGCTAAATAATTCTTGCTGGAGTTAGATAGTCTTGTTTCGTTTCTTGACTTTAAAAACACCAATTATAATCGCCTTATACTATATTTTTATGTATGACCATGAACTCTTACTCTTAGTAAAAACAAACAATATTGAAATATTAACCACACATCATTGATGTATTGAAATGCAGTAATTAGACATAATCTATCTAGGACATTTTGTGGAAGAATGTATATTTAAATTGGTATTCTATTGCTGTTCCCACAATATGCGTTAACCTGCTGCGGATCTCAAGATCCTCTAAGCCTAAGAACACTTAATTTCATATGATAAGTCATGGCAAATCTGTGTTACAAAATAGGATTGCACCAATGAACTCAAGTACTACTCTTTCTGTCATCATATGTGTACCAGCTACTGACCTATTAGTTATTAATTGTTAATATTTAATATATTAAGGTCAAGCAAAATATATTTCTTTAAGGTGCTTATATTTTTATTAGGATTGACTTTTTTACTATTATTACTTACTCATTATTTCATTGTTTATTATTAAACTATCATTATTATTTTATTTTTCTTTTATATTAAATTCATTCCATAGTTATACATTTTGTATGAATGAATGAAACGATGATCTGATCTTCCCGCCGCGGTTTTCCATTTGCGCTATGACATGGGGTTCTTAAGAAGGGCTTTATAAAATTTCCTAGAGGTCGCAAACGCGTTGGCGTCACCCCTGGTGTTGCAAAGGTCCATAGGCGACGGTAACCACTTTCCATCAAGTGGGCTGTCTGCTTGCTTCAGGCTATAAAAAAACCTCTTAATTGTTCACCATAACTTGAACACAACTACTCGTATTTCATATAAACACATTTCCATTAGAACAATGGGCGGCCTTATCTCTCTTCCAGAGAACGCGGTGTCAAAGGAGATATACATACATACATAACTTCACGCCAGGTCCCTTGCGGGGTAGGCACGAATAACAGAGCGCCATTTAGGCTTATTCTTACACACCTCACTTGCTTCTTTGACATTCATAGTTCTTGTCATGCACGCTCGTCTGTTCTTCAGGCTCCTGACATCACCTTCTGCTAATACACGATCAATTTGATCATGGAAGATGTGTCGTGGCCTTCCGCGAGTTCTGCATCCATCCACTTTTACATTGTATATCTGTTTAGTCATTCTTTCATCATACATTCGTTCCACATGCTCGAACCACCGGGGCATTCCTTTCCTTACCTTCACCCCGACACAAAGGAGATATTACAAGAAAAATCAAATTGTAATTAATATTTCTTATTTTTTAGGGTCTCATATACGTTTCATTTTGATTCGACGGCCTCTGTGGTTTAGCGGGCTAAGCCTTTGCCGGCCTACCTCACTGCAACGCAGAGGCTCCGGGTTCGATTCCTGGTATAGTACATTTCTGGGTCTGGGTGTCTGGGATCGGCCCCAGGGTGGTCCGTTGTATATTACCCATAACACAAGCGTAACTTGCTTAATTTGGGGATATACAATGTGTGTGTTTGTCTGGCGAGTATTTAGAAGGTGGCAACGTTTCGGCACAGCAATATACTGCGTGCCAACCTCTTTTTTAAAACTGCGGCATATAATTTTTGTACGTGTTTTCATTTAAATTTCTTTATCTCGTATAACACAAGATATATTACATTATTGTGTATGTCGCATTTTGGACATAGATATACTCTTTCTTTCTTAATTCATCTGCATTTATTATTTTCAACTTAGAGAGATAAAGGTCCAATTTTGTATTTATCAGGTAAAAGCTATTTTTCAATAAAATTATAGCCCGACTGAATAAAGTGACACAGTGGAGCGATCATTATGCATACATACAACATTTCATTTGCAATTTGTTAGTTTTAATCTCTGGAGAAACTTTTATCTAGCGATTCTTATATTTATAGTGAGAATCAATATTTAGACACACTAAAAATAAAGTCTAAAATACTACTTAGTTTAGTGAAGATCCCTATTTATATATACTTGTATATGTTTGATAATAGTGTTATTCTGACATTTCCACGTGATTAATTTTAGTAACAACAAACATTGATATGCAAATAAGCATTTCATACTCAATACAGCCTTCAACAACAATACATTTTCATGTTCGTAAAGACCAATTTAGCAATACACCTAATGAAAATATTTCTTCGTTATAGTCGTTATAATTTGACCCTTATTTCTAGAGCGATAAGGGCCTTCAGTGATTCCTTACAGATTAACGTAATGAAAACCCTTTTGGCAAGTTTGTTCATTGGAACACGCCATCATTTATCGTTGGAACAAGCGGCAAGGTGGCAAATTAAAATTGTACTGTGAATGTTTCAATAATTCTGATATTATCACTTAGAAATATTGCTTTAATCAAGTTTCTTTACCGGAAAAGAGTTTGACCGAAACTGCAAAATGTGTTTTTACAGGGTAATTTTTCAATCGTCTCTACCTATCCCCATGGGGAACAGGAGTGATAATGTGTGTATAGTGAGTGACCCATGCGTCCAAATAATTATAACATGAAAATATAACACTTTTTAATATTTTATTATTATTAGCAGTAAAACCTGACTTGAAACTAGGAACAGCTCGTATGTAGTCATGTAGGGATACTTGAATATTTAGTAATATTTAAATATAATAAAGCTTATATACTCGTAAAAACAGAATATTGTAAAATAAGACAAATAGTATAAAAATAATATTTTCTTAGGTTTTCGCGACTTGTATACATAATAACTCACAACGGAACACAAACCAACTTGACTAACAATTTCTTTTATTTTTCCTTCCACCCATTTTAATATTACATAATTTTTTTGGAGCTAAGCATGTTTGCTGAAGAGTTTCTTGCGCCGCTTCTTCTCTTCAAGCCACAGCATGTTGTGAAGCGATGCTAAATTAGATTAGGCTCCTATACAGTAAATAATAACCATAAACAAAATTAAAGCTAAATAATTAAAATGAACAAGTTGGCGGTAGGGTAAATAAAACTTTAACAATACTCGTTGGACAATTTGTCATCTTTGTCGTCCGTCACCACGGCCACTGAAAGCGGCTGAAAAGTCGGAATAACCAAAATCAAATAAATTACCGCGCTTAAAATCGTTAAAACGTAGTTTTATCATAGTAAAAAACTTTCTATTAGAGGTAATAAATATGAAAAAAGAAAGAATTGAAAAAAAGAAAAGAAAACCCTATATGCCTCAAGGTGGAGGAAGAAGGCAATAATAACATTTTTAAACCAAATGAATTAATAATTTAAAAGATACCTATTATTTGTAATTTTAATCAAGACCAAATAGGTCTAATTACATATTGATAAGAATGACATTAATCGATTCGCTTTGCTTTTTAGCGATAACACCGTGTGTACAATTAAATATTGTTCTAGTTTTGGAAGCTTATTACATTTTTAATACTTCTGTTCTCGCGGACCGCGTTCGCAATACCGAAGTAAGAAAGAGAGTTGGTCTGAAAGAGAGTGTCGGGGTGAAGGTAAGGAAAGGAATGCTCCGGTGGTTCGGGCATGTGGAAAGAATGTATGATGAAAGAATGACTAAACAGATATACAATGCAAAAGTGGATGGATGCAGAAGTCGCGGAAGGCCACGACACACCTTCCATGATCAAATTGATCATGTATTAGCAGAAGGTGATGTTAGGAGCCTTAAGAACAGACGAGCGTGCATGACAAGAGCTATGAATGTCAAAGAAGCAAGTGAGGTGTGTAAGAATGGGCCTGTGTGGCGCTCTGTTGTTCGTGCCTACCCCGCAAGGGACCTGGCGTGAAGTTATGTATGTATGTATGTATGTTCTATAAAGAGTCATATAATCATGTCGACTAATGGACTTTAAGTTCTACTGGGCGATTGATACTACTACCTACTTGCTTAGCAAACATTTTCTCTTCTGAGAGATTCAAAAAGAGAAAGATCTAAAAACATGCAAAGATATAAATTTTCCCTGTAACATAAGAAAAGGGTTCAAATGTAAAGATAAACCAAAAAAGAGATTGGTTGATTTTGTGAAGGATGACATAATGATTTGAACTGTTACAGAGGACGAATGCCAGAACAGAGGAGTATGGAAGGAAAAGACATATTGTGCCGACCCCAAATAATTGGGAGACGGTGAAAGGTCAGAGAACAAAATATAGCCCATAAAAATCTTACCAAATACTTTCCGGTATATAAAAATAGAAATGAAATTAAAAAAGCTTATCACGCCTGCTCGCTTTGTTACGCTTTTAGTGAAATACGCTAATTTCAGGAAAAAGGTAAAAACCTGAAGGCGTTTTAGGATTATTATTAAACGAAATGTTTTTATCAGGACTCTAGAATAAGGCGTTGGAATAGCAATTACGGTAACTCCGATGAGAGAATCCTAATTTAGAAACCGTATAATCGTAAAAAAAGATATTATTTTTGTTTAAAGGTGTAAAATATTGTGCAAGGGACTAATAAATTCTGAAGTGTGATTTTTTTATTGCCTGAACCAGGCAAACAGGCAGATGGATCAGCTCATGGAAAGTGGTTACCGTCGCCTATGGACGTTTGCAATACTCGCCATCGCGTTGCCGACCTCTAAGAAATTTTATAACGCCCTTCTTGAAGAACCCTATGTTATAGCACTAAGGGAAAACCGCGGCGAAAATTCCTTCCAGATCATTGTTGTACGCGGAATATGTATGTGTATATGGACTGTTTTAGGTGTAAGAATAAAACGACCGTATACAAAGAGAGCACGTTTATTACTGGCTCGCGGGGGGAAGGCGGCCACTGTACACTACACTCCTCCCATGTTATTCAGAAGACCTATAAAAACACAAATATTAACTTAAATATAAAAACTTCTTATAATTAATGACCTTTCTCGGTCTTAGGGTCATAGGTTCATACCCTTGCCTCCTACCAGTGGTTGCTGTTGGAAAATTAGAGTCAGCAGCCGCATCGGCAGGACTGCCGCCTACGTCGGCAACGTTTTCCGTCTGCTCAGTCGCTCCGTCTCCTCCCTCTACAATTTCAGTACTGGAATGGGTGGTTTCTACATTTTGATCATCAATAATCTCCGCGTCGGCAAACGGTTCAAGTGAATCGGGGGGCGCCAGAATCTGGGGACTTGGCGGCCGCGACGAGGAGACGGATATCGAAGGAGAAGTGGAACATGGTGCCATCATAGGTTGCCTCAGTACTGAAGTACTTTTGTTATCGTTTCCACTTCTAACACTTTCGTTAATGTTATATTCTGAATTAGTTCCAACATATTTTCTGATTTGATTTAAATGCCTTATACAAGTAGTATGCAAATCATCGAAATATATTTTAAACATTCTTCTGCCTATTTTGTTTACAATTTTCCCCATCATCCATTTAGCCTTTTTAGCAGAAAACCACCGCGCCCATACTTTTTCACCAATCTCAAATTTCCTACAATTACTTATTTCATAATTATAAGAATTATTGTTCCGTATTGTCTCAGTTTCATCCGGAAGAATCAAATCTATTCTGGACCTTAAATTACGTCCGAACAGCAACTTAGCTGGAGTGGAACCGGTTGAACTGTGTGTGGTATTACGGTATTCAAATAAAAATCCTAATAATTTCTCTTGGATTTGGCGTTGTGACAAAATATTATTTTCATTAAGAATACATTTAATCATCTTTTTGCATGTCTTAACCGAGTTTTCTGCTTGTCCGTTGCTAGATGGGTGATATATAGGAGAATTTAAATATTTAATACCATTATTTTTGCAAAAATTTTGAAATTCTGCTGAACAAATTTTAATATCGTTATCTGACACAATTAAATATGGAATTCCAAATCTAGAAAAGATATCTTTTAATTTAACTATAAGAGCGGCAGTGGAGGTGCCACAGTTCATTTGAATGCATTCTAACCACTTACTGAATGCGTCTATGACTACGAGATATACCGTTTGCCCTATCTCCATAATTATAGTCTATATGTATTCGATGCCAAGGCGCGGGGGGTCGCGGCCAAGGGGCGGGTGGCGCGCGCGGCGGAGCAGCGAGCACAGCGGAACACACCGTGCAGCCCTTCACTTGAAGCTCGATCTCGGCGTCGATGCCCGGCCACCACATTCTACTACGCGCTGCACTTTTGGTTTTCACTATCCCGAAGTGAGCCGAATGTAATTCATCCAACAATCTTTTACGAAATATTGCCGGAACAACGAACTTGTGACCGCGGAATAAACATTTACCTACGACCTCTAAATCGTTTTTACATTTAAAATAGGGATTTATAAGTTTACATTTTATTTTACGCGGCCATCCGTGATTCATATATTTAATAACCGTTTGTAACGTTTTATCCTTAGCAGTAGCTCGCTCCATTTGTTTGAATGAAACCGGTTCTAGGGTGGAATTCATAAATAATAGTGGAATTGGCAGTAATTCCTCTTCTCCTTCAAGGGCTTCAGTAACGCTGTATGGAATAGAAGCGCGGGAAAAATAATCTGCCACGATGTTATTTTTGTTGCTTATGTACTGTACGGTATAATTATAAGCCGATAACATAACAGCATAACGTTGTAAACGTAGGGCGGCCGTTACTGCAATACCATTTTTCTTTCCAAAAATGGATAATAACGGTCTATGATCTGTTCGTAGAATGAAGGGTTCACTCCGTCCATATAGGTACTGATGGAATCTCTTGACACCAAAAATTATAGCCGTCGCTTCCTTTTGAATTTGACTATAATTTTTTTCACTTTGAGTTAAGGATCTTGAACCAAATGCAATTGGTCTCTCAATACCTCTGTCATCTATATGAGCAAGAACCGCGCCGAGGCCGGTTGGCCCTGCGTCCACCGTTAGGATAAGCGGCAGTCGCGGATCAAAGTGCGCCAGTACGCGTTCCGAGCATAGTTCACGCTGGACAGCATGGAGCGCCCGATCGTGGTGTTCTTCCCATCGCCACGGAACCCCTTCTTTTAACAGTTCATGCAATGCACTTAGCATCGAGGATGCATTCGGAATGAAATTCCTATAATAATTAACTATGCCTAAAAATCTCTTCAACTCTGTAGTATTAGTAGGCGCCGGGGCATTTAATATAGCTTCTACCTTTTTTGGGCACGTTCGCAGGCCTTCCTTATCTATCACATAACCTAAATATGTTACGTTTTCTTGAAAAAATGAACATTTGTCTTTTTGCAACTTTAATCCAGCATTCTGTAACCTACTCAATAGTTCTCTAAGTCGGGCGAGATGGAGCTCTCGGGTGGGAGCCGTTAAACAAATATCATCGTACCAGCAAACCACGCCTTCAATGCCGGCAATTAGTGTTTCAATTGAACGCTGAAAAATAGCTGGAGCATTGGCAAGTCCGTAAACTAAACGTGTATATTTAAACAGGCCTTTAGGCGTATTAATGGTAGTTAAGCTTTGAGACGAATCTTTGATTTTAAATTGATTATAAGCGTTACTTAAATCAAGCTTTGTGTAATGCTGTCCGCCTCCAATTTTAGCAAAAACTTCCTCTATATGAGGCAATGGGTATCTATCAATCTTTAAAACCTTATTTAAAGTGCAAGAAAAATCTCCAGCTATTTTTACTTTTCCGTTGTCTTTTAAAACTGGGACAATAGGGGTTGCGTACTCAGAAAATTGTACAGGTTGTAAAATACCTAACATGACTAATCGGTCTAATTCTTCTTCTACTTTTTCTTTCAGGGCAAACGGTATGGGTCGCGGTTTAAAAAATTTTGGTACAGAATTTTCCTTTATATATAATTCTACTTCGAATTTATTAAAACACCCAAGTTCTTCCTTCCAAAGCTCAGGAAATTCGTTTAAAATCTGTTGCACCTCCCTATTTCCGGACAATTCTATCAAATTATTGTTATCAGAAACTAATTTAATATTAAATTGAGCCATAAAGTCACGTCCAAGGAGAGGTGGCCCTCCTCCTTTAATTACATGAAATTGTATTTGACGTTGAATATTATTATAAGAAACATAACAATTGAAATGACCAATAGGAGTGACTTTATGTTTCGTGTACAAGCAAAATACAAGATTCGATTTCAATAATTCGTATTGTTTAAAATACTTAAAGTAAAAATTCTCGGATATAACACTGCGACCTGCACCACAATCAAGTTCCATGGTCATAAGCACACCATCTATCATTACATCTAATTTAATAGGTTCAAAGTTCGCATACCTTAAATTGTTGAGGTCGCATTCGTTGCAAACATGATCAGTTGGTTCGATATTATTTATCGACATCTTCCCGCACTTTTTGACACACATTTTTCTAAGGTGACCTTTATCACCGCACACCAAACACTTGTAATTACGAAAACGACACTTTTCCGCCACATGGTTGCGTAAACCACACACAAAACAGCGCCCGTCCGCCGCCGCTCCAGTGGCGGCCGCTCGCGCCACAGCGCCCTGCGCCCGGCGCCCGCGGACCTGGTACATTGCTTCTTCCTATTTGATTCGATGCTCCCCGGCGGCGTCAACGAAGGAACGTGCCGCGCGAGCGCATGCAGCTTGTTGTGCTATTTCTATGGCCTTAGGCAGGGTGAGAGACGCTAATTCTTGTTCAAATAAGCGATCTCTTTCCGGCCCTGCCCTGAGCCCCAACACAAATCTGTCTCTGAGCACCGTATCTAATTCAGCAGCACTAAAGTTGCAATATATCGCCAATCCTCTGAGTCGTGCCGCCCAATCTTCTATGCTCTCGCCGTCGATTCTCACAGCATCATAGAATTTTGCTCTGTCGGCAAAAGTCGAACGTTTTGGTTCAAAATGGTTATTTAAAACGTCAATTAGTTCCGACCAGGTGACGTCGTCCAAACTCCGTGGATGCACTAAATTTTTAGCAAGACGGTAAGATTCGTCTGAGAAATCCGTTAATAGTACTGCACACCAATTATTCGGCGGTATCACATTCAATTTTATGAAATTAATTAACTTTCCGTAAAATATCTGCCATTCTTGGCTTTTGTGATCGAAAATATTTAAGTTGCCGATTATGGCAGCCATCTTGCAATGCGCGCGAGGGCAAGTATTATACTCGTCGCCAGTGGACTGTTTTAGGTGTAAGAATAAAACGACCGTATACAAAGAGAGCACGTTTATTACTGGCTCGCGGGGGGAAGGCGGCCACTGTACACTACAGTATATATATAATAGAATATTGGTAGTACCTTTGGTGTTACAAATGTCTATAGGTGATGGTAACCGTGCAGGAACGGAGAAAGAATACAATTTCCTGCAACCGGGTGGCCTGTCGTAAGAGGCGACAAAACAGCCCCCCCCCCCCCCCCCCAGCCAGGCGGTACGGTATTTCCCCGTCTGGATGGCTACCAACCCTGGTCTAGAGTATGCCTTTATAACCACCTTGAGTTCCGGTATTAGTGGCCAGGTTCCAGTATCCCTTAAGAGAGCAGCAGCGCATTTGTAGCTTCAGCATTTGTTATAATTATAAAAATGGAACTGAAACTACCACTACATTGCATTACACGCACATTTCACAAACAAACCAAGACACACAAAGGGCCTAAAAATTAATCATCTAGGCACAGAAAGAAAAAACAAAATATATGGCACTATTTAAGATAATATATATAGGTATAGACATAAGGCACACACTGCACATGGACTTCCTCACAACACCAGCATGTAACAGGTTTAGTATTAAAATTAGAAAAAAAATATAGTTATTCTCAAGGTACACAACACAACATAAAAATTACAAAATTAATGTCACACACAGTAACAAAAATAAACAATAAGCGTTTATGAACTCAAAAACTTTAGCAGTAATTAAGTTGTAAAAAGGGTACGGAACTCGAGTCCGTAGATTTGTTAAAAAAAATAGTTATAAAAAATTTACTTCATTATGTGTAAGTCCGTAAAACTAGAAAGTAGTTGTTAATTGACTTGCCTACTAACTAATATAAGCCTGAACCACAGCGAAGGCTAATTAAATGTTGTTTTAATTCTAGATCTATTCCTCTATGGTTTTAATGTATTTTTTTTATATTGAAGCAATATCAAAGTAGGTCTATTTGTACCTCCAATGGTATTCAAATGTAAAGTTGATGCGAATAAAGGCGCGTGGAATACCTTAGTACTTAGTATATAGTACATTTTTACTAGACTGACGCATTCTACGAACCTTGTTTTACATGTTTTTAAAGCTCTTTATATACACTGTAAATTAAACTCAGCCAACCTTCGCTGTGGCTCAGTTTCATGTTAATTAATTAGAGATTATTCTCAAATACAATGGGCGTACCTCAAAATCGGTTTATGTTACGAAATCAAAACTGGACAAATTAATGAAACCATACAAGATTCAATCCCTGTCATTACCACTTGCCAACAGACGTAAAATGTATAAATATTAATAATATGTATAATTATAGCTAATAATTTTAATAACTTCTCGAGAATAAGACTGGGCGCAAACGGACCACCGATCACAGCCACCGGTGGCCAGCGACAAGCAGGTCACACATTTTGTAGGGACTCGCCACAAACGGCAGGCCTGTCGGTCAAGCGCCACTTTCACTCGAACGGTGATGGGTGACAGCCACTGGTGGCTGTGGTCGGTGGCCTGTCTACGCGCAGCCTATATCTCGAGTGTAAGGTGACGATATCCATTTTACATTAGGTTAGTCGGTAACCTATCTGCTGTTATCAGGTCGCTATGTATGCACGAATCAATACAAATTCCTATGCTAACCAGAGTGACGTGCATTTACATTTCACTAAGCATAGGTATGATCAGTGGTGGATTTACACTAGGGGCAGTCGGGGCTAGTGCCCAGCGGCAAAATGCGGCAAAATTTGGAAATTGAGAAAAAAAATTATTTATTTTATAATTAACTAATTCTTTTAAATAAACATTTTATCTTTCAAGAAATATAATTTACGTACTATGTATCAAATTAAAATTTTGTATATTATAATATAGGAAATTTAAGTAAAAACTATTCAAATAGTTTTATTTATTTATTTCCATAAAGTTTGAAAAAAATAAAGTTGATATTTTTATTTTTTGGAATTGATAAATTTACGTAGTTTTTTTGAAGAATTAAAATATTTTCAAATTATGTATGTCTTTTTGATAACAGAAACTTTCATTAATTAATCAATTTTTCTATAATTGGAGAATTATCCAATAATATATTATTATAAATATAATATATATTTATTTATTATGTATTATACATAATAAATTTCCTGCAATCAATTAATTATTCTAATTCTTAAAAAATAAGATATCAAAACTATTAAAATAAAATTTAAGTCATAGGGCGGCATTTTCTTCAGTGCCCCAGGGCGGCACAAATTTAAATCCGGCCCTGCGTATGATATGAGTCATTTTAAATGCAATCTTGGGAAGTCATGCAGATTGATACATGTCTGGTGACCTATAATACATAATAAACTCCCGATAAATATAACAGACTCGCAATCTGCCAATTTGTTGAAAATACCGCTCGAGATTTTGCAGTGATTAATTGGTAAGATACAACCTCATTTTAATAGTTATGTATTTTCCTTACGACAATTGACCTCGGGATGATTAAGACCCTTCTACATCTCAACAACCTCTCATATCAGTCATTAAAATTAAATGTGGGTAACATCCCTCGGCCTGAAATCTCTTCAAGATTGAGCCAGCCGCTTGTAGTGTACAAGCTGAAATCTGCTGAACCGCAATTTATATAAATTGTAGAATTCAAATATATTTAATATGCTGCTAAGATTCCGGAATTAAATCATACTTTAGACCATTAATAGATAATTAATGTGGCGAATGATGGTGAAACCATTTATTTAGTTTAATAACTTTCAGAAAAAGCTAGAACTTTCTGGAAGAAAAAGACAAGGACGGATATATTTAGAAAGGGATAGACGATGAACGAATGTTCTAGAATAGAGAGTTCGGGAAGGAAAAGAAAGAGATAGATAAATGTTAGAAAGGGACAGATAGTAAATAAAAGAATAACGAAATTATGGGTTATAGAAATTTCTCCCGGGCATTATATATAAGCAGCGTAAGGCACGCCAACGGGGCAGTTTAGAGTTGAGTTCAGTTCAAGACGGTGAGGTGGCAAATGCAATACTAAAGAGTTGAAAGAAAAGGTTAATAGAAGACAGTGGCGAGTTAAGTGGTGAATTTAGTGACAAGGTTAGTGGACAGTTAAGTGAAGTTGGGTGTAGCGTAATTCGAGAGACGAACCAGAAGCGAGCTACACGCGGTAATATCGGAGGTGAGCGCTGCAGTAGCAGGAGGTGGTCTACGCAATCTCAGCGACGGTTTTGTGAGAGAGACACCTTATCGTCGGGACTGTGTATCGTTAGTCGTGCGGGGGGCAACCCTGCAGAGAGGTATTACGTGCGGCTGTGTAAGTCGATAAAAGCGTCTAGTTAAAAACTGGTATTTTCTTCCAATCCATTGCAGCGTACCCCCAATCGCACGTAACATTAATATACATAAAAGCATGTTACAACATACACAAACATGTAATCGTGACGAACTTTGCGCGTGTTATTATATTTGTACCTGTGTTATATGTGTTTGTATAGTTCTAATAAATTCTATAGTAATTCTAACGACATTTTAATTCGAGTCCTGCAACTCGTAACAATATCATTACGCTGACAGACATACGTGTAGGTGCGATCAGAGGTTCCATATTTACATGAAAACTCTGGTCACCTCTACAGACATACGACCGACGGTGGACCGTGATTGCCAACGATGACGAGCTCCTTGCAAATGGAATGTTGTACAACTTCCTATTGGCCTTGAGCGTTTAAGACAATATAGCTAAGAATTTAAGTGAGCATAAACCGTCAACAACTAGAATAAACAGTGTCGTAAACATAAAAAATAGGATAATAAACAAGCTATGAACCGCTTAGGTACTCAGACGAACGTTATGTGTGAATGGTTAAGATATACGTAGTTGATGTTCGACTGATCATTGTATTTATGATTATTGTAGTAATTTTAATGATTGGGGAGGTTAAGGACGCGATATTTTGAATCTGTATATGTATATGGAATTATTTCGAATTATTTGATAGATTCGGATATGGATAGTGTTACATGCCGACAAAGTACGACAACAATATATGTTCTTAAAGTTTAAACACGAAATAATATTATAATATTCGTTTTTACAACATGTTTGAAAAACAAGTAAACCGCTATCACGTATTTCTGGTAATATGCGTCCTCCTTGCGGCTGGTTGCAGGCATTCGTTGTGATCTTGGTTCCGGCTTTGCGTTCTGGCAAGGTCTTCCTTTCTTCTTCTTTTTCCTGTCTTTCTTTCTCTCTTTTTCTTACTTTCAATTTTATAGTATTTTACGGTAGCTAATATAATTTTAAATTATTTAATATGTGGCAAATGATGTTGGTATTTTATCAAGTTAAAATATTTGTGTATAAGTTTCATAATGAGTTGTAAATTCTGTACAATACTGTTTTTTTGTTCAAATACATTTTTTTTTTAAATGCCAGAAGTGCGGCCTTTGTAACAATATTAAGTTAATCGGAATATCTGATTTTGATACATACTCGTAACTGGTCCTGTTCATAATAATAATACACAACGAGAAACGAGGATAAACACTGTGGCACAAGCGGCATGACTTATGTGCGTAAAAGAGGTAATCCAATATGCTTTGCATTGAGCCTGGGTATATACAAACGATTTGAGGAAAGTAACAGGATCTACACTTACGTTGAGTAGTTTTGCAGGCGTTTTGCATCACTTCGCGTTCTACTTCGAGTGTTCGCTTAATAAAATAAACTTACTTAGGGTTGTTCAAGAGAGTATCTGGTTAGAATTCGCTAGCAGCAAATAACAGGCAATTGAAATTGTTTATATCCAGGGTTTTGTAGATGTAGTGTGTGTAAGCCGAAAACTAATGCGCACTAAACTAGCACGCGCTTTATAAGGCGCATGCAAACTAGATTCATTGTCAGTTTATACTCACCTGCCAAGGCAGTAGCAAGTCGCAGTACGCAGCTAACTTGTTCTAAGGATAAAATAGCATATCCTACTGAAGACATTCTAGGTAAAGTACGGCATACGGTGTAGTGCCTATTTTGGCATAAACGGAGCCATTGTTTTTACGTTTTATGCTCAATTGTGTCTTAAACTGGTGTGCACCAACATTTAACTGACGGTTAAAATAAAATAATCACTGTTTAGTGTTTATGCATAAAATTTTAGCGATTATTTTATTTTAACCACCGGTTAAAAGTTGGTGCACACCAGCCTTAGTCTATATGAACAAATTTTAAAAAGAATATATTAACAAAGTAATACACATGCAACTATACAACGCTGTAGTGATATGACGAGAAATAAGTATTAGGGGTGACCGTCATACTTGTAACAGAGAGTTAAAAATTACAGTATAAATATAGTCATGAATCGCTAGGTAAATTTTGAAAGTAATTTAGCTTCCAAAGTCGCAACTATTGTCCCTCATCTTACTTATGACGTCACTCTTTTCTTTCACAGTCTCCCTCTGATTTCAGCTTGGAGAGAATAAGAGAAAACGCATAATTATATAGGAGTAAGCCCGCCAGGGCATGAGATACGAGTGTAAATTGTGCAACTCAGACAAGTTTATTTTGGACTATAATATGTTTACGGATGTAGGCCTAAAGAATTATATTAATATTAATAAAAGTTAGAAAATAATTAACTGTGAGTATTTTGTTTGAAGTTCCGATTCGATATTTACTCGTGTAATTCCGTGGCACACTCGCTGAAGCGTATCTTATAGAATACCGAAAACCTAGCGACACTGCGTCGATGATTTAGGCTCTGAAGCTTCTTATGGAGGCTATTCTTAATCGTTATCCTACTCACAATCCATCCATCTCTTTTTTGGTCTACTTTTCCATTTTTATCCCCCCATTTTTGCGTTTATGACATTTGTGACAATCTCTAACATATAGTTACAACTCAGATCCCGGCAAAAACAAATTCACCTGCATATCTGAAACAAAACACATTTGATTAACTGTCGGCATTTAAACTAATTGTATTTTTTTATGATCGTCTTCTTTAGTTTAGTTATTGATTGGCATACGTTTCTAGAAAACAGCCCATTGTTTTATTGTACTATATTATGGCCATTTGCGGCCAAGTCATTAGCCAGGTATGACGGATTATGTCGACTACGATACGGGCACATTGCATTTGTGGAATGGCCTGTCAATGGCATGATTGAGGGAGGGAGTCGAGCGAGAACCAAGATCTAAGCGAGACGTGTTTACTACAATTGGGGATCTAATAGTGTCGGACTTTGCGCGTTTTATTGAATTACGACTTCGACGTTCGATTATATTTGTGCCTGTGTTATACGTGTTTGTATAGATCTAATAAACTCTATAGTAATTCTAACGGCATTTTAATTCGAGTTTCATAACTGGTAACAATATTAAGTATGATGTGGATAGTTTAAAAAGGATTTAAATGCTCAAAAAATTCTTTAATTGAAAATTGCTCATAACAATATTTTGAGTAATTTGCGAAACAATTATCTGGTAGGTATACATTAAATCCTTGTTAAGGTTTTGTAGCCAGACGACAAAAACATTGTAAATTCTCAATGTCTAGACATTACCCCATGTACGTGGTTTGCGACGCATTTGGTCTATTTATTTTATTATTCTTACCCCTTACTTTTGGCCAAAGATTAAATACACAATAAACATTCAGCATATTGTTTAAGCAACCTTTTTGAAATATTTGTCTGTAAACAATATCATACGTCGTCCTTTCAGATATAAGCTGCTTACTAAAGATACGTTATAAATTACGAATGTATTTCAGTCTTTAATAGGATTAGTTACTTTTATGATATGTACCTATGTATATGGATTTTAATGTTTTTTGTAATAATTCGGCCTATTGTATCAACTTTGGTTTTAGGTTTATTAAAGAAAACTGATAGATGTTCATTTTAGTCAAAAGCACAAGGTTATATTCTATATGAAATATGCTTTTGAATTGAAGCTTTCAAATATTTTTTCCTAAATCGACAGTATTTTTAAACATTACTTTATGGTGGTACGCGGGCTTAAGTAGCTCTTAGATTTAATTGGATTTTGTAAGTATTGAAACTACATTGTCCCAATGTGACATCTTTGTTCTACGAACGTTTTAAAAATTAAAGTCTTATCGTAGTCATAGCCTACTAGGAGCCTGCGACTTCGTTCGCGTTAGACTTGAAATTCCCACAATACAGACCAACAGACTCCACGTAGGATTGGCTACATCTAGTTGTAGCCAGCATAAAGAAGGCTGTACCTAGTTTTAACCAAATGAACTCGGCTACACCTAATATTAGCCGTGAAGAAATCTTTTACACCTAGGTTTAAAAACCGAAGTGCGGGTACACCTAGTTTTAGCCGGCTAGAACTAGGTGTAGCCGCACTTCGGGTATATATAGCCGTGACATATATATACCACGCGAGCTCAAGGCGGATTGGCAAGTTTCACATATCGAGGGCTTCATAACAAATGGGCGTATACATGTTATTGAAGTGAAATTTCTATATAGAGGTCTTATGAATTTTTGGCTCACAAAAAGGTGTCACAGTCACGTGGTCACCGTCACTAATTCTTACATTTTTAAACTCGTGATATCTTTCGAATGGAATGTTCGAATTGAATAATTCAAAAAATTATATAAAGGTATTGAAGTAGTCTTGAATATGAAGTAATTTATTTTGATAAGGATTAATACTAATAAAGAGCGTTTTCTAGCGGCGGCATTTTAATTAAAAAATTTAAATAAAAGAACGCTTATTGCGGCATAACTATAATAGTTAGATATATAGTGTCGCGACACTTTTTGTAAATAATGATGTGTTCTACAAAGTCGTAGTACATTATTTTATTCTATCATCAATAGTTTTCGCAGCGCACGCGACTTTGGGTATTTTTTACACCGTGGGTTACATTATTGGAGTTTTAGTAAGGATCCCTAACATTTTTGTAAATATAATATAGGCTATGTCACCTGGGGATAGTGTAGCTTGCCAACAGTGAAAGAATTTTTCAAATCGGTTCAGTAGTTTCAGAGCCTCTTCAATGCAAACAAACAATCTAATCTTTCCTCTTTATAATTATTATTAGTAGATATTCATATATATTTATTATTAACGGGCAGGTTTTCAAATTGGACAAATACATTAGCAATCTGCCCGTAAAACTTCAAGTTAAAATTTTGTTGCGATTCATTTTATCACTTATCAGTTGAAGATTTTCCACTTGTCCGTTGCGATTCGTTTTTCCACTTATCCGTTTTTTTTGTAGTTTACTAAAATCTATGGCATCCATAGACATACAATTTAGAAAATCTTACCAGTATGAAAGTGTACCTTAATAGAAGGGTATTCCAAATTTCAGATTTATATAAACAACTGGTTTTGTTTTATTACAATTTTGTCTCTCTGAATCCTGAGTTGAATGGAGATATTTTTAGTATATACCAACTTTATTCATTCATCATTTGATCCCCTACAAAATGTCATGTCTTGTTATATAACAGATTTATTTGCAATTTAACGAGAAATATTTTTAATCTTTTAGTTTGAGTAGCATTAGTTTGTCTTATCACGCCAGTTTCCTGTCTCTTTAGGTATGCTACATTTATTATTCTCCTTATATCGTTCTCTATGTACCAAAAAGTGCCGAGTGCAGAAGTGAACCGAGAACTGATTTTAATTTGGAGTTTGTGTAACTCCGAATGGAGATCCTCGGATCTAGCACAGTAGTGTAGTCGATTGTAGTTTAAGAGACACATCATTAAGGGGGAGTTAAGGAACGCGTCAAGAATTCCTGCATCCGCGTCAATGACATAGGAGACAAAATGCAAGAGTATCGCTTACGCTGATACGACCCTGTTTTACGGAATTCGACTACTTACGTGGAGAAAAACGTCCAGCTATGTCGCCATCGCCTAATTCCGATCGAAGGGGTAGAGGCCCAAGAAATGCTGATTCGACGTTGTGAAGGATTACATGCTTACCAATGGTCTCAATACAAAGGATGCCGAAAAACACGCAAAGTGGTGAATAAAATAAAAGGAAAGCAGACCCTGAGTATCGGAGCGAACGCTCCGAACCCAACCAGTATTTAACTCTCGGATGATGACAAGACTAAAATTAATACCAGAATAGATTCACGACTAAAGTACTAATCTACAATCTTCCCTGTGATATGACATGCCATGTTATACAGCGTCTGCCGGAGAAATGATAACGTGAGGCTAAACTGAAAATCAATTACCCACAACTAAAATAGAGGCATCAATTAATTGAATCCATTGTGCGGTGGATCTAAGGCTAATTATTCACGGTATCCGATTATCTCTATAATAACAAACGGTATGACACGTTCCTGTATTTATCTTATTGATTATTGCTAATATTGATATTGAAGCGATTAAAGACAGTCACGTTTGTTTTCCTGGCATGTTTAATGTTTGATTAGAGCCTTATTTAAAAGTACCTGTCGAGAGTTTGAGAGATATTTTGGTAATGTTTTAGGCTGGGCCCAAACGGGCCACCGTCCACGGTCGCTAGTGGCCAGGGATAAGCAGTTCACACGCTTTTTCATATTTTTACAATTTAGGCCACCTGCAAACAAAACACATTTATTATTCGCCGGCGTCGTTTGAGCTAATAACATTGAAGCGCTTTTATGACTTCTTCGTCTTCTTTTGTTTACTTTAAAATTTGTAATTAGAAAAACATCCCATTGTATACAGTAGTCATTAGCCAGGTGTGATTCTTAGTGCGGCCAAGAGACATATTATAGTTGTGCAGTATAAAGCAATACCTCAATGGAGAGATAGGGAATCAAGCGATAATTGCAAACGAGGCAAGACGTGTGTACATTCGATTAGCTATATAGTGACGGACTTTACGCGTGTTATTGAGTCATGCATTACGTTTGTACTGGTTATGTATACTGTTTATGTAGTTATATTTGCACCTGTGTTATACGTGTTTGTATAGTTCTAATAAATTATATAGTAATTCCAACGGCATTTTAATTAGACTCCTGCAACTCGTAACAGTAAACTTATACGTGAATTTATTCGGAAAAGTGTTACAGACGAAACCTCAAACAAATTCATTGTAACATTAAACGCCGTGTTGAAAACAAAAATAATAGTGTTTTTATTTAAATTGTGGCGAGAGAGTGGAGCGCGTACAAATTTTAGCGCCTACATTTTGTACTGTCACAGTGTTATTTGTATTTTTGATGACAAAGAACGAATGGATGTGTCATAAGCGGAGAATATTGGGTGAATGAAGCGTATTCTTCGGGTAATTATAAGATGATCACCTTATTTTTGTTTTATTTTAATTTATGAACGTTACCAACATCTGTTACATTGGAATACATATAATTAAACATACATGTTAATAGTTTTATTCAAGCCGCGAACTCACCTGCAAGCTATAACTGTAACCAAAAATCATAGTGTGTACAATCAACCAAACCGGCAGTGCACAGCCATAAGGCTAAATCGTTGGAAAAAACTTTCGCATACAGCGCAATGACACGCGCACAACTAAAATATCAGTTTTAAGGGGCGGGGTTTTATTGTTACCAGTTTAGGATTTTACAAGGAGTCAATAAAATTGAAGTCCGTAATGAAAGCGAGAGCAAAATTAAAAGGGCGTCGTCAATCGGCAAAGTACATATTGCATCTTAACAAGAGCAATTGTTTCCTTTAGTTTAAACATTTCAGCAACGTCCTGATTGGTGTATATGAAATTTGAGATTTTGTGCGTGAATGTCGAAACTATAAGAACCTTTCAAAGCAAAATGTTAGAGACTGGATTAAGAAGGGACTTGGTTGACCGTCATTGCTCGTGAGAGGCGTCAGACACGTGGCGCGTTCGTAATGAGCCAAGAAAGTGAAGATCAATCTTGGCGTACATCATATATTTACATCACGTTACTGTATCTGCTCGGTTAGAGTTACGGTTCGCAAATAAGTCGCGGCTTAATTACAGGCAACTATGACTTGTAGCGAATTTTTAGACTTATATAATTATGTAAACACCAGCTTAAGTAGCAAGTTGTAAAAATCCCACGGATGGGCTTAGATTTTCCTACTAAGAAAAACCTATGGCATATTAGCCAAGCTTGTTCTAAACCAATTGACAGTCCACACATCGATTGTCTGTTTACTAATTTCTTCGTAAGTTTCTTTACTAGTTTCTTCGTAATTAAACGTCTATATGTGTTTCTTTCAATAAACATTTGCTTTATTTTCTTTATTCTTTGCCAGCGGCTACTAACTGTAGTCACTTCTAGTGGTTCATAATAGCTTTATTTTGTGTGCGACGGCGCCTTCATTGCTCTAAGTGTATGTTTTATTCAGAAGAACCGCTTCCCTGGTGCCGATGGCTGGAGTGCCACTATTTGCATACAAGTACGCTATTATACTGCGCTAATGTAAAACGTTTATCATTTTTATGTATAGGTCTAAATAACAATTTCATAACATCTACACACAACCAACAATAAAGCTTACAATCGATATAAATAAAAATGAAATGCTCGTGTATTTTTTTGTGTAAATGCATTTTTTTTTTAAACAGCTCGGTTTTTTATGTCATACTAGCTGCGCCTGCAGTTTCACCCGTGTGGTCATGGAAGATCGTTATATTTAATATAAAATAATATTCATAGTATATTTTTATAAATTATAGCCTATGTTTTATTCTGAAGTGTAAGCTTTTTACTTGTAAAGTTTCATCAAAATCGATTCAGTAGTTTTTGCGTGAAACAGTAACAAACATACATTCTTACAAACTTTCGCGTTTATAATATTAATAAGAATTAGTAAGGATAAGGATATGTCTGCATTCCTATTGTAAAGCTGGGTGGTCAATTATCCGATGGCCGGATTTTTTCTTTTAGCGGTGCACGTTGCAATCAACTACTGGTAGATACAAATATTCATGGTAAATTATATAGTGGTTTAGGTATTTTTTCATTTACGATAAAAGTTAATTAATAGTAAATAATTACACTTTTTTGTTCTTCTACCAAGAAAACATTTAAAATTGCTGTAATTTCATATGTTAACAAGATTAATTATTACGCAAAATATATTTTTTTTAATGTTCCTTTACAGACATGTATATTTTTCTTGCAGTTTATGAAATAATTAATTGAATTATCCGACATCCAGCCAGATATTGAGTTACTAGCCGATATCCGGCCGAATAATAGAAAATAAGGCCAGATAAGCCGGATAATGACTAGTTGCCGGATATCCGTTTCATCTCTCATTTACAATAATATATTGTTACTTGCGAGAGTGGGTACGCACTTAAGGTTTGAAGTAAACACTAGGTTTTTTTTCAATTAAATAGTTTGATTGCCTTACACAGGCGTACGTGATTTTTCTCTGCAGGGTTGCATCTAAACGCACAACTACGGCCCCAATGATGAGATGTCACACTCACAATATCGTCGCCGATATTGCGTAGAATTTACCGCTCGAAGCCCGCTTCTTGATCTCCTCTTAAACTACACTAAACATCTCCTTCACTGAACTAAACTCACTACTAACTCGTCACCGTCCTCCACTTAACTCTTCTCCCAATTGTCCTATCACACTTGCCGCTTTGCTGTCTTCAACTGAACTACTCCTTAGGCGCCTTACGCTACTTATATACCCGGAAAAATCTCCTGAAACTCATAATTTTGATCTTACTTTCGTTATTCTTTTATTTACTTGCTATCCCTTTCTAAACATCTATCTCTGTTTTTTCCTTCTTAAACTTTCTATTCTAGAATTTCGATCTATCCCTTTTTTAAATGTATCTGACTTGTCGTTTTCTCCCAAAATCTTTTTCAGGAACTTCTTAAACCACCTTTATCATTCCACTACAATACTAACACTGGTCTTGGTTTCTCACGACTGGAGTTGTAAAAACGGCTGCTTTAAATTCTACATTTAACCGCAGTTATCTCCGTGTCGAGAGCTCAGGAATAATGAATAAGCGGTTGTCATTCGAGACACCCTTGGAATCACGACGAGTGCCACCTCTGATTTTGGGACGCCAAAATAAGGGGCTTTTGTTTATAAAGGTTTACGTTTACATCGTTATTCTGAAATTTTATATTACGCTAAGCATTTTAAATTTTTTACACCACACGTACGCACGAAGCAATAGGTGATTTGTTATACCGGATTGATTGAATCCGTTCTGTCTTGTATATCCGAAGATTTCAAATAATCACATACGAACCGAGATAGTTCATCGGAGAGCAGTTTCAAAAAAGAGCACTATCTACCTCAAACTATCATTGTATATATATATATATATATATATATATATATATATATGTCGCAGAAGGCCTGGTTCTCACGACATCTCCTTTAGTTATTGCAGGTTTAGTGGGCGTCATCAGGGTAAAATGCGAGCATAAAACACATGGCCCACGGTTTATACACTTTTAATTTAGATTTAAAGCACATTTTAACATAATTTAGACCGAGCAGCGGGTCCAGGGCACCGCTCATACTTCCAACTTCAATACTTTCTTTAAAATACTCCATGGTCCAACTCGACCTATTGCCATCAACCGAATGTGCCACAAAAACTCCTCAGTCTACCAAAGTAGATACTACTCAAAGTATAGAGGGCGTCTGACCCCGCTCCGCCATACGCTCTGCTCCGATTGGTCGTTTATTAAATTACAATAATCATAACTTTTATTAGGTTAGAACGATCTTTAAGTTATAGAAACACTTAACAAATTAAATTAAAGTAAGAATTTTAGAAGTAATTAAAATGTAAACAAATGATATTGTGCGTTATACATCCAGTCAACAATACATCCAATAATTATAGCTTCCCTCCGACATATATATATATATATATATATATATATATATATATATATATATATATATATATATATATATATATGTCGGAGGGAAGCTATAAATCGGATTGATTGTTTGGATGTATAACGCACAATATTATTTGTTTACATTTTAACCACTTTTGATATTATTAATTTAATTTTATATGATTTCTTAAATGTTTCTATAACTTAAAGATCGTCCTAACCTAATAAAAGTTATGAATATTTTAATTTAACAAACGACCAATGAGAGCAGAGCATATGGCTCCGAGCGGGGTGAGACGCCCTCTATACCTTAGTAGTATCTACTTCGGTAGACGGAGGAGTTTTTGTGGCACATTTGGTTGGTGGCAACAGGTAGAGTTGGACCTTTGAGAATTTTAAAGAAAGTATTGAAATTGGAAGTATGAGCGGTGCCCTGAACCCGCTGCTCGGTCTAAACTATGTCAAAATGTTGATCGAATCTAAATTAAAAGTGTATAAACCGTGGCCATTGTGTTTTATGCTCGCATTTTACCCTCATGACGCCCACTAAACCTGCAATAACTAAAGAAGATGTCATGAGAACGAGGCCTTCTCCGAGATATATATGTATCTTATGTATAATTTATTTTTGTTCATCTGGTTTATCTTATAGTATCATCTTAACTAAGGTGATGTCAGGAGCTTTAAGAACATACGAGCGTGCATGACAAGAGGTATGAATGTCAAAGAAGCAAGTGAGGTGTGTAAGAATAAGCCTGAATGGCGCTCTGTTGTTCGTGCCTACCCGGCAAGGGACCTGGCGTGAAGTTATGTATGTATGTATCTTATCTAATATATATAAATCTCGTGTCACGATGTTTGTCCGCGATGGACTCCTAAACTACTCAACCGATTTCAATCAAATTTGCACACCGTGTGCAGTTTAATCCAACTTAAAAGATAGGATAGCTTACATCTCAATGGACCCTGTAGATGGCGCTGCAATCGGGTCCTAAACTTTATTTCTTCAGGGCAGGACAACGTCTGCCGGGACAGCTAGTAGTAGTATATAAAGCTGAAGAGTTGGTTTGTTTGATTAAATCACTAATCTCAGGACTTACTAGTCTGATTTGAAAAATTCTTTCAGTGTTAGATAGCCTATTTATCGAGGAAGGCTATATATCGACGGCTTTATAACAAATGGGCGTACAGACTAAGGTGCAGTTTTAAACAAGTGACAAAGTTTTGAATAAAACAAAAGTAGTTGATTGTTTATACAATAGGGTAATCCAAATTTCATCCTTATGGATGAAATTTGGATTACCCTTTTATTTAGGTACACTTGAATACTGGTAAGACTTTCTTAATTGTAACATGCATAGATTTTTGTTAACAACAAAATGATGGCATTTTTGCTTGTACGTCCATTTGTAATGAAGACCTCGATATTATTACGCTAAGACCAATAGGAGCGTAGCACCAATGAAGAGTGTTTCAAAATCGAGGGGTTTTGTAAACAAATTCCACGTGGACGCCGTCGCGGGCACAGCTAGTATTATATATTACATAGTTAAATCGTAAAATATCTTAGTGTACACAATCCTGCCTTTTGCTTCTCCCCTTCTCGCTACACTCGTTTGGCTGGAAGAGCACCTTTTTAGGGTTAAGCCTTTGTACATCAAAATATTCTATAATTTTTGTTTTTTGAAAGCCGAGATATCCAAAAGCAATATTTTTACGGACTACTGAAATAAATTTAATATAACCTAAATATAGAGAAAAATTTAAATGATATTTCTTATCTTAACAAATATTTTAGATTGATTTATGAATATTTTCTATCTTTTCAAATAGAAGCCGACTAAAGATATTATGTTTGAGTACGTAAATCAATTTTCTATATAACTTTTAACAAGATTAGTTTCTACAAGCTTGAAAAGGACGGCCATTAATAAATGATAGTATTGTTACGAGTTGCAGGACTGGAATTAAAATACCGTTGCAATTATTATAAAGTTTATTAAAACTATACAAATACATACAACACAGGTGTAAATATAACTGAACACAACCAGTCCAAACGTAATACAGAAGGTCGTAATTGAATAAAAAAAACGTCCGTCACTATTAGATTCCCTAATGTACACATGTCACTTTATCAGGCCTCCGTTTTATACTTCACAAATACAGATGCCCGACAACGTCGACATTCAGCTTGTAAATGGTAATCCGCAACACCTGCTGATGATGCAGCCGCAAGCGGCCGTAAACGAATACAATAGAACAATAGGCTGTTCTCTACAATAACTTAAAAACATATGCCAATAAATAAGTGAACAAAAGAAGACGATCATAAAAGGATTACAAGTAGTTCAAATGCCGACAGGTAATAAAACGTGTTTTTACAGATCGTGGAATTTGTCTTTGTCAGCCCCTAGGTTGTAAAAATATCTATACAAGTTGGAGAAGAATTATCTTTGAATATATTCTCTGAAGTTCCACTTCTACTGCGTGTGAACTGCACACATACATTACTTAATGTCTTTTTATTTTAAGTCTACTTGTGCACCCTAAGTCTCTATATCCGGGTGCCAAAAGCCGACACTGTTCAGAAAAATATGGTCAATAATTCCAATATAGTAACGACCCCTTCGTCGTTACCAACTGATTTCACAAACTTCCACTGTTAGTTAAGCTATGGACCCATATCAATAGTTACATATCTACTGCGTTGTTACTTTATACGTTAACAATTTAGCGGAAATATTTCTACTTATAGAAAATAATGTAGGTGGTATTACTTTGTTTTGTTTATACGTTATATCAACGTCCCGAAAAAGGAAACGTAGAATAACAACGTACGGTCGGCATAAAAATAATAATATTTCAAATAGGAATGGAGAAATAATACATTTTCCCGCGGCCGGGCGGCCTTTTGTCAGAGGCGATAAAACAGTCCACAGCCAGGTGGTGTTTGTCCTTCTGGATGGCTACGACCTCTGGTCTAGAGGATGCCGCCATTATTACCTTGAGTTGTTTTTCGGCATTAGTGGCCAGGTTCGTCTCCCTTTAGAGAGCCACAGTACATTAGTAGACCCTTTGGTGTTAGAAATGTCAATGGGCGATGGTAACCGCTTTCAATTAATATATATTGTCGACGTGAAAGTAAAGGACTTTATTTTTAGACTCTTATTTTTGATTATTAGTTTCTTCACGTACAATGGCTGCTTCTGTGGAGTTGACGCAAAGGCTGTTTTTATTATCAGTTTCAGATCCAAAAAAGACATTTATAAGAATGTGTTCTATGTCTCAAAAAATTATTAAACGTTTTTTTAAATTAACTATAATACATTGGATTTTTCCAAAACTTTCCTTTATTTAAGGTCAAAATTTAGAAAGGGAAAGGCTGTCTAGAACTTTGCATATCTCACTAGCGTTAATTAAAAAATCTACAAAAAGGATTAGAAAACAGACAAGAGAGGACAAAAGAATATGTGAAAAAGTTATGTCAAAAAAAGAAACACAAAATATCTTGACAAACAAGATGCCAGTGGCAAATATATTTTTTAACATTTCCACCTTATTTTGATACTTGTTTATAAATATTATAACTTCTTTATAAAGACCTGCAAAAGCGGCTGGTTTAGGTTCTAAGACAGGGTTCCATTTTTTTTTTCGAAATGACAACGGAATCCTCCAAAAACATAATTATATTTTTATACCAACTGTACGTACAGACAAGAGATTAGAATTTATTTATAATCAACTTTTTTGCGCATTGTTTAAACTTCTCAATGGAGTTTTCGTAACGAAGTATCAATTTACAGTAATTTGATCTTAGAGTTGTTAAGAAAACGTTCGAATAAATTTTATAGCGAATACTCTTTTCCTTAAAGTATATTTATTTTTCTACGCCTCTCTTTCCTTGTCTTATTTGAAAGGGCACCGTTGATTGATGTGAAAAGCGACATGCAAATGATTTCCATTAAAAAACTCGTTCCAGAAAGACAAATGTGTGATAAAACGTTAAGTATTAAATTGGAAATACTCTAACAATATTTATGTTATTTTTACACAAGCTGTACCATCCATCCTCCATCTATCTGTCTGGCAGTTTGTTAGGTTTTTTACAATAGCGGAATGCCATGATGCCCATTTTAACGCTTAACCGCTCGTGAAATTTCGTATATATATAATAATAAAATTTATCAAATTTATAATTTTAGGACATAAAATTAATTGATTACGTCGATTTCTTAATTATGTAACATTGGTCTTACGATATTTAGCGAAGATAGCAGCGACAACTTTGACAGTAGGAGTATGGACGACTCTGGTGAAATAGGGCCTTTCATGACACGTTTTTATGTCTCTTTCTGTATGTATTTATATCTTTATTCTTTATTCTTTATTGTACACAAAAAGTTACATACACAATAATAAAAAAGTGGTGATGTACAAAGGCGAGCTTAACCCTAAAAGAGTTTTCTTCCAGCAAACCTATGAGTCTAGCGAGAAGGGGAGAAGCAGAAGGCAGGGTTGTGTACGCAAAAGATATTTTACGTCATATAATATAATATAAATAAATAAATTAACAAAAATAAATTATATAAAAGATACTCATAAGATATATACATACATACATACATACATACATACATACCATACATACATAATGTGAAATATAGAGATACGGATAATTTAACATAGATAGTGTTCTTTGACTTTTTTTTTGAAACTGCTCTCCGATGAGCTATCTCGGATCGTATGTGGCAGGGCGTTCCATAATCTAACTGCGTGGACGGAGAAAGAACCACTACAACATGCCGAAGAGTGTGTGGGAGCTTTGAGAAGAAGGGATTTAGAAGTTCTACAATGCTTGTCAGAAGGAACAAGAAATTCAAAACGTTGACGAAGATAGGAAGGAGAAAGGGGGTTATGTAAGATTTTGTACAAAAATGTAACTACGTGAAGGTCGCGACGACGACGAATTGGCAGCCACTTAAGTTGCGATCTAAATGCAGAAACATGATCGAACTTTCGCAGACCAAAAATGAAGCGAATACACAAATTTTGAAGACGTTCGAGTTTATTTAGAAGTTCTTCAGAAGCGTCCAGAAAACATACATCGGCGTAATCTAAAAGAGGTAGCATTAAGGACTGAGCAAGAATAATTTTGGTGACAAAGGGAAGAAAATTTTGCAGTATTTTGCATTCTTTATTTGTATCTTGTGTACAAATAAAGAATGTATATATTTATTTTTATTTCATTATTCAGTCCATTTAAAAAAGTAACCACAATAATCAGTATTTTGTCATTTTAACTAGATAGAAGTCTACTCTGCAATTTTAATACCTAACATTGATTCCAAAACTAATGTTTTTCTGACGTACTGCGTTCGCTTAAACATGTGAAAACTGTATTAAAATACGGTATTGCTCCCAATAATCTCAATAAATAATAATACATGGTGTTCTAATTCCTTGTGAAGATTTGCTAGGTTTTGAAAATGTACATATATGTAAGGTGGGCTATAGTCCACCTTAACGTATTCGTCAACGGCGAACTTTGACAAGTTCCGCTGTGTCAACGTAGGTGGCTCGCGAAACCAAATTTGATTTTAAAAGTTCTTTTGCTAAGAGCACAATACAGCCGTCCTGATGAGTCATAAACGAAGCTATAGAAAGCTTTAGAGTGGCTCTTTTTGATAAGGCGTTGCTCAGTAGTGTTCCGCGCTGCGTTTCGAATGTAGCAACAGCTTTATCAGTTAGTCTGCGCCACTCCCTTCTTTGCATTGCATAATCTTGCCAACTGTCTCTTGAGATGTAACACCATCACCATTTACTTATGATGGCGCATGAGATCGTCTGTCAACCTGTACAGCGGAAATGGTACCACACTATTACTTAGAATGGTTTTTCAAAAACGGAATTGAAATAAGTAAAACATCACTATTGTTTTGGTTATCGAACCCTGAAATTCCCTTTTCCTACTAAGCCGTATCTCGATAGCAACTCAAATGTCACTGCGGACGAAATCCACGCGATTAATGCGGGGTAACAGAAGGAGATTAGGGGGATTCCACAACTAATTACACATTCACTTCGTTCGCTCTCACTAATTCGATTCGACAGAGGTCTAACAGAATTAATAGGTGCTACGGGATCAATTCGATTGGACGGCGACTGTGGTTGAGTGGGCTAAGCCTTTGACGGCGTATCTCACTGCAACGCAGAGGCATCGGGTTCGATGCCTGGTTTGGTAAATTTCGGAAAACAAATGTTCTTCGTTTTTTACTATGGTATGAGTATCGGATATCTGGGATCGACTCCAGAGTAGTGCGTTGTATATTACCCATAACACAAGCGATACATGCTTAATGTGGGAATATACAATATGTGTGTTTATCTGCCGATTATTATTATTACATCATTGTAGACCACAGACCACAAACACGGCCCGTGCTTTTGGAGAGCTTGCGTGGGAGCCATGGGAAGGCCAACACGTAAAGACGCCCCTTGACAAATTAAATGTAAATGTGGCTTAACATTGACCGGCGATTGTCCCTGTCTATACCAAATAATAATGCATCCAAGGACAAGGCCCGGCTAGTGTAGGACTATTGTGGGAAATGAGAACAAAAGGAACCAGGCTAGTAAGGTACTGTGTACTTTTGTAGGATATGTTAGTATCCTATACATTTTAAGTTAAATATATGTAATGTTTATGGGTAAAAAACTTATGGGTCAAGAGTACTTTCACTTTATGCCCTACCGTCAAAAACATTGTCTAGTGATGGGAAAAAAGATACATATAGTAAATTTAATGCTTACATTTAATCATTTATATTTGGAGAACTAAGAGGCGACCATTAATATGATAATATTTTTGTGAACGTTAACATTCCAAAGAATAAAATATAATCTTATCTCGCCATAAATTTATGAGAAAGAACAATTACTGATTAACAATCGTTTAAACGTCTGTATCTGCGATTTATATCGTATCAAAGCCGTAAACTATGCCATAAAATGGATAGTAGAGAGATCTTGCAGTGGCACTGGCCTACAATGTGGATAATAATGGCCCCCATAACCCCTGTGCAGTTATCAATGGTTTATGGCCACTCGAAGGTTTATTGCTTAAAGATGTAACTGGTAATATTATGTAGGCCAGCCACTTCTTTCGATTTATAGTCTAAGTTGCTCATCTGTAAAAGTCCATTCAATTCTTCCTTTGCTACTAAGTAAACTAAGTGCCAAGCGCGTCTTTCTTCAAATAATTCATCCTTCGTTAAATTTAATCTACCGCCAACTTGATCATTAAAATTTTAATTAGTGGCCATGCATAAACAACCCGCAGGCAGGTGGTAGGGCATTTGCCCGACTGGATGGTTACCACCCCTGGTCTAAAGTATGACACCATAACAACCTTGAGTTGTGTTCTGGCATTAGTAATCAGATTCCAGTCTCCCTTAAGAGAGAGTAGCAGCGCATTTGTAGCACCGTTGGTGTTGCACACATTGAGGGGGTGAGGTAGTTGACGAAGTGTGACAAGGTGTGGGAGGGGTCCTAAATTTCGTAATATCTTTTTGTAATGTCAAAATTTATTACTAAATGCATGTGAAATTATATAGGGTACTTATATCCATAAACCGTTTTTAAATTATCTTTTGTCTGTCTATCTGTTTTTTCTGGACCGGTATTGGATGGGACGTCATTGGCAGCTGCCGACGTCCTAGCTAGCAATCTAGCTGATTTTATAAGGAGTAACTTAGGCTACTTACTTATTTTAGAAAAAATTGCAAGGCTCACGCGCATACCGCCCCTTTTGCCGCACCAAGAGGCAAATTAAATTCGACGCGTACGAGGTCGTGGATATCAGCTGCTTGTATATACAATACATGTAGTATCCTGGCATCATCAGTCAAAGGTATACCAGTATACTATTACACCGAACGATAGAAAGAAAGAAAAAATATTTATTTAGGACAAGATACAAAAGGCTTACATCTAATATATAAAATTCTCGTGTCACAGTTTTCGTTGCCATACTCCTCCGAAACGGCTTGACCGATTTTGATGAAATTTTTTGTGCTTATCCGGTATCTATGAGAATCGGCCAACATCTATTTTTTATCCTCCTAAATGTTAGGGGTAGTCCACCCCTAAATTTTTATTTTTATTTTTTAGACAAAATTTTTAATTTCTATTTTTTTATGATACAACATACAAAAATACATACAACCCTAAATTATTAACCCTCTGCGACAAACCCCTATTTTTACCGGGCAGGACGACGTCTGCCGGGACAGCTAGTGATAATATAAATATTACAATTGTGTTGTCCTAAAAAGGCTCTTGCTCAGCATAATGCTAGTTTTCTCAACCAGTGCTGATCTTCCGCAAGTACCTTTAAGTGATGCCACGGCTTAGCTCCACAATGCAAATTAAAACAGTAAACGTTTATCAAAATTATATAAAATAATTATTACTAGTGTATGAACATTGTTATAATTACAAATAAAACTAATAAATAAAAGAAAACAATTTTTTAAATAAAAACAACGTACAGAAGGGATGAACAAGCCGAAATGATAAATTGGTAGGGTTTGTTATAACGTACTAATCGTCATTCGAGAATTATAATACTATAAAATACCAGTATCGTATTTAAGGTCTCTCTGGCGAAATTGATGGTCAAATAAGAATTTTTATTACGCAAACATATTTATTTTATTATAAAATTTTTGGATGACTATCAGTTATTCACATTATAATAATAACACATTAGTGATAGTGATCTATTAACAAGTCACCACAAGTAGAAATAATTTAAGATATCTAATCAGAGATCATAAAACTAAAGTGCTCGTTAAGTAACATAATAAACTTAAAACTTCTATCCTACTTTCTTCCTTTTTATCTCCTTCTCTACAGACACACACACGCACACACACACACACACACAAACACATCATTATATGTACATGACCAACATACACATTACATGGTGATCTAAAATTTTAACACTGGCAATTGGCGTGAGGAACCTCTGATTGACTCATATTACAGGTATATTATACCTAGTTTGAGAGTCAGAGTCGACTAATATTGTATAGTGTTTTTAGCCTCCAAAATGTGTTTTATTCAACATTAATTTCATTTTTGTACCTTGTTTTTCTTAAGGCTTAATAAAAGATAAACAAAGAAAAAAATTGTTATTCAAACATATTTACAATTATATTTACAATTTATCTAAATTTAATTAATACGTGCAGCAAAAACTTTGTACCCCCTTTTTACGAAAATTGCGCGGACGGAGAAGTATGAAATTTCGCACACTTATACTTTTACACAGAGAAGGAGTGCATAATGCTAATATTTTTTTTAATTGTACAGAAAAACACTACCGTGTATTTTACACACACACTCACATATACTCTTTTGTTTATCGTTAAAGCCAAATTAAGAGTGTAGCCTTGGCGAAATCTGTGATTATAGAAGTATAGTCTTTAACAACAGAACCTTAATAATGTTCAAAGTTATAATTTAAATTAATTACACCACTAGTATAGATAAGCTTACAAAATATTGTATATAATCAACTTTGGAATTCATTGCCTGTTGCTGTCAGACAAACAAAATCTCTATTAACATTTAAGAACTTGGTCAGGAAATTCTATAATGATATATAATTTTATATAATTAGTAAATATTATATTTCATATAGTTATAAGTTTATCATGTTTAAATAGTTGCATATTATCACCATATCTTGTATATGTATATAACTTATGTGTGTATTTGTATATATATTATAGTTATATATTTATTATTAAAATTCAAGTAATCGTACAATAATGATGTACGATCATCACACTCCTAATCAGAATATTTTTGCCACGGGTTGTCTGGAAGTGATCGCTTTTTAGCAATACGACCTCCCTTCGTACTCAATTAGATACTAGTTCGTAAGTTTTCTGTAATTGTGTACAATAAAGTGTTATCTATCTATTATCGAATATAATAAATGAGGTGAAATCATTTACAAATTAAAGTGAATTCATTCCAAAATATTTATTCTTTCTACTCCTCTCGCAAATTCCTTAATTCAAAATTCTTTTACATTTATTTTCAAAACATTTGTACTTAGCCTGTCTGCAGATTAACAAGATACCGCTAACAAGTCCCCGAAGCCCGATTAACCGTAATTTAGTTAATCCCGCACCTTTAAAATGTAAATCTCTGGGGGCCAGTCTGAAAGGGATGAGAAACGTTGCTCGAAATTGGCATTGTTACAAATTTACGGGCAGCCAGTTTATTCCTATTCAGCAAAACCGTTATTTTGGATTGGTGAAATTTTTCTATATTAAAATTGCCTCTTAACGGTCTTATTCATATTGAGTTATAGCACCTTTGTAACAATCTACTGAATTGAAATCCAGTACGTAGTTGATCTCGTGGTGCGATAGTTTCTTTGAAGTAAGTGAAGTTTTTATTTTTTATATTATGTGTAAAATTACTCTAAAATAAATGCCAACAATGCCCAGCGACAGTGGTCTGGTGGGGCTGGACGGGCTTTGATATAATTTTATTTATTTATTTGTAATTTACGTTTATTTTTAGGAATGTCTTAATATTTATTAAATAGTTTATTTTTGTATTTAATCTTATATTTAAGTTAGTTTAGCTTTTTCATTTATACCTAACTAGCGACCCGCCCCGGCTTCGCACGGGTGCAATGCTGATACAAAATTAAATACACTACAGAAAAACTATGAACGTTGTATATAAAAACATAGCGGCCCGCTCCGACTTTGCACGGGCATCACTACATAGAAACCTCTAAAATTAGCAATGTTGCCTTAGTATATGATGCATGTATTATACATATAAACCTTCCTCTTGAATCACTCTATCTATTGGAAAAAACCACATCAAAATTCGTTGGGTAGTTTTAAAGATTTAAGCGCACATAGGGATATAGGGACAGAAAAGGCGACTTTGTTTTATACTATGTAGTGAAGTGATAATATGATATAAAGTTTTGTCATTTACTGACTTAAATGAAAAATCATTAGGAAACATAAGTATAATAGCATGCCCGACCATGTAAACTGTAGAAAAATTTTTGAATTCTCAGTGCTTATTAATGTATTGATATGACTCAAATATTTAAAAATAGATAAATGTTTGAGTAGTATTTATCTATTTTTGTGAGAAATGGTAACTATATAGTCCAAGGTCGCCTTTTGAGTTGTCACAATAACTCCGGTGAATGGCGTCAGTCCGGCTGACCTATTATAAGCTTTAAAAAAATGAGAAACTATATTGTAATCTAAGATATGGCTTAAAGGTCCAGCTGCTAAGCCATAAACCTAAATAAAATGAAATAATATGGAGTACCATAGGATACAAAATATTTAGTGGGAAAAATTACAGTGAGTGTTAATGACAGGCGCGGCGGATCAAAGAAATGCATATGATAGCTTGGAAATGTGGAGTTCGTTACTGTGGTAGAAATGGGACGAAAACACCTCCGAACGTGGCCGATATATACCAACAATAAAATAAAATAAAATAAATACTATTTAGAAAAAAACCCTTATTCAAAAATTTTACAAGATCCTGCAGAATTGATTCCCATCGTTTACATAACGGGCCATCCATAAACTGCATCGTGACCTAGTGTGACATTGTGTGACGAGGGGAGAAGGGTCCTAAATTTCGTGACATCACATTTCAAAATCTAATATTACGAGCTACACAGGACTAGAATTAAAATGCCGTTGGAATTACTATAGAGTTTATTAGAACTGTACAAACACGTATAAAACAGGCACAAATATGACTGGACACAACCGATTCAATAACACGCGCAAACTCCGTCACTATATCGCTCATCGAATATGCGCCTTACTCGTATTTTAATCGCTGCTTGACTGCCCCACCTCTCCGTCCGGGCATTGTCTTATATATTAAACTGTACAATACAACAAAAGAACCGCTTTCACTGAGTTAATCCGCCACCTGGTAAGCTTCGACGCTATGCAATAACAATAAGGTTTAGTTCGACACTAATGACGGCCATAAAACAAGTACAATAACAATGGAATGTTTTTCTTAATTACAAATTCTAAACACAAAGTAAACAAAAGTATTCATAAATGCGGGGAGGTAATAAACTGCGCTTTACGATAGGCAGGTGTGCGTTTGCCTTTGCCGGCATATAACAATACATATGTTTTAATTTTCAACTCTGTCTCTATGTGTAAAGTATTATTAAAAATAATTTAAATGTAAATAAAACTAATTACCAAACTGCTGCTTCCATGTAAAAAATTCTGGATGTACATGTCACACTAGGAAGCGAGGGGTCTCACGAATGTGACGAGGACGGGGGAGGAATCAAAGATCATGAAATTTCTGCATGGCCCCAAACTAAAACTGCGTGAAAATAACATTTTTAAATATATTTTATTTTATTTTATTTTAGGAAGGCTTACAGACTAATACATATCAATATAGTAAAAAGAAAAGTATATAAAAAACAAATGCTGATAACACGCCTCCACCTATTGGTAAGAAAACGTACAACACGATTCCTATTGATAATACAGTTACTAAGTTTCTGTCTTGCTAAAAAATTCTTGAGTCAGTATTCGCTTGACCGAATTTATACTAGTGCAGTATAAGTCTAGGTTCAATTTTACAACTATTTTGTTGAAACAATTTGAGCTTCGTAGAATAAAGGCGTTTTGTCTATAGTTAGTGGTCACTAAAGGTGTATGAAGTAAACCTCTCTGTCTAAGACCAAGCTGATTAGCCCGTAAATATATTTTTGAAATTAAGTCTGGGCAATCAATATCGCCTCTAGCCAACTTCATCAAAAAAGTTATATCATTTATATTGCGTCTAACATTTAAAGGTAAAAAATGATATTTTTTGCAGCGCTCGTTGATATATTCATACTTCAACAAAATTAATTTTACTTCCCAAACTATAGTTCTGTAATTTAATATCATGTTTGTAATATAGACAAATTGAGAGTTTTAAAATACAATCAACTATTTTAATTAAGTCCAGCCGTGTGTTACATTGAAGTTTATATTGCAAATTAAGGTCGGATTTATGGGAAAATTTAATCTGTGCCATAACAACATGTCTTACATATATAAGTACATGAATAAATAGTAAAATCATATATGTGTTCGAAAAGAGCCTCAGTACTGCTTTAAAAGAACAAAATCTACTTGCTTCTTCTCGTACAAATAAGCGGGTAGAAAAATTTATGAAAATTCATTGTTAACATCCTAAGAGGGCAGAATTTCTACCTAAAATTTTATTTGCCGAACAGGCAGAATACTACAAGAAAATGCATTGTTAATTACACACCGCATTGTTATCGAAAAACAGCTGTTACATACCGGCAAAAATAACGTCATTATTGTTATTCTGTATTACTCAAAAACGCAAAAAATCGTGTTATGTTGTGTACTAATTTTAGTACACAAAATACCATTTAGTACAAAAATCTATTTGATTATAATTAAACTGATCCTATAAGTGAAAATACTGAAAACTCAATTATATCAAGCCAAAGTCAATTTTCTTTTTGAACAAAAAAATTCTTGAACCCTCAAAGAGCAAAGTTTTGTTGTTAAGCCACGCATCTGTCCCAGGTTTATCGATTTAGCAAAAAACAAATTTGCAGCCTTTGTACTATAATATAATTCTTTAAAATGTGCTTTCTTGAATGAAAGCTTTTTTCGAGAAAGTTTTAACCGAGGATGAAATTTTAGAAATAGTAACTTCTACTTTAGAAAAGAAGAAACATGACTACGTAATTCATTTTAGATATCTATAAACAAATGTAAACTAAAAATAATAATAGTATAAACTGTAGTACTAAATAAGGAGTACATACATCTATTAATGTAGAATACATACAGGACTAGAGGAAGAGTCTAGAACTTATGTAAACAAAATAGTTATTATTATTACCGAAGGTCATATATATATATATATATATATATATATATATATATATATATATATATATATATATATATATATATATATATATATATATATATAGAAGATAACAATTAATTTTAACCTATTCTTTATTGTACACAAAAAGTTACATACACAATAATAAAAAAGTGGTGATGTACAAAGGCGAGCTTAACCCTAAAAGAGTTTTCTTCCAGCAAACCTATGAGTCTAGCGAGATGTACCTACCTATATGTATGACTTTCAAAAAGTATTCTCCAGTGGAACTTATTTTGAATAAAAACTTTTGAATTTGAATATCTGTATAGGGACATGCACAGGAAAACTTTCAGGTTTTATAAAATGACGAAGGTCTGGCAGTCCTGGGCTCTTAAGCTATTACAATTAACATAAAATGTTAATTCAAAACTTTATTGATTCACTCGCAATGTATAGAAATAAGAATTACAACTAGTAGATAGTAAAAAGTATTGTGACAAAATTTTCTTGCTATGCATTAAGGGCCTTACTATTTTTTTTATTGCAGGAGGTCAGCATACAGGCAGACGGCCCACTTGATGAAGAGCGGTTACCATCGCCTATGGACATTTGCAACACCAAAGATGCTACAAATGCGCTGCTGCCCTCTTCAAGGAGACTGGAACCTGGTTCACTAATGCCAGAACACAGCTCAAGGTTGTTATGGCGACATACTTTAGACCAGGGGTGGTAGCCATCCAGTCGGGCAAATGCCCTACCACCTGGCTGTGGGTTGTTTTGTCGCCTCTTACGACAGGCCGTCCGGCCGCAGGAAATTGTATTCTTTCTCCGTTCCTGCTCGGAGGATGACTTATTATCGTTTCTTAAATTTAGAGAAACTGCTCAGCAACCGATTAGTGTATATCTTACCCATAAACTCCTCTTTAATCGAATATTTTGGGTACAACCTACGTTAATCATTCAAATTTCGTTCATCTGTGCTCCTCTTAGGTAAACAACAGGTAATACACGTTTATAAGTGAAGAAAAAGATATTCATTGATTAGGCTCTGATTCTGATTCTCTTGCTTAAGCGATGCCTAATCGTTTCTTAACGAGATTATAAGTAAGGCCGTCTGTGATATATAAAAAAACATGTGTTTCGTGTACTAGTGTACACACGTAAGAAGTGAAACTTTTTTATGACCTTATTTTTTGAAAAATGATACTATATGCAACTTACAGAAATTGGTTAAAGGAAGTTAAATTATGATATTTTTGATCATATGTCGGAGGGAAGCTATAATTGGATGTATAACGCACAATATCATTTGTTTACAAGGACGCCCTCTATACTTAGTAGTATCTACTTCGGTAGACGGAGGAGTTTTTGTGGCACATTTGGTTGATGGCAATAGGTCGAGTTGGACCATGGAGTATTTTAAAGAAATTATTGAAGCTTGGAAGTATGAGCGGTGCCCTGAACCCGCAGCTAGGTCTAAACTATGTCATAATGTTGATCAAATCTATATTAAAAGTGTATAAACCGTGGCTATTGTGTTTTATGCTCGCATTTTATCCTGATGACGCCCACTAAACCTGCAATAACTAAAGATGTCGTGAGAACGAGGCCGTTCTGCGACATATATATATATATATATATATATATATAGGATACTAAATAAATGATTTATAAATCATCAAACTCGTATATTAATTAAAACAAAATAAAATAAAGAAATATTACAATGCTCGTCTCACAATCCATCTATCAACAACTCGTTGCGTTGCAAGAAAGGAGTTTCACTTCAAAAAAACCCGGTCGGGTTTTAGAAGATACATTTATTAGTAAGCAATTGTCATATTCTTCCAGACTTTCAGACACAAGAACGGATTTAACCGGCACAATCTGCTAAACGAGGTGCCGGCAATGAATCTTCCGAGATAAAGTGAGTCATGAAAAAGAATTATGTTCTAGCATAAAGATATATTATATCAGTGGAGGATGGTAAATTGTTCGGTACGATATGACGCCTCGTCTGTCTGAGTATTTGATATATCTCTGGCTTGTAAATATTTGGTGGTGTGAAAAATTGGCTACCTGGAATTTATCTTTTGTTTACGGCTATCGTGATGATATGTGTCATTTCTGTTTTTAGCTGTGATATCTCATTAGACTTTAAACTGTGAGTCAGATCACGCCAAGTGGACCCTCCTTTACCACTGGATGATAGAAAACTGATTAAAATACAATTATCGAAAGTAGTCACCTAAAAATCATCCCAAAAACAGTTTTTGAAAATTTTGAATTTAACACCTTTTTTACAATAAACATTCGGTACTTTAAATTAAACAATTCATTATAAAAAAAGTTATTGAAGATAATTTAACGAAATTTTCAGGGATTAAAGTAAAATATCTATAATTTCACATAAAATTGTTTTACAAATTTCATTTGTTTATTATCATATTTTTTATTAACTTTTAAATAAACAAATTTAAATTTTAATGACTTCTCAGTACGATAATCGATTACGATACGAATGCGTTATACATTTAAGTTCTTTATTTTAATAGAAAATTTCACTGCCCGGAATTAGTTTAAAAAATATGAATTTTTATATAACGCAGTGGCGAGCGGCACAAGTACTGCGCGCTACTGAGCTTAGCTGTTATGTTAATTACACATATGCAATTATTATTATACCAATATCAAAACTCATTCTAAAATGTACATGTTTATCTGAAGCTAACGGTCTTATTTATAATGAGTAAGAGTAAGTTTTCAAACTTCCTCTTACTTACTCTAGGATTCTTTTTATATAATGTAACTGTCTCAATTTTTATAAAAGCGATTTTTTAGATAGTGATTCTTACAGAAAATAGTATAAAGACAATTTTTGTAGGTAATTTTTGATCTACAATATGTCATCTTCAGTTCAATCTTTATTTGACTTTTAGATTTTTATTTTATTTCATCAAACTTACGGTTTACGGGAAAAACGGAAATTCAAAAATATTGACCTTTGGCCTTGAATAACTTTTTTAGTACACATGGGATCTCTACCAAAATTCAGCTCGGTGGGACTTTTGGTTATTTGACCAATAATTTTCGAGCTAATTTGACCGTATAATTATTCATGTTTTACGCTCGTAAATACTAAAACACAATTACACCAGGATAACAAAAATGACAATAATAAAGAAAACATTTTGAAAATTAGAAATTTAAAAGACAGTTAATAAATACAGTTACTATTAGCAGCTCGTTCCAACCTTTTATACTATGGTCTGTATAAAGTTACTATCTTGCCAAACATGTAACATAATTCTGTATAAAATCTTTTTAAAAAAAAGTACTTAAATATAAAAAATAGAACAACAAATATAAAGAAAAACAATTTTTAGCTAGACGTGTTGCTGGGGAGTTTCTTGCCGCTTCTTCTCCTTAACAGCAATAACACGTTGCGAAGTGGTGTACATAGACTAGGAAGTAAAATTAAATTTTAACCTATATGTATGACCTTCAAAAAGTGTTCTCCAGTGGAACTTATTTTGAATAAAAACTTTTGAATTCGAATTTGAATTTAAAGAAATTATGGAGATGTTTTGCAGTATAAACTTTTTATACGTCTCGGCATTATAATAACGACAACGACATTTTTCCTAGTTTATATTGTGTCTTTGTTATACTGATTATGCACTGTTTGCTACAACTAAATTCTATGCAAAGTAATTCTGTAACATATTTCTGTATATAATTAATAAATAAAAGAGCTTGAGATATAAATTTAATAAGAAATATTAAAAAAAAAACAATTTTAACTAGACGTATTGCTGGGGAGTTCCTCGCCGCTTCTTCTCCTTAGCAGCAATAGCACGTTGCGTAGCGGTGTACATAAATAGGAAGTAAAATTAAGTTTTAATTTATATGTCATAACCTTTAAAAAGTGTTCTCCAGTAGAACTTATTTTGAATTTGAATTCGAATTTGAATTGTAAAATGGAATACAGTAACATTTCCCTAAGGATACTGTAAGGTAAATAACCTCTTTCTTGAAAAATCCGAAGAAGTGTGAACCTCATATGCGTCAAAGCGTGAAGGAGGCCTCAAGTGTCTCTACAGGCCGCGACGGGTCGGCACTAATGAACCTTGTCAGAGAGTGTACACTCTCCCTTACGGCACCACTCACTCAGAAAGTAAGAAAACAAATGTGAGAATATAAGCCAAGTACTTAGCACGTTCTTTGTAGTGATAATATAGTTCGGAGCTATCGTCTTAATTCACACATGTAATACCAGGCCTACTTTTTAAAAAGTGACAGACCATGTTTTTACTATCTATTACCTTTTCAGCAATTTTATTGAAAACAAAGAGAAAAAAAGCGATAAGACAGGACAATCCAGTTCTTCCGGAGAGTGATAATAAAAAATACTTGCGACTGATGCTGGAACTGAGCTGAAGGTGGTTATGGCAGCCTTCTCTCGACTAGGGGTAGTAGCCACGCAGACGGGCAAATGGTCTACCACACGGCAAATACGGCTATGGTTGCTCATATCCAGGGATAGGACGAAGCAGATATTGTTAATCGACCACTTAGATTTTTATTAAATAAAACTGCACAACATACTTTATGATCCAAAAAAAAACTTCCAAAAATCATAGTAGATTCCTCTTGAATACGTTAAAATCTTATAATTGTATAAAAAGTGAAATATGGGTACCTGAAAATGTATCCAACGTAAACCGACGGAGGTTTTTAGGTATTTTCAACACCAATAAGGGTAAACCGCAAGGCTGAAATCCGCATAAAAGGTTGACTTGTGATGCTCCCTTCACAATGTAATACTCTTAGGAAAAGATAAACAAAATGTGCATAAACGGGTCCTTTTACCAACTTTCAAATAAGGGAGTAGTTAATAAAGAAACTTCGTTTAAAAAAACCGACTTCAAAAACTAAAAAGTATAAAATAACTTATTTCTAAAGCTATTATTATTAATATATAATATCTAAAACATCTTAAAGTCGATGCTTACTAATTTTCAAAATATATTAATTTTATGTTTTACTTTGCACCGTCTTCAAGATGTTTTAGATATTATATATTAATAATAATAGCTTTAGAAATAAGTTATTTTATACATTTTAGTTTTTTAGTTTTTAAAGTCAGTTTTTTAAACGAAGTTTTTATTTTTTATTTGTTACTTTTTAGTGTCTAGCTATATATGGGTGGACCTACGAATGGTGCCGCGCTTCTTAAAAAATATAGGTCCCAAGAACCGGGAACAAAAAAATGTTCGTAAAATGAAAACTACTGGGCCAAACAATGTTAAATTTTTAGGGGACCAAATGGCAGTTATTCCACGTAAAACAAAAAAGAATCACGTAAATAAAGTAATAAATAAAAAATAAAGTCGATTAAAAAATTAACGGCAAATATTAAACCATTACTGCTTTTTATGCACATAGGTACATGCAGTAGCTACGTTGTTACTCTTCGCACAAAAATTAGGCGTAAACAAACTCACGGGTATATCCTAGCTAATAAATATTCTTTTACTGATATTTATCAACCTTGTTCAACCAAATTTCAACAGCTAAGCATTTGCTAATATCAAACTATTTTTTCTCTCCAAAACTAGGCGTTTCTCCGAAATGCTCTCAAACACAATAGACTTACATCAAAGTCGCTTTATGTTGCGTAACGGGAATCAATACTAGATGGCAAATGAAAGAAATCTTACCGAGACGACCGACCGAATCGCAGACATTACACTACTCGTAAGCAAACAAGAGGCGTATTGTGTTTGACTAACCCAATCCGCTTGGTTGTGACTTCATTCACGTACGACTTACTTTACAATACATTGTTACTAGATTAAGACATTCCAGTAGCCTTTATTCGCACCAACATGAGATTCGTATCCCATAGAAAAGAGAGACATTTCTTTACTCTACAACTTTCTTCTATCTATCTATATCTTATATATATAAAAATCTTGTGTCACGATGATGTTGCCAATAAACTCCAAAACTACTGAACCGATTTCAATCAAATTTGCACACCGTATGCAGTTTGATCCAACTTAAAATATAGGATACTTTTTATACCGTTGGAACCGGCAGGTGGCGCTGAGATCGGGTTCTAGAATCCTCCTAATCACCGGGAGCGATTTTGGTGATTTTGTTTTTGTGTGTTTAAGTGGGTTCCCCGATGGTTTAGATTCGCAATTAGAACCGGTAGGTGGCGTTGACATCGGGTTCTAGAATCCTCCTATACACCTGGACCGATTATGGTGATTTTGTACTTGTGTAATGAAACAAAGTCTTTTAGGAATTCAAAAAATATGGCGGTACGAAGTTGCTGCACGATTAATAATACACGTATAAAAACTGCACGATCAATAATACGCGAAAATTCCATCACTATATCGCGAATCGACAGTATTACACACGTCTTGCTTGTATCGTAATCGTCGCTTGACTGCCCTACCCCTCCGTTCGGGCATTGTTTTATACTAAACTGTATAATACCGACAAAGGGCCGCGTTCACCGAGTTAATCCACACATCTGGCAAGCTTCAACATAAAACAAGTACGATAACAATACGATGTTTTCTTTAATTGCAAATTTTAAACACGAAGTAAACAAAACAACTCCGAATGCAGGAAAGGTAATAAACTGCGTTTTACGACATCCACCTGGCTGTTCAATGTACAAAGAAATGCGTACACCTGTGCGCATTTCTTTGTCGGTATGTAACAATACATTAAAAAATGACGTAAAAAAGTAAAGTTAATTTGCTGAGGAATTTATTGCGCAGCGTTTTCTCCTTTTACGGTTAATATAAAATTGCTTTAGAAGAGGTGTTAGACGCAAGATAATAAGTAATCTGTAATATTCCATTTTGAAATGAATACAGTAATTTTCATACAGACGTATCAATATAAAAGGTTTTTTAACCAAATTTATTAAAAAGTATTCTGAAGATAATTTACTTTTCAATCGTCCTATAAGATATATCTTTTGAAATAAGATTTGAGTTCAAAGGAACCTTTGAAAAGTGGCATCCGTAATGTACCGTGAAGATACTTCGCGAGAGCAGCTGACAGTGTTGCCATAAATCAAAAACAAAATTCATTTTTCAATTTACAAAAGATATAAGAAAATCAATTTTGTCAAGCATTTGCAATGCGATAACTAGTTGTGCAGTTGATTGTCAACTTACGTATACATTTTGTCAAAAATAAATAATAGTAATCATTATAATGCAGTCTCCTTATATTAATCGGAATTAATGAAACCTTCTAGCTTTATTTGGTTTATTTTACGTATAATATATATTAATAATATTATATCAAAAACTAGGATATGCCCGCAATTTCATCCACGCTTGACTTGAAATTCACAAATTATCGCAGTATTTAAAAAAGAATGTGAACTATCGTTTTAGTGGAGACTGTGCCGAAATAAGCAATTTTTTATGCACCCGAACAACTTCAAACCGTTCTCGGCAAAATTTCCGCGGAATTTCCGAGATCAAGAATGGCGTAGGTTAATAATCTAAGAGTTAGAAAACCGCATCAAAATCGGCTCAATAATATTTACATGAATCCTAAACAAACAGACAAACAAAGAAATCTAAAAAAATGTATCGTGTTTTCCATTGTCTATATAGTCTATTCCATTTGTTTTTTTGAGTAGCTTCAATGTACAGACATGACATGTTTAGAATTATACAATGTTATAGATAGATATTTACATACTTCTTAAAAAAATGTAGTTTTAATTATTTTAGTACTTAAAATTTTATTTAAACGGTTGCTATGTACATTAACTACACCAGGGCCCGCTATTATCTTTGCGACTTGTGATCCAGAAGTACTACAAAGGTGCTGCTACCCTCGAAGAATTATTGTGGCACCTTTTTTTAAAAAGTCATGTGGCCGGAAAATATCTTCGAGAAGATTATAACTCTAAGATATGTTCTCTACAACCTTTGCATCATCGAGTAGAGTAGCTCAAGGAAATAGGGAAACAATGAAACATCCAACCTTTGACAAGTAGTGCTGTGGTAGAAAACGGACAACATAATCTAAGTAAATGATAAAGAATGTATGTATGTATGAGTGAAACCTGCACTTTATTTCATATTAAGCCGATCCAAGCAATTGAAGAAGACCACCACGAGCAATTTCGTATAATTAATGAAATTACAATCAATTTTAATGTACGCAATCTCGACCAGTGTGCTCCCGGAAATTTACCTCAAGATTTGGCAACCCAGGCAACCCATAAACCGCTGTAGTGCCTCATCGTGGCTCTGAGCCAAAATTCATAAACTCAAGACGGCCGTACAGTTGATCATCTTGAGATAATCCCTTAGTAGACAACCTCATTTATGCAAGGGAAAATGAATATGGGGAAAAATATTACATGTATTTTTGGCTACATAAGTTATATGGACACTGAAGTGGCCATAATCGTGGTATATATAGATCATAATCACAAGTGGTCACTTAAATTTTATATATCTACGCATGTGTGTACCCGTCCCAAATTCAGAGAGCGGGAGTTCCAAACCTGGCCGAAATTCATGCACCACTTGGCAGTTTCCTGACGTAATGTCTATGTTACTGAAATAACCATGTGCTAACGGTGAAGGAAAACATCGTTATGAAACCTGCACACCTGTGCAGAAATGGAGAAAGAATACAATTTCGTGCGGCCGGACGGCCTGTCATAAGAGGCGTCAAAACATCCCACAGACAGTTGGTAGGGCATTTGCCCGACTGCATGGCTATCACCCCTGGTCTAAAGTATGTCGCCATAACAACCTTGAGTTGTGTTCTGTGGCCAGGTTTCAGGGCATTTGTAACACCTTTGGTGTTGCAAATGTCCATAGGTGATGGTAACCGCTTTCCATCAAGTGGGCCTTTTGCCTGTTTGCTAAACTCCTGCAATAAAAAAAAACATCGAGACATCTGATGAGTCAAACCTGCTAAACCCAGCAATGGGTTGATTATTGCCTGCTACTATTTATAGAGATTTTATTATGAGAAAAAGAATTCAGGACATCTGATTCGAACTTCTTGTTTCTAGTAGCGTATTCTTCGGCATCGCTTATTATAAGACTATTGCCATTAATACCCTCGTCGATCCTGACATAAATACTTACGAAATAAAACTAACAGTTATTGGGCTACACCATTTACTGGCACCTAGCAGAGATGACTACACATCTGTTACCCACATAACCAGCCGGTTTTCGTAAATGTGCCCGAACCAGCGTAGGTGACGTGCAATTTGTCTCCTATATTGCGGACATGCAGATTCCCACAGATGCGAGACATCCTAACGTATTTCACCGCAACATATTTCTATTCACGACAGGCAGTTCCTCCTTATGTTGCTCAAGTACTGGCCATATATAAATGTCAAAGAAAGGATCATGGATATATAGACGTATCTTTTTAGCATAACCGAAATTCTGGGTCCAAATGACATCAGCCACCGCACGTCATTTGATCCGGACTGCTGAGATACTGCTAGATTAGTTATTAAATAGATCGATAATAGTACAGAAAATAATTTAAAAATTCAAAAAGAAAGAAATTTTGTAATAGTCAATTAAGTAGATGTCTGTCCAAACGGTGATAAGGGATGAACTAGCTTCAGCGCAACCTTAATATAGCATAACATAGTGAAGAATCAAAGTCGAAGTGCGCTCTATAGATATAAACGTCCTGGATGTGACCTTTTACATGTAAACTAGATCCACTCATCACGGACCTTTTTGCAAGGAAAATAAACAAGACTCGTCTGAAATGTAAACCAGCGCCGACAAAATGTCCTGAATGTTTTTCCCATGTTACGCTCACATAAATTTTGATCAACAAAAAAGGTATTACTGCTGATCCACTTTGAACCCTAAACTGGTTTAGGGTAACGATCTCCCATCAAAAAAGTGTCGCAAGGGAGTCTAGGAGTCAAAGCTTACGGTTCCGTAGAGCATTTTGAAAATTAGCGTCTTTCTTTACGTTATACAAGCAAATTTTTATTCGACAAAATAGGGCAAATATCTCGAAATTAGATATAACTTGTACAAACCTGTATTTTGACACCCTTAAAAACTTGTCTCAAAACCTACCTTTCGTAGAGTGGCCGCGACTACAGATAAACTACACGTTTTCTGCCCTCTGTATCGAAAATCGTTCAAGATATTTTTTAAAAATAAAGAAATGTTGTAGAGAATTGAATCCTCTACAATATTTATGATAGATACAAAAAGCATAATACCTATAGGAAATGAGATATTTGCAAAAAATCAATATTTTTTCACCTTGACCTTAGAAATCCAACGTCTTGGTCCCACTACAATAAGTAGGTTTTAAGACAAGTTTTAGGGTGTCAAAACAAAGGTTCATACATAATTATTGCTATCTGCAATTCCGAGATATTGTAGGGACAATTTTGAGTAATATGTTTAAATGAAAAATATATTACACCTAGGAGAAATAGAAACCATAAACTACTGTATTGGGTACAACTAGTAATAAATCTTTCAAACACAACAGCTCTCAAGAACGTTCCTCTAGCGCACCTTAGAGATTTGAAATCATCTCCCAGCAAAGGTTTTTCCTGAGCACTATCTATCATACGAGGTTTGTAAAAATAAATGTCTTCATCAAATAAAGCACAAGCTCCAGCTTTTTAATCAAACGCAAAGACCCCTAATAATAGGGTAAAAATGGCTTATAAGCGAGGGTGGTAAATCTTACGATGTCATTGCACCAAGCCACAATGAGGCGGAAAGTTGCGAGGACGAATTTATTGCTCTACAGCAAGAAAGGGATTAACCACACTTCGATACGTATAAAGGGGCAACATAGATTGATCGGGAGGACTCGGTAAAAGATATTACTTCTTTTACTTGATTTTCAGATTGATTCAGAGATTTCATATTATCAGATCAAGCATATTAAATTAATTTTTAATGTACAGAAATGAAGAGAAACAACGAATTCAATGACATTTAATAATACCACAAATAGACGACTCATTTATGTCTTTCAATTTTGATAGAAATTAATCATTATCACCTTTTAAAATAAATGAAAAAATCACTTATGAAATCTTTTTAAACATTTAAGATATATTTCTGGTTTTTTCTGTCTGTATGAGATTGCTTAAACAATAAGGCCGCTCATTGTCTTAATACCTTCTAATAGTAAGACAAGAAAATGTGTTATTATTTTATGTTAGTGTAGGACTTGGCAGTGTTGATATAACCAAGCGAGGTTCGCGCTGCCACCACAGTCTTCCCCCGCCTTTAGCTTTTAGATATTTGATAAAGCGTAATGCGTGTGCTATCTTATACGATGTAAACTCCAGGCGGACGGCAAGGACCCTCAAGGGTGCATCATCGGTGCGTCGATCTACCTTTGTTCTGATATACAGTTTGCGAAGGACACAACGAACAAAACCGATCCATACCTACAGTTAACTGGGCTATGGCTACTGTAATAGTAATTGTTGTCTCATTTATATTGAAGACTAGCTGACCCGGCGAACTTCTTAAAGCCTGTTTTATGAATTCCTAAAAGACTTTGTTCCATGACAGAAAAACAAATCACCAAAATCGATCTAGGTGGATAGGAGGATTCTAGAACCCGATTTCAGCGCCACCTATCGGTTCTAACTGTGAATCTAAAGCATCCGGCGACCCACTCAAACTCACAAAAACAAAATCACCAAAATCGCTCCAGGTGATTAGGAGGATTCTAGAACCCGATCTCAATGCCGCGTACTGGTTCCGATTGTGGCTGTAAACCGTCCCGGGACCCACTCAAACACAGAGACAACATTTCATCAAAATCGGATGTATAGTTTACGATACTATAAAGGACATACAGACAGACATTCATTTTCAAATATCAAGATATTGAAAGACAGAAACGAACCAGTCCAATTTCGGATTCATTCAAGATTATGTTTACATTGATCAAATCCGGTCTCTTTTATTGCATGAGTTCAGTAGACATGCAGACGGCCCACCGGATGGAAAGCGGTTACCATCGCCTAAGGACCTTTATAACACCAAAAGTGCTACCAATGTGCAACTGCTCTCTAAAGAGAGACTGGAACCTCACCACTAATGCTGGAACACAACTCAAGGTTGTTATGGCGGCATGTTCTAGACCAGAGATGGTAGCCATCCACACTAGAGGCAGACGGCCCACGGCCTACTTGATGGAAAGCGGTTACCATCGCCTATGGGCATTTGCAACATCAAAAATGCTACAACTGCGCTACTGCTCTCTTAAGGGAAACTGGAACCTGGTCACTTATGCCGGAACACAACTCAAGGTTATTATGGCGGGATACTCTAGACCAGGGGTGGTAGCTACCCTACCACCTGGTTGCGAGTTGTTTTGTCATGTTTTACGACAGGTTGGCTCAATGTAGGTAATTTTTTCTTTCTCCATAACGTGGCGGGTGGCGACGAAAGTGAGCAGTGTGTGCATCTATATTAATAGAACTTGTTTGGACTTTTAATACCCGCACTGCTCACTTTCCTCGCTACTTACACGTTTACTACCGTAGATACAATGTAAATGTATTCTAAGGCCACATACACACAGCCCCAAGGCCAACTAAAGGGCGTTGATGGCCGTGGCCTATGTAAACGTTTCACGGAACGGTCGAATAATTCAATTCCTTTGATGTTACTGTCACGTGGTGAATTGTCGGCGAACGGGAACGATCGTTGGCCTTTATTGGGATGGTGTATTTTAATTAATTTCTGTAATACAGCCATGCTGGAATCATTGTCCTAATTATAGCTCTTAGGACCCACTAGATCAGTGCGATACCATGCACTATCGGCATGAAACAGAACAAAATCAGCGCTGTGCTGAAGGTCTATCACAGCTTTATGATTATTTGTCGACACCATTTGTAGGAAATGTACAACGTATCGAATTTAGCCATAATAATCTATATATGAATTATGTCTTACATTAATATATTATCGCTTTCCTAGCAAATAAATTCTTTCTTCATTTTTGAGTTTGCTTTGAACTAATCGTGTTTAGTGCGATGAGTCAGAGTTCCGATAGGCCAGTTTTTCCTCCCACTATCCCGTCCTCTCTGTTCCTTCTCTCCTATCTCATCCTTTTTTTTACGAGGGGGGGACAGAACCCCCTAGGAGAAAATTGCGGCCGGTGTGTGAGATTCGCCAGTTCGAAGTGACACTAGCACCTTAGTCAGAACTGAAGAGGTTATTGCCACGTCATGGTTAGGTATGCCCACTAAAACTCGTCGGTATTCCGTCCTTCGCCCTTAATTCGAGGGTCAGGGGTAAATGGCCTAGCTTCGCCCCTGGCCCTGGCAGTCCTATCCTATTCTAAAGGTTAGCAACGCATTCGCTCTGCCCCTAGTGCCGCAAACGTCTATAACTGACGGTAGTCACTTTCCATTACATGGGCCGTCTACCTTTGTCAAGAAAAAATAATGTCTGAACTGGTTCATTAAAAATGGTTACATTTATAATATTGTTACATACCGACAAATAAATACGCACCTGGTTTATTACACTTCCCGTATTTGGAATTGGTTTGTTTACTTTGTGTTTAAAATTTTCAATTAGACAATAACCTATTGTTATTGTTTTCGACTTTGTTGGCCGTTCGCATGAATAATAAGGTGTGCAAATTAGGTTTTCTCAGAAAACCTCAGTCGACGCGGTACTTTGTTGTATTATACAGTTTAGTATAAAACGATGCCCGAATGGGTGAGCCAGTCAAGCGACGATTACGATACTAGCGATATAGTGACGGACTTTGCGCGTGTTATTGGATCGTGCAGTTTGTACTGGATGTATCCAGTTATATTTGTACCTGTTCTATACGTGTTTGTACAGTTCTAATAAATTCGATAGTAATTCCAACGGCATTTTAAATCGAGTCCTGCCTAACTCGTAACAATATCATCATCGACATTAATGTTAAAGTTTAGGCCGTTTCACATAGATACGGTGATAGGTTTAAACGCATCGAGATGCAACTTTATAAATAGGCTTCTTTAAGGTTCTTAAAGAAGCCTACAAACTTACTCTAACTACATATGAATGAGACCGTACATCTTTAATCTTTTTATACTGCATAAGATTAGTAGATAAGGCGAACCTGATGGAAAGCGATTATGGCGGGATACTCTAGACCAAAGGTGGTAGACATCTCGACGGACAAATACCCTACCACCGACTGTAGGTTATCTTGTCGCCTCTTAAGATAGGCCGCACAATTCTTTCTTCGTTCCTACGCGTATAAATTATAAATGCAGCTGAATTTCACCTTCTTCACTAATATTTGAATTAAAGTATAATAACAATAAAAGTATATACTTCATTCACCCTTTATTTGATAATTAACGATATTCCAAGCCAATGGAGTGGCTGGAGGCGGCGAACACCGGCTCACACTTTTGAATGGAATTTCCCGATTAACGGAGCGCCTGTGCGAGACGCCAAAGTACAATCACTTTTTGCCCCTTACCTACGCGGCCAGAGAAGTGGCGTTTAATAAAACTGAAATTCGAGAACAAAATTAGCATACATTTCATGTTCACGATAGAATCCTCACTCGCTTTTTGATATTTTGATAGATAGATAACACTCTATTGCTCACCAGAATAAACAAAACAAAATTCATAATTCAACTTCTTGCCAAAACAACAGGCGGCCTTATCGCTAAAAGCGACCTCTTCCAGGCAAGCTAGCTTAAAAAAATCTTAACTAATCTGGCGATGTAGGTGGAACAGACCAAAGAGAGGCCTGTACAATTTATATATAAATAATAAAACTACGTTATAACGGTTTAAAGCACGATAATTCATTGTTGATTTTTATTATTCCGACGTTTTGGCCACTTTTCCAGTATGTCAAGTGTCAACGAGTATTGCTAAAGTTCTATTTCGGTTTATTATGTGTACAAGTCGCGAAAACTTAAGAAAAAAACTTGAGAGGTGTCAAGGGACACCCGGATGGAACGAAGTTTTTTTTTTTTAATTTATTTATCAAAACAACAAAATGATTACAGCTCTTTGATTTTATACATAGCATTGAAAACCTCTGGGGTTTATATTAATGCTATGGGTGTCTACGTCCGTAGCATTTAACAATTATAACATTACGTGTCGTTTAAATAGTGCGTTTTAGGTAAGTCATTTAACAAGCGCGCAACTATATATTCAGTTGTGCGCTTGCCGTACACGTTGTTTGCCCAACTCGTGACGAACCGGTTTTGGGCTATGGCTCGCGTATATACAGAGTGTTTTATTAGTGTTTGTAGGTCTTGGTTAAAAAATTGCTCTTTGAGCATCATTTTCTTAAACTGGTTTTCTATTGGTAAAACTTTACAATGTTTAAAGAGACCTTTTTCATCGTTACAATATAGGTTTTTTATTTTCGGTGAAACTAATTGTCTAAGTATTTTTAATTGAAGGTTATGCATTTTTTTAATGTAAGTATTATACGTACGACGGTAGCTGGTTAGGCCATACTGTATAAATGATTCTCCTAAGGCATTATAGAGCATTAATTTGGTTTTATGAGGTAAGCGTTTTTTTAAAATAATTATATTAGCCAAAAATTGCCTTAATTTATTGCAGACGTGTTCAATATGCTTGGCCCAGTTTAGGTTATTATCAATAATAAGATCTAGATAGGTATGGGTATCTACAACATCTATTTCCGGGCAAGCACATGTCGTGATCGTTTTATGCAGGCAGTGATGTTCATGCGCAATTAGGTTTTTCAAAGATGGACATGACTTGTAGGGCGATTTTATAATCATCAGTTTAGTTTTATTAGAATTGAGTACTAAACCGGCATCATGACACCATCTAGTTAGCACATCGAGATCAAATTGCAATCGCTCATAAGCTTTGAGTAAGTCTTTATCTTCAGCTACCAAGCATGTGTCATCGGCAAATTGATATCAAGTACTGTTTTTAATACAGTTTTTCATGTCGTTTACATAAGATAAAAAGTGAAGGGGGCCCAATACAGATCCTTGAGTTACATACACACACACACACCCACACGCACAGTCTTCCCGGCCGCAGGAATTAGTATTCTTTCTCCATTCGTGCACGGTTTATAACGGCGCCTGTGATATTGATATGATCTTGTACATTTTTTTTATAATCAGGTATAATTAAAATATTTAATACTTTAATATATTAGAATCTTAACCGCTACTTTCGTGGCTGAACTGTAATCGCCCCCTATCCGTCGATTAATTCACAAAGTAATTAATCAAGTACTGTGCCTGTCTCTGATACAACGGAGTGAGATAAAAGATAATATTAACGTAGTTTCAAGCGAAACAAAAAATACTTGAACTGATAAATAACATTATTCTATTTTGGTAGGCTTCGGTAGATCGAGTATCTAGTGTTCTGTGGCTATTTTGAAGATTTAAGAGACCACAACAAAACATTCACATTTCAACAGTTGGAATCCTGGTAGAAGCAAATCCTTCAAAAATATTTGAATGCGCTTTAGATAGATAGATGACAATAAAGGATTTTTTAGGTAAGATGACGATGCAGGTGATTTAAAAAGAAATGGGACAATAGTTACATACATACTTACGCTAATAAAAAAAAAATACAGGAATTTCATGATAATAAATAGCATCAATATATTGTGTTAATCAGACGTACTAGTAGTTATTTGAGGATATTTTTTTTTCTGAGTACATTTTTGAAATTTAACAACAATTTGGACTCTCTCGACAATAAGTTTGACTGCCTGCACTGTAAAAAAAATGTCATAATCGAATGAAGACTGTGCAGAGACACAAGTTTTCGATAAATATCAAAGCACGCATTGTGGGCAGTAGATAAACGATGGATTTTAAAACGTTACTTAACTTACTCGGGATTATTATTATTCTATCCAAAATATTTTGTATCTACCATCTCAAATGATTCCCTCGTTGCTATGGTATCCAATGCCATGGTAATCGTATGTTAAGCACTCATCTAATGTACTCGAGAATGGTATATAATCACACAACTGGACCCGGTAGGTGGCGCTGCAATCGCGTTCATGATAACGGTTGTTATGTTAATCTTTGTTCAAGTGGATCCGAAAATAGTTCAGATTAACAACTCGACCCGGTAGGTGGCGCTGTAATCGGGTTCTACTTTTTTATATTGCATAGATATACACTTAATATACATACGATACAAATACATACTACAAAATATATAAATGTTTATAAATGAATTTAAATATCATATTCCAAAACATTTATTTATTAATTAGTCTCTTCACCAACCACGGTCTATAATTTCTGTTGTATATATACACAGTATCAATATCACGTTAATCTTTACATATATATACAGTTCGCATCCCCGCGGTACTTCTCTTACGATAATAACACTGCACAGTGATGTGACGTTGATATGGGTCAACGCGAGGAATTAAAATGTTTACCCTCATAGTTATCTGCTTATAAAAAGAAAACCGGTCAAGCGTGTATCAGTTACACAATAAACAATTCCGTAGAGATGAAAACTTCCATTTTTTTATCCGCTTGCTTACAACAACCTAAAAATATATCCAACTTTTTAATATCTCTAAAATATTTGATGTTGGTTGATGCTTTTCAGATTATAATTGTAACAGCCTTGCAAAGATTTGGGTAAGAAAGTACGTACCAAATATTAACTATTTGGGCAAGGTTTCCCCTTTATTATAGTTATAGTTCAGCCTTTGATGTGACTATTCACACCGCACAGTAAGCAATGAACACCGTCTACACACCACTACGCCTTTTATACGAAAGTACTACCCTACAAAACGATAATCAATCAATCTTTATTTGTAAGAATGTAGTTTATACAGGTGTTACAGGATTGTAGATGCACAGCACATTCTACCACATAGTGGTGTACAAAATGAATGAAATCAAATTTAAATATTCTAATTAAAAAAAAGTCAATCATCGATAAAATACAAGTAATTAATGTCAAGAGAAATAATAACAAAAAGATCACTTAGCTTTCCGTATAGATAATAACGTCAAGCACTTTTTCGAACACATCTGGCAACCCTAACAACAAAAATAAAAAATTGCTTTAATAATGAATGAATCTCCACGTGGATCAATAAGTTATGTAGACAAATTACTCGTATACTTTATATAATAATTATCCTAGCACCTGATATGAGATAATTCATTTTGAGTCTTAGCAAATATTTACCCAATATGATGTACTACGAGTTGCCGGCGACTTCATCCACGTTAGACTTTGCTGAAAACGTATTTTCAGCAAAGCAACTATTTTTAATATATATGACATATAAAGTATAATATACATGTTATGAAGATTCCCATAAAATTCTGATAAATAACGTCAAAAAACAGGCATTCCCAGGATATAAAGCACCGCAACACTTTTTTGATATATTATTTACAATATGTCATGCATATATTCGTCTACTGTATAATATTCTTTGTGCTGTGTCACATTGCATCATTGCTAAAAATAGCAATTAGATCATAGCGTTGCCAGGATCACAAAAACAATAATAATAATTAGTTACTGATGCACTAAATTATCTAGACGATAATTTAGTGCATCAGTAAAAAAAATGCTTAAAAGAATTATTAGTAATTACAAAGTCTTGTATTGACACCGAGAATGTGTAAAATAGACGAAGAGATGCACATGACAATTTTACATTCCCTTTTTACAAAACGTATACGAAACCCTAGAAAATCGGGGTCATTCAGAAATGGAGAATAGATATACATTTAAATCTACGTTCGTGTAGGTAACAGAAACTGACTTGGTTTTTATTAAGAAGCCGGAATATTACAGATGTTTTGAATTTTTTAAATATATTTAGTAATATGCAATGCAATACCTAGATGATGAGTAAGTATTTTATTCTCATACTCTGGAAGTACGCTTGAAGTTACGTAATAACAGGGATGAAAACAGCCCGATAGATAATGAATATGATTCACGACACAACTTTTTTATAGCCACTGTTAAAACGCTGCATAAATTGTAATAAAAAAATCAACAATTACGTTACATCATTTTATACTTGTAGGTTACTCTTCACTAAATTACACCTTTATTATCACTACGAGTAGTGACAAAAAAATATTTACTGGCAAAATGCCACAAAAAATGACTTGACATTTCATCAGATTTAGATATGGATTTAACGTTTGATTTTATCAGAAAAGTAGTTGTTTGTTTAACTCAGTGTTTTTCAACCTGAGGGTCACGACCCCTAGGGGGGGTCGCAGAGCCTTGTTCAGGGGGTCGCCGGCAAAAGGGAAAAGGCAATTTAAGTTTATACCTCATACTTAGGTACTTTCTAAGCTCAGCAGCTTTTTACAGAGTATAGGCGTAATAATGAATATAGGTAACGAAATAGGGAAAGACATAAACGTAGTCATTTAAATTACTAGCTTTTTGTCTGTCTATGGCCCAAGGGGATCGCCAAAATTTTTCAACCTGTAAAGGGGTCACGTATCCAAAAATATTGAAAAGCACTGATTTAACTGATCAGTTTTTATTTATTTTCCTCATATTCGAAATGACACGCTGAATGTTAATCTCGGATAAAGGACTATTTCGGTACTCGAATTATTAATGCCCTCGCTACGCTCGTACACCAAACCATTTCGTGGTTTGGCACAACCAAACCAAATCTACAATAAAATTCCAATCCACATAAAAGAGTTTTGGGTAAATAAATTTAAAATTCAGTTAAAATAATGGCTCTTTAATATAATGTTTTACTCGGTGGTAGAATTCCTCAATCTTATATATAAAAATTAGTGTTTGTCTGTATGTCCTTTATAGAATCGTAATATACATTTGATCATGTGATGATGTTTAGCAAAGTTGTTGTGCATGAGTCAGAGAAGGTTTCTGTGTTGGTTCACAATTTGACCCGGTAGATGGAGCTGCTGTCGCCACATCGATTGAAGCTTTTCTGGGCTGGACAACGTCTGACGGGGCAGCTAGTTGTAAATAAATACCTTCTCCTTGAGTTATAAATTATTATTATCACTTTTTGACATTTATCAGTATGTTTCTCAACTGTTTCATTTAAAATTATATAATTTAAGAAAATTTATCATAAATATTTGTATGCTCTTATGTGATCAAAACATGTGTACACGATAACATAACTGCTAACCATGATTTGGAGAAATAAATTTGATTTGATTTAGTTTCATTTGATTTACTGTCTACAATTTCAACAAAAGGAGCTAACAGTATGAAGGTATGGTACATTTGAAATACTCGAACCGAAGAAACTCCTATTTCAGCTCTGCACGGCCTATTACACATCGCATATACACGCGCTATATAATAATATGGACTCACGGCCGATCGAATTCAACACCATTTTAATCCGCAATTCCGAATAAAGGAATTTCCTACAATATTTCACCTGTTGTGGTTTTTCTAGAATTTCTACGATCAAAATGAAATAAATACTGTCTAGGGTAACATATATATATATATATATATATATATATATATATATATATATATATATATATATATATATATATATATATATATATATATATATATATATATATATATTAGGGTGGTTGTTAAAAAATAAATTTCTTGCGACGCCCCCTAAAAAATCTTCCTTTTAATCAAAAAACACTGGGATTTTTTTAATAATTTTTTCAAGTCAAGACATCACGTGCCTCAAGACGATTCAAGTTAAAACTAAAAATATAAGAAAAATTGAAAGATAAGCTTGAATCACGAAGAATTTTAAACTTTTTCTGAAACTATAATTTGAAATTTATCACTGAGAATGATAATACGGAAGGTATTTCATTGTTAAAACTTTTCCAATCTTAAAATAATTATTACTTCTAAGTACGAAGAAGTTTCCTCAAAAAACATGATATTACCCAAAAATTAACTTGAATCGTCTTGAGGCACGTGTTGTCTTGACTTGAAAAAATTATAAAAAATATCCCAGTGTTTTTTCATTAAAAGGAAGCTTTTTAGGGGGCGTCGCAAGAAATTTAATTTTTAACGACCACCCTAATATATATATACTTGGCGAAAGGACCATGCCAGATTTCACGTCTATAGGTATTATAGTTCCTGAGATATCGTGATGAGTCACTATACACTTGGACTTCAATTACATATATATAAATTATTAATATGGTATTCAACAGCACTTTAAATATTTTTTTATTTATACATTGAGTTCAGCAGACAGGCACTGTCTGCCTGTTTACCGAACTCAATGTACCACCTGATGGAAAGCAATTATCATCGCCTATGGACATTAGCAACACCAAAATTTTTGCGCTGCTACTCTGTAAAGAAAGTCTGGAACCTGGCCAGAAACGCCGGAACAGGCCGCCCGGCCGCAGGAAATTGTATTCTTTCTCCGTTCCTGCACAGATATTTAGGACATGCTATAATCACATTTTACCGCTAACGGTGCAACTTACATATAGTAAAAGAAATAATACTAAAATATAAAAAAGAATAACATTAAGGTGGAGGCTACCTACTTAAAAGTTTGTTCTAGGTACGTTATGTTTGAATTTGCCAATGGCTATAGAAAATATATAAATTTCATTGAAGAGTTTATTATACAAATCTACCATTCGACGAAAAGGTGCACGTGATCCAGTATTAGTTCGACTTTCTGTGATATTACTCGTTTTTAAGTAAGATTCTTGGGTAATTTTGTAAAAAAAGCTGTATTAAGTGAAATGCACCTTTTCGAGATAATACTAAGCTAGCTCTGTGGCAGTGAAACGACGAAAACCATGATGTTATCAGGTCCCTAAGGGATAAGAACAATTCACGCGAGATGTTACAATCGCAACTCGTTAGGTGCTTTCTCTGAAGAAAGTTAATGTTTGGCGAAATATCTGTACAGTTTTAGTGAAATTATGAAATAAACCAGTTAGAACTCGCACAATGCTATGTGTTACGCGATGTCCATCACAGCAGTCATAGAGTATATTAATATCACATAGACAATCGTCATAGATAATAATATGATCCTGGCAACACTATGATATAATTGCTGTTTATAGCAATGTTGTCATATTATTATTTGGTAGGGTAGTTTCGTAGTATTTTGGTATAAAAAGGCGGTGAGGCGTGTAGACGGTGTTCATTGCTTACTGTGTGGTGTGAATAGTTATACCAAAGGCTGGACAATAAGGGGAAACTCTGCCAAATAGTTAATATTTGGTACCTTCAATACTTTCTTACCTAAATCTCTGCAAGGCTGTTAACATATGTTTCTCTTGTTTCCACTTCCCGTTACTTCACCGCCCCCCTCCGGTGACATGCCAACTTCTGGTGTGCCAACACACTAGCGCAGACGTCGTAAGGTAAGGTCAGAAGTTGCGACCAGTGACCAGAAAAGTAATTTAGGTTAGGTTAACTTTATGCCAGAGTTCTAGAACAGAGTGGTCACCATTTATTCATTGATAACTATTTAAACGATAGTTACAAGTCCGTTGTGACACTTGCCAGCCGCTGCCGTTCACCAGTAGCAGTAGCGGACTAACTCGTCGCTGCATTACCTCATTTGATAATGATTGATTTTTTGATGACTTGATTTGGTAATCTAATAAATGATTTTTGATGATTTAATAATGTAATAAATCTTACTAAATTTACAATATTTACTGCTTATAATCCTTGTTTTTTAAATTACGACGATCTTTTTTTCTGCAGGATTATGGCTCCAACGCAATTAGGATTGAACAACCGATGCTTAAAATAAAATAATCGTCAAAAATGTATAGAAAAACAGTGATTATTTTTGGTTAACCGTCGGTTAAATTTCGGTGCACACCAGCCTTGGTATGATTATCTCTATTGCAGTTCAAAAGAGGTCAGTGACGTATTGGCTTGCTTTAACTATGACTACCATATTTTCTAGCAGCTATTTGATACGATTCCTATACCTTTAATTAATATTCTGAGTCTTTGACAACTTAATTGTAACAGTACAGCAAACAAGCGTAGTTTCCAAGCCATAAAGGTTAAAGTTAAAAATTGACAGTTACCCTGATCAAACTACGCCGCTTCTGTCAGCTGTCAACAGCGTTCAAAATTCAAAATTAGTATCATCGCCTATTGGAAATACATCAACAGTCCCTTGGAACTTTCCCAATAGTATCGACACGGGCCTTAAGCATTTAGGCCGTTATTACACCGCCTTATCTTAATTAAGCAGTCGTTGGACGCAATAAACGGGTTGTACTAAACCTTTGGGATGTAGCAACTAACATTACTTAGAGGGTTTAATCTTTAGAAATGAGATCGTTTACAAAATGCTTTTATATCAAAACCCATCACTTCTATGCATTGATAATCAACTTTAGGGCGTATTTATCTCATGGATTTTAAATATATATTTATTAAGAGCGTACAGCTTTATTTCACCGGTTTCGGTGTTTTCTGATATTTCTGTAATTCAAATAAATATATAATTTATATAAACAAAAGTTAGACAAAAAACAAATCTGTGATTATAATCTCTGAAGTTTCACTTCTACTGCGTGTGAACTGCCCACACGCACACTTTTTTGAAGTGAAACTTCTATATAGACAAGGTCTTTGGATTTTTTCTGTCACGAAAAAGCGTTACGGCGTGGTGGGAGGTGGCATAAGTTTAGAGTAGACTATGGATGCGTTTTTGGTTCCGGATCGAATTCAGTTTTTTGTTTGAAAAAATAAAATGTGTTTAAATAAAAAATGCACACCTAACGTAACCAAATCATAATTTGCAGTAAAACAAACAAAAACAAATCGCAACAAACATTTTGTTGCCTTTGAATTTTACCTTGAAGTTTACGGGCAGGTTTTTACATTGGACAAGAACATTAACAATCTGCCCGTTAACCTTCAAGTTAAAATTTTGTTGCGTTTTGTTTTACCACTTGTTCATTGCCATTAGTTTTTCCACTTGTTTTTAAAATGTCACTTTTACTTTGTGTACCAGCACACATTATTTCTAATAGTGCAATTTGTTAATGATATCTTTGTTAGGGTCATTTGCAACTTTAAACTCACCTCCTGACTTATATTCTAAATGTCACTTAAGACACACAGTCTTTCGCTTCTCAATATGTATGTACTCCGTCAGCGAAAACAAGTGTCTATGTAAAACGTTCAATTGTGAAAACTTGGCGGGTGTCCGACTCAACCGAATAATATGAACGCCAAACCCGAGTTCATATTGAAACGATGCCAAAAATGTGGCTACACCCAAAAAGTTTAGGGTTCAAAGATAGTCATCGGTATTCGCCAAAACGGAAATTATTTTCCATGTGAGAAAATGCTCGTATTACGGTTCTTATGAACTTCAGTGTTACTATTCATTTTTCTACCTTATTATTCGTATTTTACTTTACTTTTATGAACCCCATAAATGAAAGAATTCAATTGCCTGCAGCCATGCGGCCTGTCGTAGGAGGCGACAAAAACAACCCACAGCAGATGGTATTTGCCCAACTGGATGGCTAACAACCCGGGTTTAAAGTACATACATACATACATACATAACTTCACGCCAGGTCCCTTGCGGGGTAGGCACGAACAACAAAGCGCCACACAGGCCCATTCTTACACACCTCACTTGCTTCTTTGACATTCATAGCTCTTGTCATGCACGCTCGTCTGTTCTTAAGGCTCCTGACATCACCTTCTGCTAATACATGATCAATTTGATCATGGAAGGTGTGTCGTGGCCTTCCGCGACTGCATCCATCCACTTTTGCATTGTATATCTGTTTAGTCATTCTTTCATCATACATTCTTTCCACATGCCCGAACCACCGGAGCATTCCTTTCCTTACCTTCACCCCGACACTCTCTTTCAGACCAACTCTCTTTCTTACTGGTCTAAAGTATGCCGCCATAATAACGCTGAGTTGTGTTCCGGCATTTGTGACCAGGCTCTAGTTCCTCTTTAGAAAGTGGCAGCTCATTGGCAGCACTTGTGGTATTAGCAATGTCCATAGGCGACGATAACAGCTTTCAAGTGGGCCGTCTGCCTGTTCCCTGAACTCATGCATTTATGCATTCCCAGACACAAAGTACCGCAGCATTAAACAAAAGAATGTAACCTATCATTTTGGTGAAAACTGTGTCGAAACAAGCTAATTTTTATGCACCCGAACAAATGCAAAGCGCTTCTGGGAAAAAAGAAAAGAAGCGCAGATTTTAAGTTGATAAAACAGCGAAAACCGCATCGCAATCGACCCAGTATATTTACGTGAAATAGGAACAAACAGGCAAGAAATCTAAAAAAAGTGTGCGGTCTCGGGACGCTCGAGGGAAGACTCGACTCGCGTGAGAGAAATGGAAGCCAGACAGATTGGCGCCGTAACGCGTGTTACGTATTTAAAAAGGAAGGCGATACCGATAAACACTAATTGTTACGTAGATTTGGTTGTAATTAATTGTAAAAGGAGGAAGGTAAAATCATACAAGTTACAATCAACAGATTAGGTCATTTATTATACTTATTTAACAAAGAGGTATGCACAGAGTCACCTCTCTAGCACCATAGGTTCCTCCAAGAGTACTTAAAGTAAAGTTTAACACAGTTATTAATTTCCTTATATAACTCTATAGTTAACTTTATTACCTCGGTCTAGCTGTCTGAGCAGGGCTTTAAACTCTTTGAATAATCACTCAAAATTTAGGGTATCGTGGGTTGGAGAGGCTATACTGATAAACAAGAAGAGGGGCCACCTTCTTTTAGAATTAAGTAGTATTTCCGGGTAGAGAAGCTACCCGGGCAAATCGATGAGTCTAATCCCAAGGAGATAATTAAAAACAGAAATAAAACTCCCTGAGGGTTCCAATCCGATCCTGGGTCCGTAATCGAAGGTCAGGGGCGTCGGTATCGAATCCGGGAAGCGTTGCTCTGCTAACCACGCAGTACTAACTAGCTCCACATGCCTCGGTCGGAGACATCAGTTTATTCTTACTTATGCGAATACGTCATAAAAAAAAACCCACTGATAGGTGGGTTTATTAATCCAATATTATGGCTTTAATGAGTTTTAATCGACGAGCCTTTGGGTAAAAATGCCTTTGTAAAATAATGCGTCGGTAGGTACTGTGAAGAATCTTTAGCTGACTACACTTCAGGATAAACTTGTGCTAACACACTTTAAAAAAACGGGCTTTCAAGCCATGTATAACTCGATGACGCGCAATTAGAAATGGCCGGCGGCCTCCGCGAACCACGCCGGGCGAAGAAAACCGAAAGCAAGCGAGCGCACCCGAACGTGACTTCGTCACTCGGTCCTCGAATGATATCACTTACCGCGCCAAATTCAAACGCTTTAAAATTCATGATATTACAACCAATAGGCTAAGGAACCATGACTACGTAAATACGGCGTCACACGCGTTACGTAACGAATCGGTTTACCTTCCCATAAGAAGTTATCGCTTCAAAAAGGAATCGTGTTCCACTTCGTTTATATACTGTATTCCACTTGCTTTTTTCAAAAATAATTGTTTCAATGTACAGACTTTTTGGCGGGAACTGAAAGGAGATGTTTTGCTGTGCAGATTTATTTTCTAAAAATGTGTAAATTTACTCCAAAATGAACAATAGTTGTAGAATATTGACAGTTTTCAAGTAGCAATTATGTGTTTTTGTGAGAAATGTGAATTGTATAGTCAAATGTGGCCTTTTGAGTGGTCACAAGAACTCCGTTGAATGGCACTAGCTGATTACCTACAGTTCAGCTGTGCTACATATAGGCTTAAGAAAATGAAGAAAGTATATCGTAAACTAAGATCTGGCTTAAAGGCCTAGCTGCCAAGCCATAAACCTAAATAAATGTACAGACACGGCATGTTTAGAATTTTATAATATAATAGATAAATAGAAGAATGTTTTATCTATTTATCATAGCAATTACCTTTTCAAACATCGTAACGCCGTTACAATGTTAGCGCTTACAGAAGGAATCGTTAGGACCATCTGTCAAAATTTCCACTAGGCTGTGAAGACACGCCTTTTTACGGAAGTATCATTAATCATCCGAATAATGTTTGCTCGCGAACAATGTTTCTGTTAAGCTGTATTTTATTTATACAAAAGCAAAAAGAGTACGCCTGAGCTTTGAATGAAAACGTTTTTTGATATACAAAATCAATCATGGTGGCTTATGAAAAATTATGATACAAATTGTATTGACAGTGCAATGTAGCGTTTCGTTTTATTTTACGACCAAGTGCGTGTTAATCTAAGCACAGGGAAGACTTTTGTAGAGGAAAAGAAAGAACACTGTTTCCATCATTTCACTAGAGAGCCGAAAAACCATTTGGAACAGAATAGTATTCACTGGAACATAAAACTAAAACATTAATACATACAAATACTATCGGCGATCTTATCGCCTACGACTATTTCTTCCGGACAACCTTTGGATGGAGTATAAGAAAAGGATAACAAAAGTCATAATTACTATAATACAATACACATAGATAGATAACACTTTATTGTACACCATTACAGAAAACACAGAAAAACTTATAGTGTAAAAATATTCTAAAGGTCTAAACGTCGGCGTCCTTAAAATATGTGCACAATGGGCGGTCTTATCGCTAGGAAGCGATCTCTTCCAGACATTCCGTAATATATATGCATTTAGTCAAACTTACTCCAGTACTCAAAAGCTGCTGACAGACTTTGCTCTTTGGAAGCTAAATAAATCTTGACTAGAAATATATTCAAGCTATGTATCGAGTTGCATTTAAACACCTTTAATAATTTAGTTATGTGATAACTACTCTAACAGATAGAAATTTTATCCGTGGAGGAACAGAGAAAGAATAAAATTTCCTGCAGCCAAACGGCCTGTCGTAAGAGGTGACAAAACAACCCACATCCAAGTGGTAGGGTTTGCCCGTCTAGATGGTTGTCGTCCCTGTCCCTCCCTGGTCTAAAGTATGCCACCTTAACAACTTGAGTTGTGTTCCGGCCTTAGTGGCCAGGTTCCAGTTTCCTTTTGGTGAGCGGCATCACATTGGTACCGCCTTCGGTGTCGTATGTACAAATGTCCATAGGTGGTGGGAACCACTTTCCATCAGGGGGGCTCTCAGCCTGTCTGCTGAACTCATGCAATAAAAAAGACTTACAAACAAGAAGTCTAAAAGTTGTGTCTTTGTCTTTTTATCCGTGCAGGAACGGAAAACGAATACAATTTCCTTCGGGCGGCATGTGGTAAGAGGCGACAAAACAACCCACAGCCAGGGCATTTGCCCAACTGGATGGCTACCACCCCTGGTCTAGAGTATGCCGCCATAACAACCTTGAGTTGTGTTACGGCATTAGTGAGAGCAGCGCATTTGTAGCACCTTTGGTGTTGCAAATGTCTACTGGTCTAAAAATCAACTGTCAAAAAATCTACTAGTCCGAATAAGTCGCTCTGATATTCTCATCTTATTGTGTAAACTCAGTTTCTCTACAGATATAACAGATGAGTTTGTACTAAAAGTAAGATTGAACAATGTTTGTTGAGGTTCATACCAAAGGGATTAGGAGACACTGTCTCGCTGGTTAAATAGATTAACACGTCTTGACAGTTGAGTGTATACATCTAACAGGAGTCTATTGATTTAACAGGGTTGTTGACATCCCCTGTGGGCACGAAATTCACTGGAATTTAATCGACAAATAAACATACCCTTTAGCTATTTCAAAGCTAATGGAAATTTACTAGAATACACATGCCATCAAATTGTTGACGTGTTTCTATATTACGTAATAGCATATTGGATATTATGCACTCGCCTTTTTTTTTTTTTTTATTGCAGGAGATCAGCAGACAGGCAGACGGCCCACTTGATGGACAGCGGTTACCCTCGCCTATGGACATTTGCAACACCAAAGGTGCTACGAATGCGCTGCTGCTCTCTTTAGGGAGCCTGGAACCTGGTCACTAATGCCGGAACACAACACAAGGTTGTTATGGCGACATACTCTAGACCAGGGGTGGTAGCCATCCAGTCGGGCAAATGCCCTACCACCTGGCTGTGGGTTGTTTTGTCGCCTCTTACGACAGGCCGCCGGGCCGCAGGAAATTGTATTCTTTCTCCGTTCCTGCACGGATAAAATTGCCTATAAAATTGACATTAATTTGCTTAGTTAATAGTAAATTATTAAAAACTTACGTCGTATATATTTGACGGCCTCTGTGGTTGAGTGGGCTAAGCCTTTGCGGGCCTACCTCACTGAAACGCAGAGGCTCCGGGTTCCATTCCTGGTATAGTAAATTTCGGAAACGTATTTTCTCCGTTATTTACCATGGTCTGGGTGCCTGGGATCGGCCCCAGAGTGGCCCGTTGTGTATTATCCATAACACAAGCGTAACTTGCTTAATTTGGGGATATACAATGTGTGTGTTTGTCGGGCTATTAAATTTTTTACAGTGCATGCTGTCAAACTTGGTATATGCTGCCTCTTACTGTCAGAGAGGCCAAATCCTTACCAACATTTAGAAACTTACTCAGAAAACACTATTTATCCATAAATAGCTATGTCTGATTAACACAATATAATCATGCTAATACATTTATTATAATATCATATGTATTTTGTAATATATTACTGCATATTATATTTATAACTATGTATATATGTATGTATTTGTATATTTATTTGTTAAACTAGTTTGAGTATTTATGTGTCCATTGCCTTTTTCCTGCACCACCTACATCGCCTGATTCAAATTTGTTTTTCATTTAGGTTGCCTGGAAGAGATCGCTTTGAGCGACAAGGCCGCCTGTTGTATCGCCTAGGAAATATTGTAAATATTGTCTGTTTTGTAATTGTATGTTTTGGTATGCAATAAAGAGTTATTTCTCTCTCTCTCACTCTCTCTCTAATATTCTATCTAACTTCTGCCCGCAACTTCGTCCGCATGGAATAGTTAAAAAAAGTAAGTTAAAAACTCTTCGATTTTGAAACATTCTTCATTGGTGCTCCGCTCATATTGGGTATTAGCGTAATGATATATAATTACGCTAATTCCTCGATAAATGGGCTATCAAACACTGAAAAACCTTCACCAGACTAGTAGTTCCTGAAACTAGCGCATTCAAGCAAACAAACATACTCTTCAGCTTTATATATTAGTATAAGATATCAGGCATTTATAAATAGATACAACGCGGAGGGCGCTTTAGGGATCGAAATAAAACGGATAATCAAACACAAAATGGTAGGCAAGAATCAAGTAGATGCCTTCGTTCACTTTGCAGGTCTATTCGGATGATATGATGATGATGAAATAATGTTGGAAGGTATGCCGCTATGTCACTAAACAAGGTTGCAGTGAAATCTTAAAAGAATTAAAATTAAGCAAACTCGTTTAAATAATATTTGCTGAGAGCAAACAGCGACGTTAAAACAATTTAACTTCGATTAGATTACTTAGTGTCAAGAGTATAGTTTCCATCTACAATAATTAAAATACTTAGAAATCTAAGTTATAATAAGTTTACTTAAAGTAGCTTTCAAGTTTCGAGTTGAAGTAGACAAGTTTAATTTAATGACTCTAGATACTTCCAACATACTTAGTTATATGATTATCTAGTCGAGTATTATTATGGCGAAAATAATTCTTGATAACAATAAAGCATTGATTGGAAGTTTTAATTCCGGTTTTCTACAAAACCAAGAAGGGGGCGCTTATTGTGATTGCACTGTTACGAGTTACGTTTTTACTTGACAATTGTTATTCCTTGGTAGACATGGGAGCCGCGTCGAAAAACGACTGCGGCGCGGTGCCGGGGGCGTAACACGTTCAGGCGTTTTTAAGTTACTTTAATTAACTAAATAAAAACGTAGGAAAATCCGTTTGTGGACTATCCGCCGCGGAGCAAACGCAGTGGGAAGTGTGGGGATTCGCCATGTTGTGTTGGCACTAGCACACGAAGCAAGAGGTGCTACTGCCACGCTGCGGTTAGGAGTACCCACTAGAACCTCTCGGTGTTCTGTCCTTGGCTCTTATGCCAGAGCCAAAAGTATTTGGCCTAGCCATCTCGCAGGCCTTGGCTGGCGACGACCCATAAGGCCTCTTACACTGCTTTGACACTGTAATTAAATCTCCTTCAACTATGTTTGCTTCGAAAAATGGTCATAATCAAAACTCGAGCACTTAAAACACTCGGTTTGTGACCTAAAAACCGGGAATAAATATGCAAATTTCAAAGATGCGAAGACTAATTCTGCTGTTTTCAGATAGTCCTCCATCTGTTCTATATTATGCTAATAATCTAACTCACGGCTTTAAGTCATTTTTTAATACTTCAAACTGCCTATGGATATAAAAATAGTATGGAAATTGTTTACAACACAACCACAGTAGCCGCGGAGCTGGCGCGACGAACATCTGTACCTTGGTATGTAGTCTTCCCATAGTTTGAACACTAAAGCTAATATACAACTACTTTGTATTGAACGGTACTTCTAGTCTCATGTACACTGATGATGTGAGGAATTTCTTTGGATTCAGTAATTCAAACTGGGAAGATTTTTATGATTACATAAGTTCGCGTTTGATCACAGTCTCCTGATGTAGAATGAGGAGGAGGTCTTGTACGGAGCAAGCTTACCTGAAAGCTATTCGTCGTCACTTGAACACTCCTAGGCTGTATTTTTCAAAATAAATGGAATTTGTTAAATGATTCCATCCTTCGCCATTATGCACCAGAAAAGATAAAGAGAAGGGTTTCGTCTTGACTGGTAGTGTAACCACCATGTAACGGTGGCACAAACCGATACGTCTAGTTGTCCGATGGTAAAATGGAGATGGGAGAACCAGCTCGTGTAGTTCTAAAGAACACTCCCCGAAAAGTATCCGATAGAAGACTGAAAACCTAGCTATCTTGTGATATGCTCAAAACTCTAAAATTGAGCAGTCAAAAGACGATCATTGCCGACCAGCCTCCTGGTTGTTATCTCAATCGACTCTAAGGCCTCCAAAAAATTTTTGACAGAGCCATCCCAAAGATAAGAACAACCGAAACTTCTCTCGATACGGCCAAAGAATACTTGATTTTAAAATAACATTGTGTTCTGATACAAACACGAGTTTATTTTGTTTTAAGCTCATTGTTTGCTTTATTGAAGAAATAACTTCTAAACAAAGTGTTTACGAAGTTGTGAATTCGATTGACAACTTTCTTAATGAACTTACAGATTTCCAATTTGTTGATAACAATAATAGTGAACCAAAACAATGAAACAAAAGCCAGTGTTTCAAGTTGAAGTAGCTTAGCTAAAGCATAGTTGGCACTTCAAAACGAATTTTAGAAGGGTACAGATACTTACCAGACATGGGTGTTTCGATATATACTATATTGCGGAGTGACAGGCGAGACCGGTTGCCCATGAATGTGGGGCGCTTGAGGAACAACACGCCACACATTGGAGTAATGTCCCGCATGAGGACCCCAGAGAGACTAGCTCACGGCCGTCAATGGTCGTGATTTCTTCTTGCACAACGTAGTGAGCAAAATGCTGCATAACGAGAGATGATGGCAAGCGGTAACTTCCTTCTGCGAAGACGTCACGTTACAGAAGAAAGCGGCTGAAATGTAGAAATGAGGAAGATAAGCGAGTAGCCCCTGTTACAGACGGCGAACAGAGCCTCGAAAACACCACTACGCTTACCTTTATCCGTTGAGGTAGTATGGAGATCCCCTCAGCACACGACACTAAGGGACGTGGGGTGCTCTGGTCTTAAAGGCATCGCCATACCCAGTGCCATAGGATGTCCTAACCCCGCCTTGTCAGCTTGCATCGAAGCGTCACGGCAGTTATAGCTTTGATTTTGGACCCGTGGCACAACGTTATAATGCGAGGACGCTAAGTTTAGTCTAGGGATCGACGCATTCACATACTTCTATCATCAGAAGCTTGTGTGTAGCGTCAACCGTTGGAAGCCCCACCTGCCCCTCGTGGAAATTTTCGAAAATATTGCTAGTACCAACAGAAGCCCAAACAAACGCAAGACGATTTAGGTATTGAAAAACACAACCAAATAACGTTCAAAACTAATTAAAACTGTTTTCACTAGATTTAAATTTAAAAATTCCGTGCAACTTGAATATTGTTCATTAATAGTTTCCAAAGTGCACACCTACACCTGGGCCACGATCTCATTAAAAGTTATTCACTAATGCGTTTTATACGGACAATTGGTCTGTACATTCAACTCTAGTATTGTTATAACGTTGTATCTGAGAGAAGCCAGTGAGATAGCGGACTTTTAAATGGTGACGTGTGTAACCTACACACGTCAGTTTGGTTTTAACTTTTTCACAATTAAAATCCTTATCCAGTTTTGGGTTAGTTGTGTCCGTCCGCCCATCCATCTCTCTGTTCGGCTATATAATGGAGAGCATATTGTTTGAAACGTGAAAGTGACACACGTCAGTTTGTATTTTACTTTTTTACAACTAAAATCCGTATCCGTATTGGGATTACACAATCTTCATGTGCATTCACCCATCTATCTATCCGTGAATCCAACCGCCCATCCATCTGTTCGTCTATATAATAAGATAAGATAATATGAGAGCATAATGTTGACTTTGGATGAATTTGACGGTAACTTTTGTAAACATTGTTTTTTCTTAAACAATCATTTGGAGACACACTACAATTTTTCCTTTAATTACACTATTTAAAATCACAAAACTTAACTAAAAGTTTTTCAAAAATTTATCTTGTTAAATAATCTTGGACCGCGTTCGTAATACCGAAGTAAGAAAGAGAGTTGGTCTGAAAGAGAGTGTCGGGGTGAAGGTAAGGAAAGGAATGCTCCGGTGGTTCGGGCATGTGGAAAGAATGTATGATGAAAGAATGACTAAACAGATATACAATGCAAAAGTGGATGGATGCAGAAGTCGCGGAAGGCCACGACACACCTTCCACGATCAAATTGATCGTGTACTAGCAGAAGGTGATGTCAGGAGCCTTAAGAACAGACGAGCGTGTATGACAAGAACTATGAATGTCAAAGAAGCAAGTGAGGTGTGTAAGAATAAGCCTAAATGGCGCTCTGTTGTTCGTGCCTACCCCGCAAGGGACCTGGCGTGAAGTTATGTATGTATGTATGTATGTTATCTTGTAAGCAAAATTCTTTCTTTTACGTCACACCGAATTGCTTACCAAAATAAAAACAATATTCTTTGACAATATAAATAAAAAGATTCATGTTGTTTCACACTCTACACGGTGAAGTATTTTTGACAAACATACACAGTAATATCGAGACTTTACCGCCATTTTGTCAATCAATCAATCAATATCTTTATTGGCAAGAATGTAGTACATACAGGTGTTATAAAATTGTAAATGCACATTACATTCTACCACATAGTGGTGTACTGAATTAAAGGTTTAAATTATATTTATATAAATATTCTAATTGTCTTGAGCGACATTTGGACCTGAGCATATTTTTTTATCCAAAATGTATTTTACTCTATTATTTTGTTTAAAGACTTTCAATTTTTGATTATGTACGGTCTAATCTAACCACCGAAACTCTTAAAGTAAAATAATAGTTTAAAATATTTTTTGAAGCAAAAATATACTTGGGTCCAAATGTCGCATACGATAAAGTGACAGTTAAGGCTCGATATATGGACAAATTCTATATAATTACAGCAAATACCTATACAGAAACAAAAATCTCTTTATAAAATGCTATAAAAGAAAACCTTTACAAGGTTACAGAGTTACAAAGCTTTTATCCATCGTGAGGTTTCGGGTGTGACCCGTAAATATGGACGAGTATCCGGAAAACCGCCAAGTACAAGATCGGTTCGCACCGCACCGAGCCGTATCGCATCGTGCAGCACCGCACGGCACTTTCCAACTGTCTGTGGCTGAGGATTTACACGTTTTTGGATGAACACCAAGAACTCTAAGGTAGGGCTGTCTGTTATTTTCCTTTAGTGTGTTAACACAATCATCAAAGTCATCTGCTTCACCAGTCTGCCCGCTTTCAGGTCCAGCAATAGACGATGACAGTTGTTATGCACTTCTAGAAAGGATCTCCAGACTAAGTTTTACAAATGTCCTCATTGTCATTTAGGGTTTGGCTAGAATTTCTAAATTAAAGAAACTAAGTATTGTGGCGATTGAGGGTAGAAGTATCTGGAAGCGTGAGCCGGTCTCAAGACTTTTGGAAAAAGGTAGAAGATTCTGGAAAAGACAAGGACGGATATATTTTAGAAAGGGATAGACGATGAACGAATGTTCTAGAATAGAGAGTTCGGGAAGCAAAAGAAAGAAATAGATAGATGTGTAGAAAGGGAGAGATAGTAAATAAAAGAAAAACGAAAATAAGATCGAAATTATGGGTTCTAGAAGATTCTTCCGGGTATATAAGGAGTGTAAGGCGTGCCTACCGGGCAGTTTTAGAGTTGAGTTCAGTTCAAGACACCGAAACGACACGTGCGATACGGGTTGCAAAAGAAGTTTAATAGAAGGCAGTAACGAGTTAAATAGTGAATTTAGTGACAAGTTTAGTAGACATTTAAGCGAAGGAGGAGTGTAGCGTAGTTCGAGAGACGAACCAGAAGCAAGCTACACGTGGTAATATCGGAGGTGAGCACTGCAGTAGCAGGAGGTGTACGATATTGTGAGAGAGGCACCTTATCGTCGGCACAGTGCATCGTTAGTCGTAATAGAGGCAACCTGCAGACGGGAATCGCGTGCGGCTATGTAAGTCCATAAGCGTTTAGCTAAAAATGGTGTTGTCTTCCAATCCTAAGTGCGTACTCGCACGTAACTGTGTTATAACACATCTAAAATTGTTTACGTCAAACATTTTCTTTTGTGAACATCCCTCATCTTGAAAACTTGTTCCAAAGTTACAAGAAGGTTCCCACTACACACGTATGAAATTTAAAGGTGTGGCCACACTTGCGATAACGTTGCAGATTGAAACTGTGGCCACATGCGTTATATTTAAAGCGTTAAAAACAACAACGCCGTTTCCAAATAGCCATATTATCGTATACATAAGTTATCTGTCAATATATAACGTTATTAAACCAATGTTGGCATAGCTTAAATGCAGACGGCCATTGGAAAACATCGCCCATAACTGGCGTAGCTGAGTATTATGTGCATACTCTAGACCAGGGTGGTCGCCATCCAGTCGGCAAATCCTACCACTGCTGTGGTTTTGTCGCCTCTTACGACAGGCGCCGGGCCGCAGGAAATGTATCTTCTCCGTTCTGCACGGATAATGTATATTATATCAAAATATTTGATCGTGAAAATAACAAAAACATCCAAATTCCTTTGAAAGAACATTAAAGTAAAATATTGAATTTCGCTACCAACCCTACATACCTCACTTTTGTTTTTCCGGACTTGGGGCCGTGATTTTCACAACTGAAATTTCTGCTTCAACAATTCGAGTATCAATGCTATTGTTCCAAAAGGGAAACTCTTCTAGTTAAATTTGAAGTCATTGTTTACTTACAAATGCTATATTTGCATAAATTAATTTCATGGCAAAAACGTTCTTATAGATTTATAAAAAATATTAGCTGACCGGCGAACTTCGTACTTTTATATTTTTTGAATTCCGAAAGACTTTGTTTCAGGACACAAAAACAAAAAAGAAATAATTACCCTAGCCAGAAATCGAACCGGCTGATTTAAAAAAAAACTGCATTTGTATACCATCATTGTCTTGCTGAGTATCCACTGTTTGCTACAACTCCATTAATTCTTCGAAAACTAATTCTGTAACATACTTCTGTATAAAACTTATAAAGAAAACTTGAGACATAAATAGGATAAAAAAATATTTTTTAAACTATTTTTAGCTAGACGTGTGGCTGGGGAGTTTCTTGCCGGTTCTTGTTCCTAACAGCATTAACACGTTGCGAATCGATGTACATAGAATAGGAAGTAAAATTCAATTTTAATATGTATGACCTTCAAAAAGTGTTCTCCAGTGGAAAATATTTTGAATAAAACAATTTGAATTTGAACATACATTACATAGCCTCTAAGGATCAATTTCTGTGAAGTATTTTCTTAATCTCATTTACCATCAATATATACTCTGAGAATACAGGCGTCCGTCTAAGACAGGAAATGTCGGGGAAGTTTTGATTTATAAGCAAGACCCGAAAGCAGATGTTCCGCCGTCTCCTCATACACTTCCGTTCCTCTGACAGATTGCAATTCGTTACGAAAACAAGAATAACACATACATATATTTTGTAGATATTAAGTTATATACAAACTATAACGCTATGCGCAATCTGAAGCAATATTGTTGGAATCTCCAACAAATAGTTTTTATTAATTTCGTGTGACATGGTACTGGCCACCAAAGATTCTAAATTTTGAATTTAAAACATAGATGTTCTATTGTTTTTTATATGTATATTTTTCCCTCCATTATTATTAAAATCGTCATTATATCACGCATGTGCAGTTCTCTTCACTAGTTAAAATATTTACAGACAATAACAAATTAATATTTATAGAAGGGTTTACCATACTCTTTTTGGTCCTTCGTGCCGGATTTGAACCAGCGACCTATGGATGGTTACATACATAGATTATTTATCTAATAATGTAATTCTAAATAGTCATAGTGTAATGTATGTTCCTATATATCACTATTCATTCACTTGGCTTAACGTCGGTTGAATTTTGACATTACTTGTAAAGAGCTTGTGTTAAATTTGACCCGATAGTAGGGCAAATCATTAGGGGAGCTACTTCTGATTTCATTCTCTTTTTAAAACCTGACTCCTCTACACATTTACTACATTATGTTAGACTAATTAGCTCTTGTTTTTGGGTAAAACATTGATTTGATACAAAAAAATATTAACTTGTTTTTTTATTGCGAAGCTGGCAAACGGTCTTGCTCATAGAAAGTGGTTACCGTCGCATATAGACGTTTGCAACACCAGGGTTGCAGCCAGTATGTTGCTAGCCTGTAAGATGGAATAAAGAGGAGGAGATAGGGAGATAAGAAGAAGGATCAGGTAAGAGGAATCAGATAGAAGGGATGGATATGGGAATGGGATAAGGGAATGGGATAGGGAAAATAGGATAGGGAACGTAGGGTAGGGAACACGTGATAGAAAAAGTGTAATATGGATATATATGGGATAGGGTTGAAGAATAGGCTATCGAAACTCTCACTCATTGCACCAAACAGGATTAGCTAAACCCTAATGAAACCAGACAATATTAAACTTTCTTCTTGCGAAGTATTTTCATGACAACAAGTATACATCTTAGGAGAAAAAACGATTCCGAACCAATCTCTGCAAATAAGGATGTTACTAGGGTTCTACAAAAAATAAAAGTGCGCAATCACGATGTTTCCCCAACGCGGTTATTCCGTCCGGACCTTAGATACTACACAACTTATCCATATATAAATTATAGTATTCCAGTTGACAGTTTGGGTCGAGCGATCGGAACATTCATCTTCGTTACATTAGATAGGAAATCTGTGAACTAATGGCCTAATTTAGTACTGGGTACTTTAACTAACATGTGAGAAATATATTACTGTCGACAGACTCTTGTCAATTGATTTAAGTCTATTTAAATAAATAAAAATGTTTGTATTGTTACATACCGACAAATAAATACGCACCTGGTTTATTACCCTTCCCGCATTTGGATGTGTTTTGTTAACTTTATGTTTAAAATTTGCAATTAGACATTGCATAGCCTACCGTTATTGTTTTCGACTTTGTTGGCCGTTCGCAGGAATAATTAACCAGATGTGCAGATTACGTTTTCTTGGAAGAACCCAGCCCACGCAGTCGATTGTGTATTGTACAGTTTACTATAAAACAATGCCCGAATTGAGGGGTGGGCTGTCGAGCAACTATTACGATACTAGCAAGACGTGTGAAGTACATTCGATAAGCGATATAATGACGGACTATTCGCGTGTTATTGGATCGTGCAGTTTGTACTAGTAGTGTGTAGTTATGTTTTTACTTGTGTTATAAGTAATGCCAATGGCATTTTAATTCGAGTCTTGGGTAACTCGTAACAGTATGTTCCTCCTATATGCGTTTCTAAACTATTGAATGCAAATATTCCAAGAGCGTGTCGACAACAAGCCTATCCAGTTCCGCCACAGAAGTCATAGCCATACACCGTTGTGGCAGGGCCACATCGACTAGCAGATCTTGGTACAGCAAGTGTATATCGTGATGCTGGGACAACATTGTTGGTCCACAGAGTCCACAAGGTCCGCAGCACGTTCTGACAGGGGGGCCTAAATATATAGGGGACAGCAAAGCCAACGCTGTTGGATCTATCTTTGAAACTTATAGATTTTTATTATTTTTCTTAATATATATCTTCTAAATTGTCTGCCACAAAGTAAACCGCATTATAATGGTCTGTCATTCTTACTTTTCTATAATAATAATCATGTATTTTCAAATTTCAAAACCTCAGACGTGGTCAAATGGATTTAAGATTCGGCAAAAATCGATGCCTGTCCTGCCTGAGCGCTCGTCACGTCTTAGCTTAGCGTCTCCCCACCTCATGCATGGTAGGTATACGGACCTCAATGTACAAAAACTCTAGTTAAATACATACTGGTAGCCGTTCATGGTCACTTAGACCATAAACTTTAACATTAAATAGAAAATATGTATACATCATTTTCACATTTTCGTTAAATAAGCCAACTTTATCTAGAAAATTTATTAAATTTAATTTCGCTGTCAAAACTAATTTCATGAGTGAAAGAGGTTCAAAACCTTTTGCCCCTTTCAATCAGATTATAACCATATATGTATGAAATAATATTTCAGTGAATTACTAAACCAAAGTTAATCGGTTTCATTTAGTACCTGTGTTATTAATAAATTCATTTCAGTTAAACATTAGTAACTGAATTGCAGTCTTTTGGGAACATATTTTAGGGTTGATTTTTTTAAATTGCAATGATATTTTATCAAAATCGGGAATCTTATTGCGCGTGTACCAAACTAGTAGCATTAGTGAAAGAAAAATATAATTATTTAATAAGGATCACCAACCGATTTTTTACATTTGATCAATTAATGGTTTTACGTATATAAATATATTATTCTGTTACATGGCGACAAAAGCGCATGCACGCCTGCCTACCATAAAGAACAGTTTATTACCCGCATTTGGACTTCTTTTTATACTTTGTTTTTAAAATTTGTAACTAAGAAAAACAGTCTATTATGTTACTACTGTATTCTTTTATGGCAATCATAAGCCAGTGGTGTTGAACTAATTCTTGGAAATTATTGTTATGCGTCGAGAGATGTTGTATTTGTACAGGATAAAAGGAATGCCCGAACGAAGGGATGAAGCAGTCAAGCGAGGATTACGATACGAGCAAGACTTATGCATTTGATAAGCTTTATAGTTTGTACTGGTTGTGACCAGTTATATTTGTACCTGTGTTATACGTGTTCGTATACTTCTAATAAATTCTATAGTAATTCCAACTACATTTTAATTCGATTCTCGCACTCGTAACAATATAAATAGTATAGAAATGACAGATATATAGATAGACAGATAACACGTTATTGTACACCATTACAGAAAACTTACGAACTAGTATTAATCTAATTGGGTACAAAAGGCGGTCTTATCGCTAAAAAGCGATCTACATACTTACATACGACATATAGTACTTAGCGTGACGATATGTCATTTCTATACATTTTCTATTCTATTTAGCGCTAATGGCCTTGTCTAGGAGGGAGGTCAAATCGCGCCGCCTCCGCTCCTTCGCTGCCACACATTTCTTCACTACGGAACGAGCGTCAACAGTGGGGCTGTTGTATGGGAGGGCGCATATACATTTAAAATTCACGGAATAACAGCGCAAAAGAAACAGTCATACATATTATCACGACAGTTTCTCATGGGGGTAGGCAGAGATAAAGAATCTCCACCTGCGATGACCTTGACCTTACTTTCATTTATCTTTTCATATGTGAAAGTTTATTTCAGACAAACAAACATTACAATTTTATTTTCCTATATAAATTATTACTTTTATAATAACTTCAAAAGTCATAATAAGCAGTATAACAAATGGATTGCGATGTTCACAATTCAATGACAAATTAAGAGCCACTATGTTTTTTCACACAAAATTTCCCTTCAATATTGTTATTCAAATGAGCAATTCAGCACGTGTCACCTCTAAAGAATTCGTTGTAGGCGTCCTCTAGCTACTTTTGCTCCAGTGTTGCCAGGTCGAATTTATTAAATACAGACATCACTGTCTGAACATTAGAAATTTAGACTAAGAAACAACACACTGTGATAATTTATCAAATCCGTTCGAGTATTGTCTGTTATGTATTATTTAAATCTTACCTGAACATAATAATGTTAAAAATGTTTAATGAGAGTAATGAAATAATGTTTTTTTATTTATATAAAAGTTAAATCAAAATTTATAATTTATACATCGCAAGCAAAGCCACGCACAAATGCTAATATATATATAAACCTGTTTTGAAAATGTATCAAACTGATGGTGAAATCACTTCAAAATCCGTTGCGTGGTTTAGGAAGAGTTATCGGATATTCAGACAGACAGACAGAAAGCGACTTTTTTATTATTTAAAATATTTATATTGCTTGGGAACAGAATTTTACCTTTCTATATATGCTTCTGATTTCATAGCGATCTGCTGCGCAGTGAAGATGTGAAAGCATTACAAACAAGTAAACAAACTCACAGTCGTTTTTATAATATTATTTAAGATAATTCACAGGCGCGTCTACTCACTCACAGTATTTTTGTTTTAATTAATCACTTCTGCTCCGCCATGCCACAACCGAGTAGAGGGTTTTGCTGACGTTTTTTCTTCTTTCTGTTTACTGTTTTTGGGAAAATAATTGTGGGGCGTCTTTTTTTCTCTTTACTTTCTTTTTCTTTTTTTATAAGCTTACAAGAGCTCAATCAATCGATCAGTTTATTTATTTGCTTAACAACATGGTACCCACTACCCATGGTACATAGATGTTAGGACATATACAGTTTCGCATGCCTTTAACCCATTAAGCGTACAAATTTATAGATTAAAATTATATTACAGATAATTTTACGTACTAATTTATATTTTTTATGTCACTTGTATTTAATTTTATTATTGTCACTTAAAACATTCATTGTAATAACATTGTTTATCACCGCATGTGTAATTTAGTATCATTTTATTGATAAATCTTTTAATGTTTCGAGAAGGTTATTACGTGTTAATAGGGTCATAATATAACATGCATTTTTTAAAGCTAGATTGCATAGAGGTATTACCACTCTATTGTTTGTTTAATCACACATTATCCTTTCACGTGGGCCTTGATTTCTTTTAAACAGTTCTGGGTTTTGTTTAACAATAAATACTATCTGTTTTATATATAAGCATTACATACGGTTACATGGTCACAATTAATTTATTAAGTATCGCAAAATTCTTAGTAGATCATTGGCAACACTGCTCTCACCTTTTGTAGTAATTTGTCTGAATTCCAAACATCTATTTTTCAAACCTTCCTTTCTAGTTTGATTGAGGACACCTTTCTAAACTTTTATCGGCCTTACTTGTTTTATTTGCTTTTCAAGAAAGAAGGAACATTAAAATTGCCATTATTTTGCAGGGAAATTTCCTCGCCATTTTGCTATCTCGAAAAAGATTTTCTTTTCAAAGTTATTTGATTTTCTTCGGAGTTCATGAATTAATACTATTAATTTACATTATGGAATTTAATGATAATATTAGCTTTTAAAAATTCCGTCCATTTTTAGCGAAAGACTGTATACCTACCATGCATGTCATAATAGAAACGTCGTGACGTACAACCTACTGAATGGATTTAAATGACGAGTAGTACTACTGGACATAAAGCTAGTGTGTATCCCTTTTTTAACGAGGGGAAATCCGCTTGAGTACTATCTACCGCGTAGGATAAAACACGACGGGGAGTACGGGATTCGCCACGTCAGGGTGACATTAACACCGTAAGCAACAAATGCTATTGTTGTTTGCTTTGTACACTACAAAGCCCTTTGTGAGGGTTAGACCAAAGCGGCTACAATTAGGCCGAGAAGTGGCGTAATAGAATCGCCGCCGGCATGTGTGGGGACTCAGCTGGTAAAGTCGTTCCCAATGTGCTACTCTTACCCACTTATCCTGAACCTGCATAACATGTGCCCACGCTTGTGGTAGGGAGAGCATGAGACTTAGAACCTAGTTACGCCCATGCTCATTCGCGCTCAAGGCTTATGACAGGGCTACAAAAGAATGGAAGCTCGACCAACTCCACTCATGCGGGCAGGCGGAGGCCTTTAAGTTCACAACTAACTTATATCCCGCGTCAACACTTAGTATACTATATTCTGATAAATGAATATCGTTTCTGTAGGATAGACGATTATATCCAATAATATGGCTCCACCTAACAATACGTCGTCTTAACAATGCGAACGAAGTTTCACAATGCTAGTAGTACACAGGTGAATTTTTAAAATGTGCCTAGAGACCAAATTCTAAACTATGCTTAATAGCGAGAACCACTCAAAGGAGTCTTAAGTCCGATTTTGATAAAATATTAGCATTACGTAGACATGTCCTCCTATCCGTCAAATTGACTACCCGCCCTGCCTCATCCACGAATGTCTTCCCTTTTCAAATTGAAATTATTATCTTGATGACCTACCTGCAGCTCTTAGAACCGGCTCGAGCGGTGTCATACCACGCGAAAATAAAAAATCCGTCTGAAATGGTTAGCCTTGAGTAGGAGTGCCATATGGTATTTAAATGTAGGACATGTCCTCCTTTTCGTCAAATTGTCCACCCGCCGTCCCTCATCCACGAATAGCTTCCTTTTTGAAATTGGAATTATTATCTTGATAACTGACCATACCTTGATGTATGTAATAATCATTTCATCGCTAATAAATCTTTGAAAGGAGATTAATAATGAAATCGCAACAAACAGTACATAAATAAGTTTGTCCATCTGTTTATTGATCGGTAACAAAGTGAAAGGATCAGAGGTGGGCAACAGTTTCTATTAATTAACTATCTGGAACTTGTTCATGCTTCTTTGCAGAAGTTGGTGCCCTCCGGTCTAATAAAAGTTTGTTTTCTTATTACATTTTGAGTTTAACAACTAGTTGTACAACTAGTCTGTATGAGACTATCTGGTTCCTCGGTAAGATATATTTATTCTTGAATGTTGAATGTAATTAATATACGAGGTCTGGGTATTAAATAACGTGACTACTTATTAAAAATTATTTTATTTTAAATACTAGAATATGCTCGCGACCTCGTCCACGCTTGACTTGATTCCCGGGACTAAAAGCATCGCAGCTATCGTTTTACTGAAAATTTTGTCGTAATAAGCTAATTTTTACGCACCCGAACAACCACAACCCGCTCCCAGGAAAATTCGCGCCGGATTTCCGGGATGGAAGCTAACGCAGATTTTAAGTCTAAGAATTTATTGTCGATCAGCGAAATCCGTATCGAAATCGGCCCAGTAGTTTTTACGTAAATCTTGAACAAACAAACCACCCGACAAACAGACAAGAAATCAAAAAAACAATTACATCGTGTTCTGCATTGTTCTCCATTTAATATTACATTATCTTAGATGGAACTCAAAATCAGTATACAATAGACGTTCAAAATAAATATAATACTTTAGAATTAATTATTACTAGCTGACCCGGACAACTTCGTACCGCCTCAGAATCAATAAATAAAAAAGGTTGATTTCTGAACGACAACAAACATCAAACGTTTGACATTCAAAACCAATAAAATGAAAAAAAAATCACTTAAAAGTGATTTAATTTGATTTCTGAACGACTTTCAAATGTATTTGATTTTCAAACGACAGGACGAACATCAAATGTTTGACGTGTAGGATAGATAGTTCATTGAAATCTTACAATTTAAGGACCGAATATTGCATTTTTTTATAGGACGCAATTTTATTTTTGGGACATGTGTGATTTCCCAAAAATAAAATTGCGACATCTTTGATATCTCCATAATGTTGCTGTATGTTTCGCCAGAACATACACAAAAAAACGCGCCTACAGACACTACCTCGTAGGTGGCGGGGAAAACGGGGGACCTTTTGTACCTGCTTAACATTCGATAAGTTAAACTTGGTAAGTTCTATGGTAAAGAAAAGAGTTAGGAATGAATAAAAAAATCTCACTTTTTTGCTTATAACTTCTTAATTTTTAATTTAGGGCCAAAAGTTTTGTAAACATATTTGTAGGCAAAGCAATATGCTACAAATTGTGACTACATTTTTTGTAAGACGTATAGTTTCCGAGATATTGCGAAAAAAGTGTTTTCACCACTTTTTCAAAGATGGCGGCCAGGGGACAAGGGTGGCGACCCGACAAACTTGAGGTTAAGCTTCTATTGACACCCCACACATGTCCCAAAAATAAAATTTCGTCCTCTAAAAAATGCAAAGCTCATGTAACATTTCAATGAACTAGGAATAGTTTCTAAGGGAAAGTGTAATTGTTGTTTTTACTATATTTCAACCTTTTAAACCTTCCTTGGACTTCCACAAATAATTAAAATCAAAATTAGCCGAATCAGTTTAGCCGTTCTCATTTTAGTGAGACTAAAGAACAGCAATTGAATCATATACGTATATACAGATGTTAATACTGATTAAGGTGCTATAATTATTAACCGTCCGCGTAGCCTAGACAAGAAAACAATAAAAGAAACATGCTGACAAGAAAAACGGCACGAAAATTCTAATAAAAAATACTTCATGCGGAACGTGTACTTAATTATAAAATTTCAACATTCCAAAAGAAAGCGAAGTCAGTTTACTTTTAAGTAGATTTTTATTTTATAAGAATGAAGAATAATAAATTAATGAACTTATTCCGTTGAGAAACTTTCGCGGCATCCGAAAGATCTTTGACCTAATGCTATAAATTGCTGCGATTATCTCCCTCTCTTAATTCTTAATGCCTTTATTTTTGACAGAGAAAATATGTAGAGGTCTTTAACTTTGCGGCTTTAATATTTTATTTAAAAGTAAAGAGACACGACAATTTTGTGTCGGTTCACACACAGTGAAATTTTGCAATGAGAATAAATGTAGTGGACGTTTAGTATTAGTATTTGTCTTTTGGATCCAAAATCCTGAAAAATCTGGGACTGAAAATACAACATAGTATTACAATGCAGTTTATTGTACAATGTACATTATTGACATTTTAGAAAACTACTCTAGGCACATTGGGCACTTTTGGGAAAAGCACTAACTCGCGTGACCGTCGTGCTCAGATACATAGACTTATATAAATATATGTGTGTGTGTGTGTGTGTGTGTGTGTGTGTGTGTGTGTGTGTGTGTGTATGCGCGCGTGACGCTGAAATAAAATACAAACTTTTCACTTACAGTCCCACAACTGATTGTTTCTTTTTTGAAAATGTATTTTACCTACCTACATTACTGCTCAAGTGCATGTTTCAACAAGTATTAATTACAATAAACACATTCAGGCAAGTGCAGTTTGAACCGGGGACTTTAAAGTGTGCCGTAGAGACAAAAAAACATCCAACTAAAAACCAAAAAAAAGCATTTGATTAAAATTTCTCCATACCTGAAAGACAGTTCGGCCGATGTTATTATTCTCCAAGTGCTTTTAGAGGGGATCATAGTTTTCGATTTTTAAAGCGAATATCTCTACCACCAAATACTAGACCAGTTAAATACATGCAATACTTTGTGTAATAGCATATAGATTATAATATACTACTTCCAAATCGTATCCATGCAATACCAATAATTTTTGAGAAAAATGACTGCCTAATAAAAAAAATAAATATAAATTTGAATTAAACTAACTTAACTTGACTGTATCTGTGTGATTGAGTGGGCTAAGCTATAGACGGCTAGCAGGCCGGCAATCGTGAAGTATCACTGCAACACTGAGGCTCCGTGCTCAATTCCTAGTATGGTAAATTTCAGAATCAGAATCGACTTTTCTCCTTTATTTACTATGGCCTGAGTGTCTGGGATAGGCCCCAGAGGTGTTCGTTGTATATTACCCATAACACAAGTGTAACTTGCTTAATTTGGGAATATACAATACGTGTGTTTACCTTTTTTATGTTTGCTTATAGGGAAACTTGCAGACGGATCCACTTGATGACAAGTGGCTACCGTCGCCTATGGACATTTACAACACTAAGGGAGCCGATGCGTTGCCTAGCTCGTTGAGACTTCAAAAATCTGTTTACGCCCTTTTTAAAGAGCCCCATATTGTAGCGCTCTGGGAAAACCGCGGGAGGGATGGAGCTCATTCCACAGCTTGCTCACGTATGACATAAAAGAGCGAGCGCCACGTACAGTGGATAACTTCCTGGTGTCGAGAAAGTGTGGAAGTACTTCCAGTCGCCGGCGAGTCGTACCAAACCAAACAGGTCCTTAGAACACTCCTCATTGTACAGACGATAGAACTAGCTTAGAGCGCCTACGTCTCTTCTGAGACTTAGAGGTTCTAAACCTTCTGTAAGTTCGGGATCGTCGACAATCCGGACCGCTCGGCGCTGCAAGGAGTCAAGTGGGAGCAGCTGCTACTAAGGTGCCCCAACCCAGACATGGGAGCAGTACTCCACATGAGGACGAACTTGGGCATTATATAATAAAAGCCTATGTCCCGGTGTGAAGTGCCTACCGATTATAATTATTATTATTAAAATCAGGTACACAGTGAACAGACAGGCGAACAATCATAAAAAATTTAAACGGAAATCGCAAAGAAAATTTAGAAGGCAAAAGCTAAAACTACTAAAGAAAATAAAACGTTAATATCAATCTAAAGTTACGAAAAGCTCAAAACACTGAAAGATTAATTTGATCGTCTGCAATTCTATCCACTTTAGACTAGTAAACAAGTACCTTTTGGACCAACTTTTTTCAGCAGTCTCCGAAAATTATAAATAAGGTGTCATTCGATTCGGAATGGCATCTAGATGAGTTTTGAAAAAAATGAAGTTCCGCTTGCAAAAATTGTAAAAGTTATTAACGATTAACTTAAAAAAAAGGGGGGTTTAGGTTTTTGCAAATATATCAAAAAGTAATAAAGACTTTACAAATTTGAAAAAAATCTCGACTCCCGAAACTGTAAGATCAATATTTATAATTTTCCCAGAGGGATGAAAATACGACGAAATTTTTTTGTTAATTGTTAATAACTTTTACAATTTTATCAAACAGAACTTCATTTTTCAAAAATCATCTAGATGCCATTCCAAATCGAATGACACCTCATTTATAATTCTCGGAGACTGCTGAAAAAAGTTGGTCCAAAAGGCACTTGTTTACTAGTCTACTTCTAGTGGATAGTGTTTAAATACTTCATTGAAATCTATCTAAACGTTTTCCTTTAAATGAGTTTCTCTACATCTGAAGCTTAGCGAAACTATAGATAAATTGCTTCCAATATAAGTGTTTAGAAAATACTTAGACTTTTGATTTCGTTACTAGACTTTACCAAGTGGCTTCGCAGAATCTTTGAGATGACAATGACAAAAATGCCAAATACTCAAGGATGTAAATATATGAGTATCATATTATCATACCCACTATGGGAAGTATCATTACGAATTTGTGGGATGGAAATTAAAGTGTCGTAAGACTTATCGGGAGCCTTAAGAACCGACGAGCATGCATGACAAGAGCTATGAATGTCAAAGAAGCAAGTGAGGTATGTAAGAATGGGCCTGTGTGGCGCTCTGTTGTTCGTGCCTACCCCGCAAGGGACTTGGCGTGAAGTTATGTATGTATGTATGTAAGACTTATCACAAAGTTTATTAGTAGTTCACGCACGTAGATAATTCACAGTTCTTGCAAATACAACCGAATACTACAAAATTAAACCACAAAGCTGAATATTGCAATAACATAGATAGCGCAGTCCGTCGTTATAAGATACTTGCTCCGAAATTACACTAGGTAACTCCTCGATCGCAGTTGAAACACAACTAACTCAAAGTCCTAACTGGCCGACTTTATATATTTTTCAAAATAGCCCTGACCTCCTAACAACATGCCCATTAATCCTTTGAATTCTTAACTTGTAAAAAAAATAATAGCTTCTAAAAATATGCCTTGAAATGCAAACAAACGAAAAATGGATTTATGACATCTTACTGGGAGCAACAGTATATTATATGAATCAACTTTGATGATAATCTGTTCATTTTTAAGGCTGTTAAGAAGAAACAAACAAACTATACGAGTCAACTTATTCAAAGATTCTTACAAAAATGGTAACAAATGAAGCTAATATCATTTTAAAAATTCCACTTGCATTTAATTCGGGTTAAACATTTGAAAATCCGAATCATGTATCTACCTATTTAAATAAATTAAAGAGTAACGCTATTGCGATTACCTTTAAATAAAATTAGTTAATCCTATTAAACAGCCTAAATAATTTTACATAAAACATATTGACAGTTCTTTAAAGATATTTAGGGGCAAATTTCACGTTGTGCAAACGCTTATTGTATTTAAGGGTGTTAAATACGATGTGTTTCTTAAATAAATTTAAGTATCCTTATGCAAGCGGCCCTTAGTGTGGGATTTTAAACGAATTTAAATATTTAAAACAAAACATTAAAAGTAGGATAGCTTGCCCAAAAGGTTGCTAGGCTGGATGGCAATACTAACTCAATGTGTGCAGTAATCCGCCTTATGATCACGGATAGTGTCAAGAGTTTCCTGGATATTTCTTTGCAGAAGTTCTGTTCCGATGAACTCTACGGACTCAATGTTCCAACGACAAACTGCAAAAATATGTAGGTAGTCTTTCGACGTTAATGTGGGATGAAAAATAGAATAGACCAAACATAATTTACTGTACAATGAAATTTACAAAACACAAAAGCAGCTTCAAAACATGCTAATAGCAGCCTTATAGCTGATAGCTGGGCGCTCTTTTCCAGATATCCTTTGGATGGATAGAAAATCTTATATACCTAACCTAAATCCTAAAGAGATCGCTTCTTAGCGATAAGACCGCCCATTGTGCACATATCAAATATTTTTAGGCTATAAGTTTATCTGTGTTTTCTGTAATGGTGTACAATACTATACTATCTATCTATCTATCTAAATCCATACATGGAAAATCGTATAAAAATGAACAAATTAAAAAAAAACAAGAACAAAACCGTGCACTTCAAAGTGTGAACGAGTTAAAGACATAAAAAAGGAGGAAAGTTATGAATTGTAAATATCGTGAATAGTTGAATAAATTACAGACTTCCCTCGGTCGGAAGGTGCTAATTTAAGAACCGTTTATATGCGTTTTACCATTGAAGAAGAATATTTAGAACAACACTCGCATACTAAAAAACGTGACAGGAAAAGCACTTCATAAAATGGAATCTTTTGTTTTCTATAGAATGTAATATCTCCCTGCCTATATTATTTAAAAGTATATGTATCTGAGAGTGGCGTTCTTGCGATTTCAGTGTTTTTCGCATCCTAAAAGAGCTATACACACACACACACACACACAGACAGACACACACACCTAAAAAGTTAAACACACACATTTGAATATATTTATCTATCTCAGTGTGACGGTAACGCGAGTTCATTGCTTCTTCCCCATCGCAAAAGCGCCTAACATGCCTTAAGAAGTTTTCAAAAATATTAGTACTTATATTTTATTTTCGGTCATAAATTTTGAGGATTTTGTTTGTAGCCAAAAGACAAAAAAGTGGCGTTTATCCTCATTGCAAACTTCACTGTGTTGAATTGAGACACATATGTCTTGTTTCTTTACTTTTAAATAAAATATTAAAGCCGCAAATATAAGAACCGTTTATATACGTCTAACTATAGATGAAGAATATTCAGAATCACAATCGTACACTAAAAGTGCTTAAAGTAAAAAGCTTTGTGCGGACGGGGTACGCGTACGTCCGCGAACGCGCTCTCCTCCCTCTCACGTTCTACCGCCTTCTTCTGGGCTATTACTTGCTCGCAGAAGGAGGTTACGGCTAGCCACCATTGCTTGCGTTCGAGCATGGCCTCAACCAAGCCCCAGAGCGAGTTTACCTGGCCGACTACATTCTCCAATTCAGACCTCTGAGGTCGCCAGGCGGCGCACTCAACTAGCGTATGTAGCGCTGTGTCTAGTGATGCGCCGCAGTGCTTGCACTCAGGCGTGGACTAATCCCATGCTATCACTTCAAAATTCCGGGTCATTTTTATGGCCCATGGTCTTTCAGGACATACATTATAACAAATAAACTCGTTTAATTTCCCCATAACCTTGTAACATTTGTTAACTATTACAGAACAAATACACTAGCATTCAAAAGTATTTAATTTTTATATTATAATAATTTCTGTATTTTAGCTTAAGTAAATATTTAGCTAACCTTTAACATAAAGTGCCTTTGTAAAACTTAACGTTTGAACCGACAACCTAAATACCGAGATGTGGGCGAACAAATGTCAATAATTAATTTTCTCTCCTCGGGTAGCAACATGATGAATTAACTAACAATACATAGAATGATATAAATGACGCCCAGTTTTATTCCTCTTTATTATAACGAGGAGGTTGAGACCTCGAGGTTTTCCCTCTTTACCACGGCTACAACTCAATGGTCGATCTTCTCCGCATGGTGATAGCTTCGCAGCAGCTCTCGTTGGTCAATCTGCGCCGTTTAATGGCCGTTGTGCGCTTTCCGCTGGCTCCTTCCGCACCTTGGTTGGCCATTCATAGGCGTTCGATGGCCATCTCGGGCTGTAGGTGGCCTGCCAGCAGCTTTGTGCATTTCGCGACCTCACACCATCCGCAGCCAGATGCGTTGATGAACTGGGCGTGCGTGTAGTAGGGCAATCCTGTGGAGTGACGTGCTGCTCCTGAACATTTGCCGCGCCATCATCGCTACAAACTCCTCAGCACTGGGTATGCCCGCGACGCCCAGGTGTTCTTAGTGCTTAGGGTTCCATAACTATTTTGGCAAAGACTAAAACCCTTATGTTATCGTCATATCTATTTGGCTGTCCGTCTTTCTGTCTGACTTTATGTCACAGCAATTTTTCCCAAAAACGATAAGAAATCTTATAAAATCGTCAAAGTGTAGTTTTGTTTTTTAGATTTTTTGTTTGTCTGATTGTTCGGGATTTAAATATAAACTACGAGGCCGATTGCGATGCAGTTTTCACTGATCGATAGAAATCCACGGATATCAAATCTGCGGTAGGTACTTCATATCCCGGGAATCCCACGGGAGTTTTCTTGAGAGCGGTTGAAGGGTTGAAAAATCTGAATATATTCACTGATTGATAGCAAATTCTCGGTTACAAAATCTATGATACTTTATATCCTAAGAATTCCGTATTTCTTCCCCTGGGCGTTATTTCAAATTGTTAGGACACGTATAAATTAGCCTATTCTGTTCAACGTGGAGAAAGTCGCAGGTGAATCTTACTAATATTATAAAATTGTAAAAGTGTAGTTTTCTGTTATACATTTTTTGTATTTGTCTATTTGTTCGGGATTCACGTAATAACTACCGGACCGATTTCGATACAGTTTTTACTGTTCAATAATAAATTTTTGGTCATAAACTCTGCAGTACTTTATATCCCGAGAATCTTACAGGTATGTTCTTGGGATAGGAATTAAAGTGGTGAGGTCGATTTTTTTTTATTCCGATGCGAAATTTTCATTGATCGATAAAATCTTTAGTAAAACAATTGTAGTCGTGTATGTATTTAGTAAAATTAGTTCTCCTGAATTTTACGGGAATTTCCGGGATTCGTGTATTTTCTTACAAAAATCTACTACCCTATTCAAAATAACCTTAAAAAAGCAAAATTACTAACTACAACAAAACCTTTGTCACCTACAAAATAACCTTTGTCACCTGTCCACCGTGTACAAAGTCGCGGGCAAAAGCTAGTATTTACATCCAGAATAAAATATACTCACTCTATATGGCGCTACTGTTTCTGTATGACGATAAGAATTACTTCATGGCCGGTTCCTATGTCTCACTATTCAATCACTTGCCCAACCATCGGTCAAATTTTGACATTACTTATATAGAGCTTGTGTCAAATTTCAACCGATAGTAAGGCTAATGAACGGTCTGCAATACATAGGAACCGTCCACCGTTCGATGCAACTCTCATTTAATTTAAGGTCATTTTTTTTATGAGAACCTAAAATAATTGTATTGATCATGGTCATGCGATATAATTGCTAACATCGAATAAATAGCCAAAATAGTACAATTGGCTTGTTTTAAGGCCAAAATACATCAATAAATTTAGCCAAAGATAAATTGCTGTTTAACATCATGGCTCGCAGCCAAGACTTGTGTAACAGCACAGCGATTCGTATTAACCTAATTACGGTACTAATTACACTTGACATATTTGAATATACACTTTTTGCTCAATTAACTTGCTTGAGAGATTTTGAAATCCACATATTATAAACAAATAAACGAGTGCAAGTCGGGCTCGTTCATTTAAGTTTGTCTACAAAAACAGTACAAACATGAAGGTTTTAGGATTGAATAAATGAAATATATTTGTCGGCGCACCATAAATTTGTGAACCTTGAGGTGTGTTCCGGCATTAGTGACCAGGTTCCAGTCTCCCTTAAAAGAGCAGAAGCGCATTTGAAGCACCTTTGGTGTTGCAAATGTTCATAGGCTATGATAACCGCTTTGCATCAAGTGGGCCGTCTGCCTGTCTGCTGAACTCCTGCAATAGAAAAAAGATATGAAAAAATATGTTGTCTATGTCAGATGAGTGTTGATCTGTGGAATGAGGCGAGATTCAAGACACTTTTTGGGTGCAGTGTGTGGTCGCAAGGGCAACGAGCCTGAAACAAAACGCTATCTATCAAAGTGCATTGTAATTTAGAAAGCTATTGATGTTTATTTGAAGTGGATTCTCAACTAGGATAATAAAATTATGTCTGTGCTGATTAGGTTTTTAACTTTTAACAATACTCAACCACGCCGTATTTCCTGAGCTTTCATATTTATTACGAGACAAAACTAGGGCCCCTACTAAAACGTCAATAATGTAACCCAAGGTGTAAAAAAGTGTTTGAGTGAGTCCGGGGATGATTTAAGTTCACAATTAAACCCGGTAGGTAGCGCTGGAATTGGGCTCTAGATTTTTTTCAGAACAGGACAACGTCTGCTGGAACCGCTAGTGTAATATATTTTATATAGCAATATACAAAATCAATTGTATTAACAGATAAAAAATATGTCCTATTTGGCTATTTATAGCTAAACTAGTTTCTCCGTCCGCGTGAAATAGTTGAAAAAAAGTACTTAAAAAACCCCCGATTTTGAAACATTTTTCATTGGTGCTCCGCTCCTATTAGTCTTAGCGTGATGATATATATAGGCTTCCTTGATAAATGGGCTATCTAACACTAAAATAATTTTTCAAATCAGACCTGCAGTTCCTGAGATTAGCGCGTTTAAGCAAACATCCGTGTAGGATCCGTTATCCGTGTAGGAACGGAGAAAGAATACAATTTCCTGCGGCCCGGCGGCCTGTCGTAAGAGGCGACAAAACAACCCACAGCCAGGTGGTAGGGCATTTGCCCGACTGGATGGCTACCACCCCTGGTCTAGAGTATGTCGCCATAACAACCTTGTGTTGTGTTCCGGCATTAGTGACCAGGTTCCAGGCTCCCTAAAGAGAGCAGCAGCACATTCGTAGTACATTTGGTGTTGCAAATGTCCATAGGCGATGGTAACCGCTGTCCATCAAGTGGGCCGTCTGCCTGTCTGCTGATCTCCCGCAATAAAAAAAAAAAAAAAAAAAAACAAACAAACTCTTCAGCTTTATATATTAAGTATAAGATAAACTTTAATCTTTAAAACGTGAATTTCAATTATAAGTAAGACTCCAACAACACTTATTAAATTTTATTAATTGCATTAAAACATTATCAAGCAGTTTCTTCATTAAATTATATTATTACGTTATATACTGATAAATTTCTACACAAGTTGATGAGCATATAGAATTATATCAAAGTCATGTACCAGGCTAGCATGACGTGAAGGATATGAAAAATACCCCCGCGGCGATGGGTCGGCCATTAAACGCGCGTGATGGATTGAGCACCACTCGTTTAGCCACCAGTTTGACGGGGAAGCTCTCTTCCGGTGATATTAGCACTCTCATGCATGTACCGACCAATAAAACATAATTATACTCAAAAGGATAATATAGATAGATAGAAAACTCTTTATTGTTTACCACATACACATAAAAAAGCAAATCATCGTCATTTCGCGAATAAGCAGGAAAAAGGGGGAACTTATCGTCTTAGAGCGATATCTTCTAGACAACCCGCGAACATGTATATGTAAACATATATACAGCTATACAGGTATATACCTGGAGGCGATAATTCTTTTTGTTATGGTGCCGCTTCATCTGAAATAAAAAGGTATAGCCCGTTTCACGCAGATGTGGCAACGGGTGAAATACGCAGGTGTTAATAAGGTTAAATATTGACCAATCACGTATGTACTATTGGTCGCTCAGTGGTCGACATTCGACCATAAATAATTTAATTATAATTTTGAACATTATTAACGTTTTGTTGTCAAAAACTATACTTTTATAATTACTGATTTCTCCAAGGCTACACTGTTGATTTGACTTTGACAATATAAAAAAGAGTATATATGCGTGTGTGGCAAATACATGGTAGTGTATGTAATGGTTTTCGTATTGATTGTATTTTCTATGCATATTTTTAAAAAAATATTAGCATGCTGCACTTGTTCTCTCCATAAATTACCCTCCTCCGTCCGCGCAACTGATAAGTATGCGAAATTTCATACTACTCCGTCCGCGCAATTTTTGTAGAAATGGGTACAAGGTTTTTGTCACGTATTAATATAATTATTTACACATTATTAATGTTATTTCACAAATAGAAGCAGATGCGAGGAATTGTTGTCATTATTCTTGAATTATTTCTGTTTTGATAATAAAAATGGATTTATCATAATAAATCCAACTGTCATCATCATATTACACTAATGCTTCATATTTGGTTTGCGAAAATATGACCATGTTTCTCAATTTCGTATGAAGCCGAAGTGGCTTCCTATTCGTGTTGTAACAACCCCCCAAATATTTAATAGAAAGAGACTAAATGTCTCTATATAACCCCATAAGGATGATATAAATACATAAGAGCGGTGAGAATATAGATACTCTTAAATTTTTCGCCCTTATAATTATTATAAGGAAAAATCTATTATAGCATTTCCTTTATTTAGATTGGCTGTGATAATATGTCTAGTGATAGGTATCCTACGTTGTGTGTATAAATATTGTAGTAACTCAGTTCTATGGTAATTTGTCTGGACAAGCAATTCATCCAAATATAAGAAGTTTATTTGTACCCAGTGTAAATAATTGATTGCGATTACCTATAGATTTACCAAACTACACTTGCCTACCTCTAACGAAAATTAAGAATAGTCTGTTTCCGCAGAGAATACATTCTTAAACCTAGGCATTTAAATGTATAACTATAATACATTATTTATAAGAATTTGATTTATTAGATTTTTATATTAGAATATTATGTGTATATAATATATATAGGTATTATATGTATAAGGTGTTTGTGAGATCTTAGCGGTGAAAAACTAAGAGTTTTATAAGTATAAAATTAGTATAATAAATTATGGAAAGTAATAAGTAGTAATATAATTATGGAAAGGGATTTATTGAAGATTTAATAAAAAGGTATAATAAACCCAAAATGCCTTCCACCCGGGTCAAGAAGTGATCCCTCACAATCACTTTTTATTATACCTTCAGGATAGAAAGGAACTGGTCGATGAACCAATCGCAAAAATTATATTCTTTAAATATTATGTGAGTCATTTAGGCCGATAATCCAGTTCGGTTATTGTGTGTGTGTGAGGCCAGAATAGGGTTTTGAGAGTGCCGAAGCAACTCACAAAAATACATAGCGTCCTTTCGGTACTCAGTATTACAATACTGCCCCCCGAGGCTATCTAGTATAAATAGGCTGTCTTTCTGTATATAGAATTTAGACGCCGAGTGATTGATAATATAGCACTCAGGTGGGAAGCACTTACTAGTCACGCATGTATTGATTTGAGATATAGGCCACGAAGACGAGCGTTTCACCAAACGTTTCATATCAGCATTTAAATGACTAACAATAATTTGTTGAAAGTGCCAATATGCAGCTTTCAAAAATACATTGTGTACAAATCAGACGGTTCGGATATTTCGAACGTGCACTGCGAGTTACTATGCCTAGGCCAACAATCTATTATAGAATTATCGACCATAGATAGACAAGTAAAGCTGCATTAGCGCTCAAGCAGATACACCGCTGACGAACACAAGTATTATATAATTTATTTACGATATAAAATATTGGCTCATTTCCCAGTATGAGGATAGGAAAGGTATGATATGATACCATTGGCATAGCCTTACCTTTTAAGTGTTTTAATTTAAGGAGATTAACTATCAATTGAAACAGTCATTTGGATCAGAGTTAATTCCAATGATAATCAACACAGAAAGGCAGGCATCCAGTGCCGACTGAATTTAACAGTTCATTGGTGAGTCATATCTACCTCAATACAGTACAAGTCAAGCTAGACCAGACAGCAAGAGCCGTTTACTTAAGCAGACAAGACAGTTAGAGCACTGACTCGAAGCACCACCGGGTAACAACCCATTCCGCCGCATTTGTCTAATTGACATTTGCGAACGACCTATGTGTAAAACACAAACTGTGAATGAGGATGTTACGATAATAAATATCGTACCCACAGGTAGGCAAGAATCATGTACCATAGCTACGATGTACAATTCTCAAGAACTAATCGAGCTATCTGTCCATTTTGCCAAGCACTGCCTTGCATCGAAATAACTAAACAAGAACTTGTATGTCAAAATTAGAATAAGTATGTGTAGTAATAAGTATGGGCTTTCAACCCTGATCCAAGTTAAACTGGTACGGATTTTGCTAATATTGTTATAAATGATAATACTTGTAGACGTATATAGTATCTTGTATGGAACAAAAGATATTTATGTAAAGTACAAGGATTGAAATGTGAACTTCGATAATATAATCGTTGATATTATAAGTATTGAACATGTATATAATGTTTCGAGCTATAAAATCATGTATTATATATTATCGTCATCAATTAAACGTTAAACCCAGTTACATTCGCTATTCTTGTTTTAAAGCCAGGGAACTCGCTATCAAAATAAATATACTATAATTCGTATAATAACAAATAGTTTCGATAATAACTAAGACTTATAACTCCGTATTCATCGCTTTATTAATGGCGCCCCATAGACTTATTAAGAGTTAGTGAACCAATATTATATATTTCGATCAAAGATATCGAAAATACGTATACCTGATCTCAGTGCTTCAAATAAGTAGTCAACGTTATTTACCGCTGTGTAAATTGTTATAGAATATATTTTTAATACACCTAATACGGAATTATATTATGAAAATTACGCTCATTAAATAAGTTCGTGGATTTCAGTCGAACTCTATTTAGCCACCTATATAAAACAAACAACTATAAGCAATACGACTAACATGCAAGTCCTCGTCATGAAACGGGGACCCTATTACTCACGAAACCGCTACTAGTATTTCAGGACCTCGAAGGCTGGTATGCGCCTAACTAGAACCACTTCTAAACTATCGATCTCCGCACAGATCGGACTATCAGTTCGGAATACTAATTTCTTACACTGACACCTACATAATTCTATTACGCAAAATTATTTATCGGTTATTATTAATTAATTAATTGAATTGACTCCAAACTGCTATTATTCTAGTGTTAATTTTATATCAAAATTTAAATAATAAATTACTACACTTTAACTTTGTTCGCGTAGCTCAACGGGAACCGGAGCTATATTTCGACCGCGTGATCCAGTATTAAAAGCCCGATGGATCTCAGACTTGACAGCGAGGCTTCGACCTCTGAACGACCGATGATACAACTGTCAAATCTTCTAGCAAAACCCGAGAATTTCACGTTTTGAAAGACAGTCTCAAATTCTTCACGAGAGTCCCTGTGTAAGTCTGTCTAAAAATCTGTCAGAGTCACCCCAAAAGTCTGTAAAAGTCTATACAGGAACCTTCGTGAATCCTCATAGAAAGTCTCACAAAATTATTCTAATGATCTCCGAGCGATCACGATTTCCGAAAAACCTCCCGATCGTACTTCCAGGTCGACTTCCCGAAAACGGTCCCGGTCGTACTTCCAGGTCGACTTTCCGAAAACGACCTCGTTCGAGGCTTTTATTCTCCAAAATCCTGCCACCACCACTTCCAATAAAGGGGTGTTCTCTCATTATTTGGACCGCCCCATTCAGCGATCATTGATTGCTTACACATATCTGTAAAATAGACCTAATTAACTTTAGTTTAAGGGTGTTCATTAAATATGATTGAGAAATTATCGATCAATCGATCTATGCTGCAAATGCAATTATGTGCCTTAACCATGTTACTATAAGATTCAGATCAAATTATACTCAAATATTCCTCTCGTCATTTCTCTAAGCGTTGAATGTGTTTTAAAGTATTTAATTCTTTTTTTTTTTTCAATTTTATTATACAGATTCTTAGTTTTTATTTTTAAACTTGTAATGTTTCTTAGTTGTTTTCTATTGAGTACAAAAGCTAAAAGAGTACGTAATTGAATTATAATTTAAAGTTAAAAATCATAAGCATAGTGGATCCGTTACAGTGTTTGCCAGAATACTCACATTATAACTCTATTTTATAATGTACTATTTAATCCTAATAGTCCTCTTTACTAGTCCGCGCAATTTTAGTAAAAAGGGGTAAAAAGTTCTTGCTTCACGTATTAATATAATGATTTTTGGTATTTATATGTTGCTATGGGTCAATGACGTCATTATGTAACGCTTTAAACAAGACCGATTCGGCCACAGCGTAAATATTCAACGCTAACGCAAATAAAGCTCCAGCATTAGAGAGTTGTTACAACGCGGCGATACCAAGTAGGCACGTCACGCGACTGCAGCGCCATCTTTTTCGCTATACTCATCTACCCCAATGAAATGACGTCATCATGAAGTATCCTAAACGTTAATAGAGTATAGAAGCTAGTTCTGTGTCGAGTTGTTTTACATTGATACCCTAACAGCCAAAGAAATAACAACAACAAAAAATTTAAACTTGTTGACAGTTTACTGAAACGTCACTGTCATACTGTCAAGTATAATATCTTGTCAACGTCACTCTCGCAGAGCGTCGTAGCTAAGGAAGCGAGGGGGCCGTAAGAAGGAAGATGTAATCTCTTCTAGAGAATGGTCGCCAGCGCACTAAGTATTCGACGAACTGCGATTCATTGCCTTAATCAAAGTGAATTATAACGTAATCAGTGTTCATATCAAGAGGGATGATTATTCTTTAAGCAATAAAAACATTACAATACCACTCACTGCACTCAACATCAGACAAGCTAAGTCAGTATCCTCTTTTGAAATCATAGTTTTTAATTATTGGAACGAAGTTCTTTATCGCGCGTTGCGAAAGGGGGCTAGACGGAAAAAATTAAGACCATAAGTAGTAACGACACTTTTTGCTCTAGTTGTAACTAACTTAATAAAAATAAAATTTTATTACAATTCCTTCACTAATTAATCGAAGCGAACTTCGTTCCATCCCGGTGTCCCTTGACACATCTCAAGTTTTTTTGGTCCTCTCAGGTATAATAGTGCTACTTTTCTGTATGTATTATGATATTTACTGTTTTTATATAGTATATTATAAACATTTTTTATTTATTTATTTTATACTATTTGAATATTTTAATTATTAATTGTCTACACCGTCACTCTCATGTTGTAATATTTTCCTTACGTTAAGGAGTTTCTTGGAAAAGGTCGCTGTAAGCGATAAGGCCGCCCTTTGTTCAACATTTATTGTACCTAGTTTTTAAGACGGTGATCTGGGCTCAGTATTCTACTTATATTCTTGAGAGAGACTACAATACAATACAAGGTACAATACAACACAGGTAGAATACAATACAAATAAGTTAAGTTTTCTTGCATTGTATTCAATAGTATGTAATTTTATTCACATGTGTACTACAATTTATTTAAGCATTATGATTGTCTACATTTTTAAGAACGTAGTTTCAATTTTGTTGAACAATAAAGTGTTTTCATTCATTCATACAATCTTTACCAGATTACAAAAGATGTTAATTTCATAAATATACGCACATACATCATGCCATGATGAATTCTGATGAATAAGTCCGGCATGAGCCTATACAGCTCTGAGGAGCTTATAATCTTATAATTTATGAATATGCTGGTCTGAATTAGCCCTCTTGAGTTAAGTTTTGATTCGATATTCAATGTATAAACTCGACTCCTCGAATAGATTTGTTATATCATAGATTTGCAGTTTTTAATTTTAAAACTCTTATGATACTAACTCTAAACATTTACAATATCGCACGAACTCGCGGTGGAACGAGGAAAAAACCTCATATTTATGTACTTTTGTTGTTTTCTTTTACGAGTTTGACAGTTGAACCGTAACGAAAGTAGGGAAAAGCGATTCGCAAAAAAGTGAGAAAACAACTTTGTTTACAGACATATTTCATAAACGCATTTTATTGTATCTTCGGATCCAAACTTATGTAAAATATCAGTATTTTGATATAACTTACGAAATAATTTTATCTTTTCAAATAATTCTTCACACAAAAACGGAGTGTAAAAAAATTTAAGCATATAAAAAATATTAAATTTATTTTATTGTACAAAAATGCTACATAAAATCAAGAACGTTAATAATATACAAGTACAGTTGGCGGTCTTATCGCCTATGGCCATTTCTACCAAACAACTTTGACTTTTGTTTCCATAACAAAAGTCGGTAGTTGCTAAACCAGCAGTAGTACAATAATTTAGTTTATTAATAAATAATTAGAAATATATAAAATAATGTAATAATACATAAGAAAATAATTTATTAAACAATAATACATATTACAATAAACAATAATACAATATACTTTCTATAGTACACATTATATATATACATAAATACACATTTTATATTATAACAGTATACACACAAAAGTAAACAATGACACTATTGTTTGGATGTATGTTACTCTTTCACGCAAAAACTACCGAATGGATTTTGATGAACATACATACATACATACATAACTTCACGCCAGGTCCCTTGCGGGGTAGGCACGAACAACAGAGCGCCACACAGGCCCATTCTTACACACCTCACTTGCTTCTTTGACATTCATAACTCTTGTCATGCACGCTCGTCTGTTCTTAAGGCTCCTGACATCACCTTCTGCTAATAAATGATCAATTTGATCATGGAAGGTGTGTCGTGGCCTTCCGCGACTTCTGCATCCATCCACTTTTGCATTGTATATCTGTTTAGTCATTCTTTCATCATACATTCTTTCCGCATGCCCGAACCACCGGAGCATTCCTTTCCTTACCTTCACCCCGACACTCTCTTTCAGACCAACTCTCTTTTGATGAAACTTTACAAAAATCTAGTTTACATATCAGAATCACATGTAGGCTATAATTTATAAAGATATAGTGTGAATCATCCAAAATATAACGATTTTCAATCACCACGCGGGTAAAACCGCGAGCGCAGCTTGTAATATATAAATGTTAACTGTATAATCACGTTTTAAACAAACAAATTTGTTTTGATTCAAATAACGATTCGCTAAGAGCTTAATATCAAATTATTATATCCATAGAGATTCAATAATTTTTTGGGAACCGGCTAACCACATTTAACTTCACGAAATATTCTAAAAGAAAATGTATGTAGGTATTACATCCATCGAAAATGTTCAGTATTTTTCACGCGCCCCTGTTATCACTATGGGATCGTTCACATGATAAATGACAGGCTATCTACTTCAGCAACCCAAACCTCACTGGCAACATGACACAACCCCGCACGCACGTGAAATCAAGCGCTACATTTTACCCGTTTAACCGAAATGAAACTAATAAATTGCCAGCTAAATTAAAATAAAGCAACAAACAAGACATTTTTATGAAGGAGCTTAAAACTATTTATTGTTACAAACACTTATAACACAAGTACAAATATAACCGAACACAACAAATCCAAACGTAATAGAAGGTCGTAATTCAATAAAACGCGCAAAGTCCGTTACTATTAGAATCTCGTTATGTACCCATGTCACGCCCGTACCGTATTCGTCGCTTGACTGTCTTCCGCCCTCCATCAGGCCATCGTTTTATACTGCACAAATGCAATGTGCCCGTCTCGTAGTCGACGTAATCCGTAACACACGGCCGAATCACTGTTGGCCGCGGGCGGTTTAAAAAAACCTCAAATTAGAATATCAAAGAGTTTTGAAAACCAGAAAGTTTATTTTAAATTTTAAGTAAACTAACTTCTGCCCTCGACTTCGTCCGCGTGGAATAGTAAAAAAAAGTAAGTAAAAAATAATCCCCTAAACATTCTTCATTGGTGCTCCGCTCCTTGAAGATGTACATAGCCTATATATAACTTTCCTCGATAAATAGGCTATCTAACACTGAAGAATTTTTCAAGCCAGACACTAGTTCCTAAGATTAGCGCGTTCAAACAAACAAACTATTCAGCTTTTGTATTAATAAAAGATTAATATACAGCGCGGTAATAATTCTCTTAAGAACAGGTGCTACCAACACCAGTTAAATCTCCCAGAAACTACTTTAAAACCTTCCTTAATTGAACAAGATTGCTTGCACAAGTAATTAACCCCGCCTTATCTTCATCGACCTTTGCAACTCAGCGGTTCTTCGCAGAAAAAATGCACACAAAGCAGGTCATGCTACTGTGAAGCTTGATAAAAACTCTTCGGTGTAGAACATTTGGTAACAATATTCTCTGAATATTAGTCATTTTACTTGTCGTTTATATTTTTTCTTTTTAATAGTTATCAAATTGTTACGTATAGCGAGTTTAACCAAAGGCCGAGTGAAAATATCAATCAAATCAAATTGGCCCAATAGTTTTACGTAAATCCCGAACAAACAGATAAACAGACAAGAAATCTAAAAAACTTTATCGTGTTACATGTCGTTACATACTGACAAAAAAATGCGCACACCTGGCTCTCGTAAAACGCAGTTTATTACCTTTCCTGCATTAGGAGTTCTTTTGTTTACTTCGTGTTTAAAATTTTCAATTCAGAAAAACATCCTATTGTTATCTTACTTGTTTTATGGCCGTCATTAGTGTCGAACTAATCCTTGTTTTTATTGGATTGCGTCGAAGCTAGCCAGATAGGCGGATAAACTAAGTGAACGCGGCCCTTTGTTGGTATTATAAAGTTTAATATAAAACAATGCCCGAACGGAGGGGTGGGGCAGTCAAGTGACGAGTACGATATTAGCAAGACGTGTAGTGCTTTCGATTAGCGATATAGTAACGGAGTTTGCGCGTGTTATTGAATGGTGCAGTTTATACCGTGTCTAGTTATATTTGTACCTGTTTTATCCTTATTTGTACAGTTCTAATAAACTCTATAGTAGTTCAAACGGCATTTTTAATTCGAGTCCTGTGTAGCTCGTAACATATATTACGGTTTTTTTTTAAAATAGCTTCAATGTACAAACACGGCATGTCAGAATTTTATAATATTATATATTATGGACCATCGATATATCTCCTATATATTATATACATCCGTCTTAATAAAAATAATGCTGATGATAAATATTATAGGTGGTCTACACTAATGCATAATGGCATTATTTCATATCTAAATGGGGCATGTTGCAAACGGATTGTAGACTCTTTTACGTAGTTCATCACGGAACACCAATCTATTTGCTTCCAAAGGTATTCAGGATACAAATCAGTATTCTGTTCGCACAATCCCGCCCTCAGGTCGAGCTCTAACTAATGACTTTATTTATTCAAATTAGACACGATGCAATGTATTAGTGGAAAACTAAGCTATTTGAAATTTAAATAAGCTTTTTTATTCATACTGTGTTCATTGAATTTTATTCTTAGTGCTCAATCGATTTCTAGTGATTTCATTCTTGTTGTTGGCGCGCGGGAGCGGGGATAAAAAATAAGAAAGGACTTACAGGATAGGAATGCACCAGACACGCTACGAACGATGCGGGCTTTGCAGCGGCAATCACGTCTTCGTGATACTTTCTTCACGTCTTGCGGCTCTTCGACGAGTGGATTAGCTGAGTACGACACAGCAGGTACCTTCCAGCACGCGGGTTGATATAAGCGGGTGTGAAATGCGGCACAAGACACAAAACGCGGCGAACTTTAGCGAACAAAGGTCGGACGAAAACTATGTCACATTACATATTGACATACTGCGAAAGAAAAAAGGAAACAAAGAGGCGGTGACCAAATAGGTCGGCGTCAACATTTATAGTTCATAAATTCAATACATAAACCAATTTAGATGTGTGTGGTGTTAAATTAATGATAAAGTATTTATTTTTATTTTATGGAGTTTTTCTTCAGACGAACAAAATAGACAGACCGAGCCCCGAGCTCCCGCAACCCGAGTGAAGTCGGCTAAATAAAGTCAATTTTAGAATAGGAATTCGATCGCGCTGTGGTGCACAAGATAAAAACGGTTAATAGTAATGTATCCATTAGAATAGTTGCCAGTGGATACATTAATTCCCTCCCATACTCCCTGTCATGGATTTTCCAGAGTGCTATAATATAGGGCTCTTAAATAGTGGCGCAAACAGATAATTGAAGTCGCAACGAAGTAGGTACACCCTACACATACTACACAGTTTTATGACAAATCTTTCACTGCGCAAGCTGTAAGGCTTTGGAACTCACTACCTCAAAACATAAAACAAGCCAAGTCTGTGGATTCGTTTAGTGACCTTGTCAAACAACACTATCTCAAAATCGTAAATGAATAATAATTTTATTTAGTTGTGTGCTTGGGATGGTGTTGTTTTAAGACACACAACTTGTATATTTAGATAAATATGTATGTTTATATTATAATATAGTAACATTTTCCGTATATTTACGTATGTATATTATTTCTATTGCATACCTACCCCCATCCATACCGAGTTTCTGTCCATCCAAAGGTTGTCTAGAAGAAATCGCTCCCAGCGATAAGACCGCCCATTGTACTTATCATTATGATTGTATGTTTTGAATTTATTTTGTAACATTGTGTGCAATAAAGTATATTCTATTCTAGGTAATGCTTCGGGTCTCTTAGTGTTGCAGATGTCCATGAGCGACTGTGACCACTCGTCACCAAGTAGACCCGTCTGCCAGTTTGCCTACTAGGAACATAAAAATACTTCTAAAACATATAAAGTTTCAGCAATATATTACTGACGACGCCGACGTGAAGCTTCGCTCAATCGACACCCAACATTATTCAACGTCCGGAATGTATATTTCAGTTTAATATTGAAAATTCAATAACACTTGTGCCGTGGCACGAAGTCATATGTGTGAGATACGTATATTCTGCAACCTTATAAGATTTCAAAATTTAATTTTAAATATATGAAGTTTAAGAGTCAATAATATATGCGGAAATAAAATTTTAATACTTTAATGCGCCAAGGAACTGGGTTGAGAGACCGCAGCACATTCCTAGCACCTTCGTTGTTATGAATGTCCAGAGGTGATAGTACCTGCTTTCCATCAGGTGGATCATCTGCCTGTCTACTGAACTCATGCAATAAAAAATAATATAATAATTCTTTTTTCTCTAATCCATCCTAAGGTTTTCTGGAAGAAATTGCTTTTAGTTGTTAGACCGCCTATTACCTTCTGTATTTAAACTTCTTGAATAGTATCTTAATGTTATGCAATAAAGTATATTCTATTCTATTCTTAATAATAAAACAAATACGTAAACTGAATTTCTTGTACAAAGCCTGGCTGGCCTCTGTCACAATAACATAATATTTTGTATGCGACTAAGAAGCTCCATACAAAATATGAATTCAAGATAAATGCAGATTTATGAGTGGCAAAGTTAAAAAGTAACCCCGGCTCATTAAACATAGCACAAACAACAGCTTATCGTAATTATCCGGTTTTTCACGTTCAGTTACGCCTTTTATTCATTGTTGAGATTCTTTTAATGGCGCCCGGGCTTATTTTGTTCGCGCCTAAAAATATTTTTATCTCCATCTAATTATTGTATTTTTACAGCTATATTTTTTTATTGTATTATATATTTTTTCATGGAAATAAAATAAGTAAAATAATTATATAATACATAATTGTGTTGCAGATGGAAGAAGAGTATGTTACACGTCAACTCAGTGTCAGTGCTGTCACCACAATATATAGTGAAATTGTTGGAACACTCAGCAGTGGGAGAACGACTTGGAAGATGAAGAAGACCTTTAATTAAAAGCCAAAAATGTTAATCAGAAAGAAAGTAAATCAAGTGCAAAAAAATAGCGACGTAATTACATTTCTTATATATTGTAAAACACAGAGCATATTATGAAAATTTGTAAGCCGCATTTTCAGCAAACATCCGACACAACGCTGATTTTCAGTGCAAACCTTCCTTTTGGCTTAAGACGAAAACGACCCAATTTTGTTCAATTTCAACTTCATTTAAGTCAGTTCAGGTAAATAATTTCAACTTGAGGTTCCGTTTTAATAGTATAATAATTAGCATAAATTCTCTCGAGCAAGAAATAAACCATCTGTTCGGTAGAACGAAACATCTTTCGAATGATTTCATACATTATGGCAATCAAAAATAAGAACCGGAATGTTATTGTTAATTGAAAAACAAAAAAACTTACTCGCCAACCTAATACATTCTTTCTTATAAGATTGTTTCAAAATGTCACTTATTTACGATAAATTGACCATTTTATGTAAGTACAATAGCCTTGACACGATTGAACAGAATTCTTGGAAATGTTCTACGCCTAATTTCGTATACGCCATATATATATATATATATATAATCGGCAGTCTGGTATATAAGGATATATAGGTACCTGATATATGCATGTGTAGGATATATAAAAGGTCTGGAAATCGCCAAGAGGGCATGCATTATGAGGTTTCCGTATCTTTATTCCTTTCAAATGATTTCATCCATAACTTTCTTAAGAATGTACCGGTTTGGAGATACCGGGAGAACACAAATTGCTTGATGTTACACCAGTGTGTAACATTTTGCTCGTTGTGAAGCTCGTTGGACAATCTTTAGTGTGTATATCTATGTCTTTTAACCGGATAATACAGCAAGGCTACCTACATCACTGTATGTGTGTATGTATACTTATTTATATATATATATATATATATATATATATATATAATTCTTTAACTATTTATGTATCTATTGCCTCTTTTCCTGTACCGCCTACGTCACCACATCAGCCAAGAAATTCCTTTAGTCTAGGTTGTCTGGAAGAGATCGCTGTAAGCAAACTATATTGTATTGCTTAGAAAATATTGTAAATATGGTTTGTTTTTATAATTGTATAAGGATAAGGATAAAAAGGAAGTTTTATTTTCAATATTTTAGATTTCAATCTTATATATGTCTGTCTATCCGTTTGTGTCATGGCTGGTCCTATAGACAAGTGATATTACCGCGAAAGTGAATGAATGAACAGAAAACGTATGGGATTGACATAATACTTAACGGATAAGTATTGTGTCATTAGCATACATTTGAACTGCTTAGACTACTCGTATATCACAGGAAATCTGTACCTAAGTTAGAAATTGCGCAAAAACGTATTTATAAATGCCCAATATCACAAGCAAGGACGATTTGCTCAAGGACATATCAAATTTACAGCTCCTTTGATGTACAATAAATTACCGGACATTCAAAAAATAATTTTATATTAAAATGGGTTATAGAATTAAATTATGAGGATGAAAAAAAAATCTGAAAATAGGCATATTATATAAGATATTAAGAAAACTTTATTCGCATAGTCAAACGCACAGTCACACCTTCGCAAACACACGTTCACACACACACACACACACACACACACACACACACACACACACACACACACACACACACACACACACACACACACACACACACACACACACACACACACACCACACACACACACACACACACACACACACACACACACACACACATACACTAACTCTTTTAGAGATTTCGTTACATCTTGTGTTAAACGTCTTTGATGTTAATATGTTTACATTAAGGGAGAGGTCACTAGCCCCTATAACACTATAACACAGCGCAAACTAGTTCAGGGGCTAATAGAATAAATAAAATACTGCCTGATCAATGTATATTTTTTTTATTGCATGAATTCAGCAGAGAGGCAGACGGCCGACTAAAGCAAAGCAGTTGCCATCGCCTACGGACATTTGCAACACCGAAAGTGCTATAAATGCGCTGCTGCTCTCTTAAGGGAGACTGGAACCTGGTCACTAATGCCGGAACACAAATCAAGATTGTTATAGCGGCATACTGTAGACCAGGGTAGTAGCCATCCAGTCGGGCAAATGCCCTACCACCTGGCAAAAACGTTTAAATAAATAAATTCGTTGTAAAAAATCTATTATCTGACTTTAGCACTAATGCCACTTGTTTACAAGGCTTTGTTATGTTCGTAACTACTAAGGCTTTAAACGACAATTTTAGATTTATATGATATTTTCCGGATATACGGACATTATACAAACCCAGTTAGACTGAATTAATAAATCATAAATAAATACAGCGCGGTAATAAAACGGGCGCACGTACACGAGTTATTAAAAAGATTATTTTATGAGCCATTCTTCATTGACTATTATTGTAAGTATCTCGTAAAGATAATTGAATACCTGGTCTGAAGTGACTCGTGTATCGACTGGTGCAGCCAATGAATCCAGAAAGTTTTTGTAGCCAGCCAGTGACAAAATCTAGATAGTTGCCATTGTTATCCTTGACATGAAATAAATAATCACAAATGTTAAGTATTTGGCAACACTAAATTGTCACTTACCTTTTGGTTTTTTTTTGAGTTTTTGGCGGGAACTGAAAGGAGACGTTGTGCTGTGCAGTTTTATTTTCTAAAAATGTGTATAATTACTCTAAAATGAACAATAGTTGCAGGATATTGATAGTTTTTGAGTAGAAATTATATGTTTTTGTGAGAAATGTGAACTGTATAGTCAGATGTGATCTTTCGAGTTTTCACAAGAACTCCATTAAATGGCGTCGGTTGTAGCCTGCAATACAACTGCGCTACTATACGAAGACCTATTAATGAACATGTTTCCGACTGAAAGACTTTGATTCTATGGTCATGAATAAATTTAAAAAAAACAAACTTACCTTTACGTTTGTGTGTGTGCATTATATACAACAATAAGTACTAAAATTAATCTCTACATATCTAGTGTAATAACACATTCAACATTTTTATTTATGTTTACTTTTAGGCAAACAGGCAGACGGGTCCATTTGATGGCAAGTGGCTACTGTCGCCCATGGACATCTGCAACACTAAAGGAGTCGATACGTTGCCTACCTCGTTGAAACTTTAAATGCCTGTTTTGAAGAGCCCCATACTGTAGGGCTCCGGGAAAATCACGGAAGGGAGTTCATTTAATAACTTGGACACATATGGCCATAAGGAGCGTCCGCCACGTACCGTGGAGTACTTACTAGGAAGTGTGGATGAACTCGCAATTGCCGGCGAGTGGTACGATGATAGAATGGCATATCATCGAAACACTCCCTTGTATCAAATATCACAAATATAATTTAATATGTGAAATAAAGATATTGGACCAATGATTTTCTTTCAATAACATCTTTTTGGTCCTTCGAGCCGGATCATAACATCCAGTAATATACATTCTAAGAAGTTTCGTTGTAATGACAACGCGCTGATTAAAAAACCTTAATTCATTTTACAGCTTTAAAATTTGAGTGTTAGTATTGAATAGTGTTCTAATAAATAAAGCCAGCTTGGAGAGTGAAGCACAATTCTATTTCGATTGCGATAGACGCATTATTAATGCATGGTTTCTATATATTTCTATCTAGTTATTTGCCTAACTAATTAATAGAACTTGACATACTGACTAATAGATATAAATAACTTTTTTATTGGTGATCGCTATAGAGATTTGTGACATCAAAAGTATTGACAATGCCCTATCGCTCTCTGAAGGGAGATTGGAACGTGATCACTAATGTCGGAACACAATTTAAGGTTGATATGGGGACATACTCTAAACCAGGGGTAGCCATCCAGTCGGTGTAAAAAAGTCCTCTTAAGCTTTCTAACATGGCATCACAAAATTCCTTCGAGTGGTGTTAGTATCTATTGGAAATCATAACTACTTTCCATCAGTTAGGTTGTCAACATATCTGCTGTACTTTAGCTTTAAAAACAATGTGGCGTGTGATCATTTGCCCAAGATGGAGAAGATTAAGGTCAGTAATGAAACCATTATTATTACTGACAATTGTTGTAGCCCTCAAATATTGTTTACAGTAGCACAGTACGCACAGTATACTGACGATAAACTAATTAATTGTTTTACACAAACAATGAGATTAAACCAGTATTAAACATGCGCTGACAGAGGTTAATGGATTTGAATAAAACTAGTTACCAAGTTTTGATTTTGTTTTACAACCAATGTACCCGCATCGCAGACACGTTTAATACCTGGTCACAACAATCCCACGCGGCTAAAATTCGCGTCATAATAAACATAGCGACTCACTACTAGCTTTTTATTGCTGGAAAACCGCAGACAGGTTAACAGTCCGCCTTATGGAAAGGCCTCGTAACAGGGGTGTTACGTGCTACCAGCCAATAAGAAATTTGATGACAGATTTTTTTCAGAAAAGATTATTCGTAGGTATGAAAGAAATATTGGCTAGGAGATTATTCCGAATATCTCAGGTACCCAAGAGAAACATTCTCGAGAGCCAATTCGTACGCAAAAGCAGTTGCTCAAGAAATGGAGATGAATCACCAGCGAACTATGCTGTGGTAGAAAGAAAATGAAGGCATGACCCTGAATTGTTTCATTAGCTATTTATTACTATGTCATGTACAAAACATTTATTTCATAAAAAAGTCATAAAACGATAGTTTACCGCCTTTCAGCTGACAAAGTCTTTACACAACTCCTCGAATGAACATGAAATGTATGAAAACAAATCAAATCCAGAAATAGTAGCCTAGTGACTAAAGGACTTGCACTGAATGTCGATGTTGTGGGTTCAAATTACTACCGGGGAGCGTGCACTGCGTAAACAGTCCCTTTAATATACACATTGTCTACAAAACTTAATAACTTAAACTTAAATCTATAATAAAAATATGAAACCCGCAAATTCCGTTCAGATAAATGTAGTAGGAAAACTGTATGAAATCGCTATACGTTATTTACTGCAATAAGACGCTTTTAAAATCACGCGCCTCGTCACTTGATTTCGTGAACCGGCGTTTTGTGCATGACCCACGGCTCTAAGTTTTAATTAATCACACACCTCATCTTTACGAGAACATTTGGGTCGAGTTTATTGCGTGTACCAAACCCACATTAAACGGACTTACTGTAAAGATTTTGACTAAGGTTATGTATGCAGACAAAGAACAATTGTCCACGTGGAACAAGGATACTAGAAAATGTGAAAAACCATTTTTCATTCGTTTTGATATAGAAAAACAAAACTAATCTTCTACAAAATATATCTGTGAAAATCATTCTTCTTTAAAAAAAAATATTATTGAAAATATTTTTTCATGCCAAGTCAGTCAAGAATTGAAAATTACAATTTTTCAATATCATTTTAGAGTATCAGAATGAAATCAGTAATTTTGTATAGACGTTATTTGGGTAATTCCCAGAATAATCTACCGAATTTAACTAAATCACGAATCGTGGCAATATTTTAAAGTACCTACCTATTTTGATTGTTATTAGTAGTATGTAAATATATATTACAGCAGTTTATAGCAAAATAATGACGTCATTGTCTTGCTTCAAATTAGTGATAAAATCGTTAACAAATGTGGGACTATATAAGCATACCTTATTTGCTTACGTTCAACGTCATGTGTGAAAATTAGATGGATATGTTTTGTAGCTATTTCATTATACACGCTTTTTATATCTGTAGTTATTAAAGACTCCCACCCGCGACGTCGTCCACGGGAAATTTGTTTTCAAAACCCCCAAATTTTGAAACATTCTTCATTGGTGCCCTGCTCCTATCGGTCTTAGCGTAATGATTATAATCGCCTATAGCATTCCTCGATAAATGGGCTATCTAACACTGAAAGAATTTCTCAAATCAGACCAGTAGTACCTGAGATTAGCGCGTTCAATCAAACAAACAAACCCTTTAGCTTTATATATTAGTATAAGATAACCTACTAGTATAAGTAAAGGATACAAGAAATATAACAAATAAAAAATAAACACATGTCGTACCACCCCGTGATACTTTGTATCGTAATGTGCTCTTATGAAACCTAACACAATAGCCTCATCTTACGTATTGTTTATGATAACACTCATTTATCTTCAGACGTGTCGCCGGCAGATCGCTAAACATCCCCGAATTCCAGTGTTTCATGAATAATGTATGGTAGCGAACAGGGTTAACAAAAACTTCTTTTGATTTAATGAAATATTGTATAATACGGTAGTTGACAATCGAAAGAACTGTGATACATAGAGTAATAATACCTAGAGAGATAGTTTGCTACAAAATTACATTCAGACTTGAAGCACAAAACTTGTGCGTAAGCGCTATGTGATTATTTTCGCTGACACGCAAACAAAAGCACAAATAATGTTGCAAATAAATTGGAATTGGAACTATTGGAACTTGTCACACTGTTACTTTGTCTTGCGGAGCAGCTTGATCGACGCATCCACAAGCGTAGTGACTTTAAGGGCCTACTTAAAATGGATATACTTTATTGGCACCTACTGAGATTCTAAGCGTATTAATTCTACGCTGTGAAATTTTTCACTATCTTACAAAAGGAAGGGACTCCCCTCTATACTCATTTCTCACTTTATCCATTCTTGCAAGACCACACATCGATCTCAACATTCTCATTTAAGCTGAGTGGAGACGAGGCCCAACATTCGGACCAGCGTAACATGTCGTATGACAGATTCATATATAGTTCCTTTTAGTTTCAGTGGTATTTGTTTGTCGGTTACCCGTCTCCACTTTAGCCATGCTACATTTATTCTTCTCCTTACATTTTTCACTATATCACACTTATTCTACAGTGGGGAACCGAGATATCTGACCAACAAATATTGCTATTAACTTAATTTATAAAATATATTATGAAAGTACATTCCTGCATAACTATTAAACAAAGAAATTTTAAAACAAACTCTTCGACCAAATGTTCCAACGAATAGAGAACAAAATTTTCACTGAAATCACATCGTCTGCGTCCAGACTTCTAGCTAATAACACTGACAGCCCGATTGCCTTAATCTCTATCCACTTCCATACTTTGGAAGCTTTTATGAGCCCTGTGTTACTTTGCTCTTGTCTATACAACGTAATATGCGCTGCGTTGTTGGAAAAATAATCTTTTTGACTTTCATTAAAAAATGCCAGGTGATAGGGTATTTTCCCGTCTGGATGTTGCAAATATTCATAGGCGATGCTGACCGCTATTCACCAGGAGATACATCAGCCTGTCTGAAGAACTCAAGCAATAAAAATAAATAAAAAAGTATATACCTTCCTAGCAAAATATTTAACTGATGGTGAAAATCGTTTAAAAATCCGTTCCATGATTAGGCAGGAGTTAAAGGATATACAGAAAGACGCGGCAAGTGACTTTATTTTATACTATATGAGCTGAGATTTATTTTATCATTTTATAAAGATTATGAGCTGTTCAGAACAAAAACCTTCCTCCTTTAATCTTTTCAATAATTCAATCGAGTAGGATAAAATTACGGCTAGCTGGATTAAATTGAAACTCTGTGGAGTTTTTGTGGGTATATTGAACTGTAAAAGGCGCACTCAACATGTAGGTATTATGTGTCCTCTATTTCAGATTAGGCGCTTACTATTCCAAAAAACTAAGAAAAATCCTTTTTTGTTGCTTTTTCAAATACATTTAATGATTGAAAAATATTTTTTTCGAAGAATCAATGAGTGACTCTTGTAGAGAATTTACTTGTGTTTTAGAACCCACCATTAAACTTTCTGTACGATCATTGGTTTCTGAGATATTGATAAAATCAAAGGTAAAATTATCTTTTACCATTCAAAGATCGATATCTCAGCGAAGAGTGCTCGTATCGAGGTCTTTAAAAAATAAATTAAAGCTGAATAAACAAGTTACCTGGTCCATGTAGAGGTTAACCTTCTATAAGGGCTGAATTTAATATTATATTTTTCCTCAAGCTGCCAGCTGCCATCAAAACTGCCGCGCCAAAACCCAGACAGACAATCATATCGTCTCTTTTATTCTAACACCAATTCTGTGTAGTTAGAGGGAGAAAGCATCAGTTCAACGTTCATTTCAGTTATCTGTATCTGAGCACAAATTTGTGGAACTTTCTAATGAGCCGTGTGTGACAGTTCGGCAATAAATTTGTGGTTCCGTCTTAAGTAACGAATTTATCCAAGACCATTGACCAAAAAGAAAATTTAATTATTGTCGGTTCTCAAAATTAAATTGAATAAAAAACGGAATTAATTCCAAAATTTACATCCAAAAACTAGACACTTAAAACTACAATTTAAATATTTTCAAATTTGCTGTACAACCATTCCTCTTCAAGTAATATCCTATTAAAAATCACCCAAAAATGTAGATACTTTGTTTGCTACCTTGATTTTTGTGCGAAGGGTATTATTAGTATTATAACCCACAACGTTTCACATTCCTTCAGAAAATATTCCAAGCGAGACTATGAGTTAATGTAATAATACAGTTGTATTTTTTCAAACCCGTCAATTCGATTCTTGATTAGGGTAGTTAAGTTTCAAAAATCTAATAACTCACACTTTCGCTTTTATCATAATCAGCCCCGAGACTGCTTTGTGTATTTTTCGCTATTCCTATTTATTGATTTGGATGTATCCATGGAGGACCACTTGAACAATTCACCCTGTATTTACCCAAGGCTTATTAACAAATACTTCACTGCCAACACAAATCAAGTAAATCCTTCATTTACCCTACCACCATGAAGGAACTCTCAAGGGTATTTAAGCAATGAAATAAGTAGGAAACTAGAAAACTTGATTTATTTCGTGCAGAAATAGTCTACTCCAGGGATCACCAATTAATTTCGGTCGGGATCTGTTTAAAAAAATGAAATGACCATCGCGGTCCGAACAACATTTTATGGAAAAAAATTTGTTAAACAAACAAATGTAATTACGGAAATAACAGAGGTATTTTGAAGTGACAACTTCTTATGGGAAGGTAAACCGCCTTGTTACGTACGCGTTACGGTGCCAGTCTGTCTAGCTTCCCTTTCTCTCACGCAAGTTATCACATCTGTCGGGCATTCCGAGACGCATACGAATTTTTTACATATCAATGACAAAAATGACATATTTTGTTGTGGACTATCTGTCTGAAGTTTGGAGTGAAATTGGGCAAGCTATTTACATTAAATCCTGGAAGCATACATCAATAAGTCGAGGTCGAAATTTATTCTTAATGAAGTTCATCTTCTTATCATTTTTATTAAATTACGTACTCTGTAGTGCAAGTTGCGCTGTTCTCGCGGTCCACATAAAATGGGGCGGCGGTCCGCCATTTGGCGACCCCTGGTCTTCTTGCTAAGTTATGCCGCTGTTGCAAAGAGTATTCGATCTTAAGGCTACATGTCACTTGCGAGCTATCCATCAAAACGGACCGGATAATCTTTATACCGGAACATCTATCAAGGAAATTACTTTAAGCCACTTGCGTAGTGTTTTATGATCTTTAGAGTAGACTTCTGTCTTATTTTTTTCACAATAATCTAATGTTGAAAGGTACAAAACTAGAAGGACGCGACGTTACTCAATACCACTAATTGTTGTTTTGTGTTAATCAGACAGCTATTTGTGGACAAATAGTGTTTTTTGAGTAAATTTGTAAATATTCCTATGGATTTGGCGTCTATAACACAGTAAAAGGTTCCAAAGTTTAACAGCCTGCACTGTAAAAGAATTATATATATTTTTTTTTTTTTTTTATTGCGGGAGTTCAGCAGACAGGCAGACGGCCCACTTAATGGAAAGCGGTTACCATCGCCTATGGACATATGCAACACGAAAGGTGCTACAAATGCGCTGCTGCCCTCTTAAGGGAGACTGGAACCTGGCCACTAATGCCGGAACACAACACAAGGTTGTTATGGCGACATACTCCAGACCAGGGGTGGTAGCCATCCAGTCGGGCAAGTGCCCTACCACTTGGCTGTGGGTTGTTTTGTCGCCTCTTACGACAGGTCGCCCGGCCGCAGGAAATTGTATTCTTTCTCCGTTCCTGCACAGATATATATATATATATATATATATATATATATATATATATATATATATACACGCTACAACTTTGAGCACAATAGACGTCAGCCTTTTGGTTGCGTGAGACGTCTACGTCTGCTAAACGTTTGGCGACTTTACATTTATTTCTCTATTTACCTAATTTCAACCATACCGTCCTATTTGTACCATTTACTGTGTCCTATAGCTTGTAGTAATAGAATAAAGACTTCAAACCTTCACGTGTTTTTTATACTGAAAGCATTTTATCACTTTCTCTCGTCCATTGATCACTCTGTCCGTAACATTTTCAAGGATACAGCCTACTTGCGTTACCGTCATCTCGCTACCGTCCTTGACCCTGTCTCGACCTCTCTCAATCGGCAGAGGTTCAGAAGATTTTCTATATTTTTCACGTGGTATACCTATATAGCAAAGACCAAGCAAGGACGAACATGTTATATCTATAATATTATAACATTGTAAAAGTGTAGTTTTTTGTTTTTTTCTATTTGTCTCGTTTTTCTAGATTCACGTAATAACTACTAGGCCGATTTCAATGCGGTTTTTGGTAATTGATAGTAGCTTCCGGTCTCAAAATGTAAAGTATTTTATATTTCTAGGATGCCGCGGGAATGTCTTTAGTAATGATTTAAAATGATTAGATTGAAAAAAAAACAATTCCAATGCTATTTTTTCACTGATCGAATTCAAATTTAATGTAATAAAACTTGTGATATTTGTCCTGGAAATCCCGCGGGAAATTTCCCGTTAGTTTACCGAGTGCACAAAAATTACTTTATTCCGACCCAGTTGTCAGTAAAACGATAGATCACATTCTCTTTTAAATGCGGTAATTTGCGTTCCGAGAATCCCGCGGGAAATTTAATTCAAATGTGGACAAAGTCACGGGCATATCCTAGTAATTTTATGAAAGTTTATACGGTCAAGAGCTAAAATAAAAAGGGAAAATTTTCAATCAAATTGTGCTATTATCTCTTCTATTAGGACCCAAGCCCAGCAACAATCAACTGCCAGACCTTAGGACACTGTGAGCTCAATATCCTGCACTGACGCCGAGGTTACGTAAGTACGTGTAGGAGATATATTTTAGGGTATTGATATTGTCAGTAAATTTGGTCCTCGTCATTCGGTGCGAGGTTGAACGTGATCGATGGATCTTGTTTGTATTGGACCAACACAGTTCGGGTACAAAGTGCTTATAGACATTAATATGATAGTTCAATTTTAGTTGCTAAGCGATGATATATTTGTAAGAACTAGAGATTCGCACAGAATAAATCTGAGAAGTTGATCAAATGTTCCGTAGACGCGTCAAGCATCCACTCTTTCTGCAATTTGGCTGCAGACCTTTAAAGCACGTTTGATTAAATCCGTGCAGGAATGGAGAAAGGATGGAATCGTTGTCTTGCATACAGGTTGTTGATGCCGTGATGGCAGTCACGCTTTCACACAAACCTTCTTGTCCGTTGAAGTTTCACTTCTACTATGTATCACAGCACACATTTCGAATTTTCGCAGGATTACTACAAATTATGATTGGGTTGGGGTTAAGTACACAGGTATTAATGCATTTTTTATTGAAGCATATTTTATTTTATCAAACAAAAACACGGAATTCGCTCCAGAATCAAACATCCATAGTATACTCTAACATTATGCCGCCTCTCACCACGCGATATACCTTCTAACTCCTCCACGCGGCCGTAACGCTTTTTTTATGGCAGGAGTTCAGCAGACAGGCAGACGGCCCACTTGATGGAAAGCGGTTACCATCCGTTATAGACGTTTTCAGTATCAAGGGTGGTATAAATGCGCTGCTGCTCTCTTAAGGGAGACTGAAAACTAATCACTAGTACCGTAACACAACACAAGGTTGTTATGGCGGCATACTCTAGACCAGGGATGCAAATACCCTACCACCTGGCTGTTCCTGCACGGATTACAACCTTGACTTGTGTTTCAGCATAAGTTGCCAGGGTGCAGTCACCCTCTCGACGCGGGCAGTACATAGCCTTTGGTGTTGTTAACTTCCATAGGCGACGGTAATCAGTTTCATCATGTAGACCGCCAGTCCCATGAGCATGTCTGCTATACTAAACACAACTACAATATAACCAATATTAAACATTTTAAACATTTGTTGATAATAACATTCCACAGGAAATCAATAGGTACATATCAAGTTCCTATCAAAAATCTTATTTTAGGAGCATCAGTATACAAAATCATTAATTAACCACTTATAATAACAAGTGAAAACATAAAATATATATTAATTTGATCGGAAAAGCTCGTGGGTAGCTTCCCACGATACCTTTCCAAGGTAATATAGCTATATTACCTTGTACAAAATTATTATCTGATCAAAGCCCATTTTATTTTTGAAGATGAAAGAGTATTTTTGTGGCACGCGTATAATTTCGTTTTGTATTTGGAATATGTATTTTAGGGACGTAACTTCCGATTTTACTCTGTAATTCGTTAATAAAGACGTATAGTTAGCGACAGGTCGAGTTGGCTATTCTCTAGTGATGTGACGTTCCATACCTGGTAGTCGATAATTTTTCTACGCAACAAAATGAGAGAGTAAAATTATTACATTTTTTCATTGGAGTATAACAAACAGACTGACAGCCCAACTGTGATGAAAAGTGGTTACCATCGCCTATGAACGTGTGCAACACTAACGGTGCTTTCAATGTGCTTCTGGACTGGTAGTAGGGACCGAAACTTGACCACTGATACCAAAACACAAATCAAGTTTGTTATGACGACATGTTCAACACCAGTAGTGGTAGTCATCCAAACGAGCAAATGCCATACTACCTACCTGAGGTGTAATTTGCGCTTCTTTCAACACATGAATTAGTATTATAAGTAATTTTTATAACTATTTTTATCCGTTCAATATCACAACTTTCTAATACATTTCAAGCACGAGAACTGGTCTCGTTGAGGATGTAATATTTTTTTTAACACGCGACCAAGAGGCTATAAACGTGGTTGATGAGGCTTCGTGCAGCACTAAATCTAAGCTCTCAAGGAGGCCGCAGAAAGGGATAGGGAGCGAAGTCCTTCGGCGCGTACTACGGTCTCTTCTCGAGGTCGCCGGCCTTCAGCCGGCACCCGGAGAGGCAGGTACGCGCATTACTTCCCTCCCTGAGTTAGGTTCCGGAAAGAGGGGGCCCTTAGCTACTAGGCAAAGCAAGGGATTTAACAACTACCCCCGTCTCGAAGTGGAGTGTGTTCTCCCAGGGCACACTTCAAGCACTTTATTGCGCTGGATCGACTGTTGCGTAACTATGTTCTATATCTCAGTCTTTCCAACACACAAAAGCGCAGGGTCGTCAGGGAGGAGGGGATTTTTAGTGGGTATTGAGGTTGCTCTCCCGTGCGGCATCACTCGGAGTCTCCACACTCCTCTGTGTAGTCCATAGCGGACGGAACGCAAATAAAGCATACAATTGCTAGCGTTACCGCCCCCCGTGGATTCGTGCCGTTTCCTAGTGACGGCCCAGAGAGTGCGTAAATCGGTTAGTCATTTTCCCTCGCCTCAAAAAAAAAAAAGCACTAAATCTAAGATACCGCTTCGGAGGGCCTTTAGCTATCAAAGGAGCAAAGGATTCGTCACCCCCGTCGTCGGATCGGACTGGGTGCAACTACGTTCAAGTCTCAGCCTTTCTTACACAAAAGCGCGGGACACATGGGAGGAGGGTGGTTTTAGTTGGTATTGGTTTTTGCCCGTTCAACTTCTCGGAGTCTCCACACAAGCTGATCAAATATGTTTGGATTGCCTTTAATGGAATGCCTCCATATGCAATTTTGGTCTAATCCCTTGCAAAGGACCCAGTATTGTGCGTAAACAGCATTTCCCCCCGCCTTAAAAAAAAGCACTAAATCTAAAATGGCGTAACGCCCACGCATGCTGCATCCTCCCTCCGTCACTCGCCTAATACCCCGATTGCAATATCTTCTTAAAACACTTGTGTTCTGTCATTAATACGCTCCAAACTCTACAAAGTCGTATAGATCCAAGTCAATCTGGTTCACAATTTGCACAAATATAAAAAGTAGTATTACGGTCGACACTAGAAACTCAATTTAACTTTTATATTGAATTTTTATTAAGTCTTCAGCAACGCCAGCGGTGCTAATACAGGCCACCTAGCCGATAGTTAATAAGGGAATTTATTTAAAATTACTAGTATTCTAGTATTAATGTTGTTTAAACATTTATTTTCATAAAAAGCATGTTGGCAATCATTGTCCAACTACTGGGCTCACCCCTCCCCCCTCCCTATTTATTGAACAAACTTACAGTATATCCACCACTCTTGTTCAAGACGGATTGACGGGTTTGCCACATCGATTTTCTCAATTCTATAATAATAATTGTTGGGTTTGACACTTATCAGCTTTTTTTTATTACAGGAGTTCTGCAGACAGACAGTCCATTTGATGGAAAGAGGTTACCATCGCCTTACATACACCAAAGGTGCTACAAATGCGCTGATGCTCTCTTAGAGGATACTGGAACCTGGTCACTAATGCCGGAACACAATTCAAGATTGTTATGGCGGCACCCAGTCCAGGGCTGATAACCATCCAAACGGGAAAATACCCTATCAACTGGCTGTGGGTGGTTTCGTCGCCTCTTACGGCCGTCTGGCTGCAGGAAATTGTTTTCTTTTTCCATATATAAGTATTAAATGTGTATGGATTATACATACACGTGCAACGTAAGTAACACATTGCCCACTAGATTTATTATCGTACCCCAAAATCCGTGTCAGACACTCTTTGTACAAAGCCATCGAAAATCCTTCCGAATCGGACTGAGGAATCAGAATGGCTGAGATAAGGTCAATTTGACCCACTTTCGTGGATGTGTGCGTTGCTGCCAACCTATTGCCGGATATTGATTGCTTTTTGATTATGACGTGTTGCCTGAACGAGGTAGTTATGTTCTGGACCAAGTGATATATCCAAAAGTAATTAATATCTTATCTTGTTTTGGTAAGGATACCTTCTGAGGATTCCTTAGCCACCTTAACATAATCGAAGTCTTATGTTTTCTTGGTGTTTTTTGATCTATTTTTTCATATCATATACGATGTTATATCTTCTACTCTTATATATAAAAATGAATGTTTGTATGTCCTTTAAAGAATCCTAAACTATACATATGATCATGCGATGATCCTTAGCAAAGTCGTTGTGCATGAGCCAGAGAAGGTTTCCGAGTTGGTTCACAATTGGACCCGGTAGGTGGCGCTGCTGTCAGCATATCGATTGAAGCATTTCCGGGCAGGACAACGTCTGTCGGGACAGCTAGTGCCAATATATATTTTATGCGGTTTGTAGTTCATACACATAGATAAAAAGGTGATCACTGAAATTCAGTGCTGTGTCGGAAAAAGTTCCGACAGCTATTTGCTTGAGCGTCCACCTTATTTGTCGAATCCCGGCGTAGAATCTTAAAATATTTATTTACTTTATATATCGTCTGTGCCGGCTTTGGTAAATGTATGTTACTCTTTCTTTATTACAGTCATTTTCTCGGTACGTACTGAGTATTATACATATTATTGTATAGATGAAATTTAGTAGAAATATGTATAATAAAAAAATTAACGTATTCAGACACGCTGTCCCAAAAATTAAATACACTTACGAATTTATCGAATGCTACATCCAAAATTAGCTTCAGACAACCTTAACCAGTTGGCTTTGAAATTTTAGTTATTATTAATTATTATAAGATTACCTATCTATTAACATGAAAATATAAAACAAAATCGTTTTTCGCATCTGTCTGTCTGTATATCCGCCAACGCCTCCTAAACCACGCAACAGATTTTTAAGCGATTCCCACCTGATGGCGAGTCAATCTTCACTGAAAAGATATCTATTTGATATTAAATAACTTTTCACTGAATATTTTTATTATAAAACACTTAATAAAGTTTTTATGTAAATAAAATAGAGCTAATCCATAGGACTTATCCCACGGCCACGCCGCGAGATAAACTCTGATAATAATTAAAAATCCAAAATTTGGAAACTTAATTAAGCTACAGACCTACAATCTATACGGTCTTATTTATAGACAGTTGGAGTAGGGTTGAACGCTTTTTTATATTTGTCAAAGAAGCGTTCAAACTTGCACTAAAGTCACTATGAATAAGACCATAATATCGGTCTTTATAAAAATTCAAAGTACCAATTGTCAGCATCCTAAAATATATGGCAGCTTTATATATGGAGATGTTATGAAACTATTGTTGTCATAATAGCTCATATAATCTTTATAAATATTATTAACGCTCAAGTTTGTAAGAATGTATGGATGTATTTCCGTTGCTCTTTCATGCAAAAACTACTGAATGGATTTTGATGAAACATTACAATAATATAGCTTACACATCAGAATAACACACAGGCTATAATTTTAAAGATATAGTGTGAATTATACAAAATACAACGATTTTTTATCACCACGACAGTGAACCCGCGGGCGCAGCTAGTAATGCCATAATTTATTAGATTATATGAAACTATGTAAGTAATTATTCACGATTTATAACTGTGACAGTTGTAAAAGTAAGACGCTATTTTGTTATGAACACCTTTTTCCCGCAAACATTCGCTGTTTAAAGATGGCGTCACTTGAGATATCGACCATTTATGGAAATCGGTGGGATTCAGCACAACAATATAAAAACGGCTAGTGTTTGTTGGAAACGATTATTCGATCGCGATCTGTGTACCAATAAAGATCAAAGGGAAGTGTAAAGTCGATGGATAGTATTGTGTTTAAGGGCCGCTTGCATAACTCTGCTACCATGTTAGTTTGTACGAATAATGGGTATTTAGAATTGAGATAAATAATTAAAGCAAATAATATACGAGTGACAATCTGTAATTGACTTTTTAATAAGTGACAATTTCATAAAGACACACGAGTGACAATGTCCTTAAACGCGTTTAAGGCAGTTAAATACCCATTTTTGGATGATTAACTTTGACAGTTCTTTAAACATATTTACCGGTAAATTTTGCGTTGTGCAACACGCTAATCGTATTTAAGGGTGTTAAATGCGCTTAGTGTTTCTTAAACAAATTTAAGGAATGCTATGCAAGCGGCCCTTAATGTGGAAAGCGAAATAAAGTGTTGAAATCGTGCAATGAATTTTTCTGAAGTTCAGCGTCGCACAATGGTAAGGCAAGCGAATGAGTGTATGACAGGACATTGGAACCGATCTTGAATCCATCGACCCTTAAGCTTTCGGAGCGCTGAAGCTATTTATTCAATTAACAAACTCCTCCGACTGTCGTTAATCTTGCGACAAAACACATCAATCAAGGACCTCAAACTATGTTTAAAGGCAATGCATAAGACAAACTTAATAACACTATTAAGACCCCCTAAGCGATCCAATTAGTGCTATTTGTCAATCTACCCACGAATATTTACATAAAGGCGATTGTACACTGACATGGCACATTTGAAAGTAGTAAAACCAATCTGGCTTAAGGTTTGTTTTGTGAGTTATTTTTTGATGAAATGCCTACTTCACCTATGTTCTATTGTGATACAAGGTGTTATAACTTCAAATCCGTTTGCTAAGGTTTTTCGAAAACAAAAGCTTTGAATTAAATTAACTTATGTATTTAAATCACCATATAACCATGACGTGAAGTGTTTAAGCGAGCTAAGCGTTTGATCGCCGACCCTACTACAACGCAGATGCTCTGAGTTCGATTTCTGACATGATATATTACGTAAACGAACTTTCCGTTATTTACTGTGGTCTCGATGTCTGCGATTGGCCCCAGATTGGTCAGTTGTATAGTATCCACAACACTCGTATAAGTTGCTTAGCTAAAGGGATATACAACTTGTGTGTTTATCCGATTTAAAAAAGGCTATAATTTAAAATGAAAATCTGTCAGTTCAATCAGAATTTTTATGGTTTATAGTTCAAATGTTATATTGCTATCAGAAAGTACTACCATTACCAAATTAAATGGTTTTTTTATGTATATTATACATCTATATTTTGTGGCTCTCGAAAAGTAAAATCCAAACTTTATCTCTCATTTGAATAGGTATTATCTGAAAGAAAGTTGAAGCTGCTGCTGAAAGTTGAAAGCTGTGCTGGAATTACATCCGGCACAAGGCTGATCTTCAATGCAAACCATCCTTTTGGAGTAAGACCAAAACGACCCAATTTTGTTTGACCCAATATCTAGGTAAGCGTGGTATATCTTCATCTGCATCATCTTTTAAATATCAAGCGTGATCATGGTCAAACATCACGGTCACCTATTTACCATATAAACTACAATTAACCACAACAGCTACGCAATTTACGTTACTCGCATGTAAAATTATATATATACTTATAAATACAAATCCAAAAATTTACTGCACATATAACACACATATAATAAGCTACCCCAAGTTACACATATTACTTTAATTTCTATACAATTTAAACGTGATCACAGAAATAGTAGATTCTTACACGAAAGGTAAAGACCAGAGAGACAGATAGAGGTATTTAGGCACGAGATGCTTAGGCACATGAGATTAGCAGGGGCGCTAATAAGTCGGGTACTTAAATATGCCTTTCATCCGAGGTTCACACTCTGCTTTTCATTGTGAATATGAGGAAAGTGGATAAAAGCCGATTAGTCAAACAAACAACTACTTCTCTATAAAAACAGGGGTTAAATCCATATATAAATTTGATGCAACTTCATCACGCACGTCATATATGCAACATATACGTAACGTATACTATTGTCGCTAAAAAAGAAGGAACGAACGATGCGGGTTTCGCAGCGACAGCCACGTCTTCCACGTGATCCTTTCTTCAGTCTTGCGGTTTCTTCGACCCGTGTACCAGCTAAGTACGACAAAGCGGGTACCAGCACGCGGGTTGATAAAAGCGGGTGTAGAATGCGGCACGAGACACAAAACGCAGCGAGATATCGCAAGCAGCGGCGCGAACAACGGTCGGACGTAGATTATATCGCTATATAATGACAGATGCGGCGAAAGAAAAAAAGGAATAAAGAGGCGGTGACCAAGTAGGTCGGCCCTAACATATATAACGTGGCCAGTATTTTTTTTTTTGATCACTGATAAATAAATATTTAGCTCAAGATAATGTAAATTAAATAATAATTTAATGAAAAGTAATGTGTAAACACAAAATAATGTTGCAAAATTCTTTTTAGTACAATTTTTGTCACAATTTAACAATTTCAATTCACAATTTTATTTTTAATGGCTGTAAAAAAACTTTGGGGCATGAGTCGCATGTATTATTTATTATCTATGGTTCACATAGTTTTCTAAATTTTTTGACAGTCGGGAAAATTGCTTCCCATGGACGAAAAGTGCTGTTTTCGTCTCTTTGACTATGCAACTCCAAGCATACTTTCAGAAATGACAATGACTTGCAATTTAGAATGTTGCGCATTTCTCGCGGTGCGGCTGCAGTTAATCACTGAAACCCATTATTTCTTATAAAGATCACGGTGTCGGACCAAAATCATCCATAAATCACAGTATACTCAGGTTAATATATTGTGCTGCTTATTTTGTATAACATATGTAGTTTCTCAAATTAATTATATAAAAATTACGGTCATATAATATAATTCATGTCATTACATCTCATGAACTATTAATCTGATATCATTCAGAAAAATGTATACAATAATATTATTGAAGACGAAACGAAGAGGTAAAGCCAATATTAATAATAATCGAAGAAAAAAATATAGCCTGAAATAATTTTTTGATATTTTTCTATGAAAAAAATGAGACCCCCTGGTGTATAATAACCTTAACAGTTATGTAAGGTCGTGGTAAATTTTCTTGCTTCGAGCAGTATTCCCACTCTCCTCCCACGTAAGAGGATTTATATCTTCCTACTCTTTCATTTGTTTCTTATTGATGTTAATTGCATCTTGAAGAGTCTCAAGAAGTTTATACTGCAAATGAAATGGAAATAATTATCTCGGTTTTGAACTAAATCATTAAGAATATAATAATAAAGTTTATTTTGCTCTTGAAATATGTAGGAGTGTAGCATAAGATTTCTAAGATGTTAATGTTTAGGAATTTCTTTATTATTTTGTATGTCTTTCAAGACCACGGGCCATAAAAATGGCCCGGACTTTTGGAGGGCTTGCGTGGGGCCATGGGGAGGCCAACACGTAGAGGCCCCTTGACAAATTTAATCTAAATGTGGCGTGACACTGACCGACGATTATCCCTTTCTACACCATATAATAATGCACCCAAGGACAAGCCCCGGCCAGTGTAGGACTATTGTGGGAAATGAGAAGAGAAAGTACCAGGCTATTGGGGTGAACTGTTAGTGGTATTAGCGGTCTGGGAATATGGGGACTATGGCGTCTGCCCGTCGCAATGTTCAGGGAACATGGAAAAATGGGCAGACGGTGACTCGCCACTCCCTTCATGGGCCCCTAAAAATGCCATAAAAGACAGGGGCAACATGTGTGTGAGTGGCTAAGGGGTGTCGAGAGGTGGGCTGCAGGTTCACCGAAGCTACTTCTGACGTGATGTCATTTATCACTTCCTCCCCTGGAGCTTGAGTTTTAGCTCTAGCGATCTCCACTCCGTGCCAGCTGGTTAAGGCAAGCACGGAGGCGGAGGCCTTGTCTTGGCCCCCGGAGTCAGGTACGAGGTGTCGTTACTCACCTAAGGCTTCGCCACAAAGCCCCCCTGCGCGTGGAATTTCTTTATTATTAGGCAGTATAATTATGCACAAATTTATATAATATAAATAAATAATAAGTATAAAAATTTATTTTTCTCCTATACGTGAATTGAATGCGTGAATGCAATAACAATCAAAACAGCTAATATATAATATAAATATATATAATATCAACCTATAAATGTCCCACTGCTGGGCTCGGGCCTCCCATTATCGGGGGAACGGACAGTATACCCGCCACGCTTGTCCAAGGCGGCTTGGCAGGTTTGACACATCGGTTATCTCGATGTGCAGGTTGCGTCACGATGTTTTCCATAAGCGTTGTTAGCACGAGGTAATTGTTACAATATGCACATTACATCAGAAAACTGACTAAGTGGTGCATGCGTTCCGGTCAGCATCCCGCGCCCTTTGAGTTTGGGACACGCGCACTAGCCATTACAATACTACGACTTATAAGCTCATACAATAAAGAAAACTTAACAAAGTTATATTGTATTCTACGTTAGTTATATTGTTTATAAACTCCCAAAGCTAAGCCTAGGTTACTGTATCATAAAATACAGTAACCTAGGTGAGATGCCCAGAAAGCTGACTAGGTTTCCTCACTGTTATGTCGATTCTGTTGTCCAACCAGCCCTCTGATCGCCTGAAAAGTGATGAGTCATTTTTATAGCTCGTTATAGAGATTCATGGCCTCAGAACTACGCGGAACAAGCATCTTAACAGCCAACGGCACAGATAAATAATCTGACTAAGGGGTTATATATCTACGCCGTTTGAGTGATTCAGCTGTCCCGATGTGGCCAAAGTGACTACCGCAGATCGCATCCCATATCCGCGTAGAAGAAGATTCCTATCATATTATGTTCAAGTATCGATGTCTTTTAAAAATGTACTTCAACAGAACTCAGCTTTAATAAAAACTTTTAGAGTAATATACAACACTATACAATTACACATCCTCGATAAGGGCATACATAAAATCAATTTGTATGTTAGCCTAAGTATTAGTAGGCATTCTACACGATTGGATACAACCACCGTTAGAGGTCACCTTGGTTGGGTGGTGTAAAAAACTAACGTGTATATACGTTGTTTGTAATTTGTCAACCAAATGACTTTCTAACCACCTTTATCATGTACGCATCCCTCACTACCAAGGATAAATAGCTGTTATTGAGCTGAGTTGCTGTGTGTAAGCTCGTTAACAGCCTTGTTAGTTGCGATACAGTGACCTCTGACATCGGTCGCACCAAATGTTGTTTTTGTAGTAACAGCGTGAAATTCAGAACATGAAATTTTAACAGAGTTTACAAAACTATACTAAAACCTTCCGTGTCTATGGGACATTGGGTCAGAATTATACAGAGAAAACTAAAAAGATCAAACATGGCAGTTATTGCCTGAAATTATAAATAATTTGTTTTTCTTGTACACATACACTTAAAAGAGTTCATGCTATTCCAATTTTTTAATGTTCGACTAATCTTTCATGCATTGCAGTGCATTATTTCGAGACGTTATGGTGTTGGACTCTGTTGGTGATTGGATCCGATCGTGTAGAAAGCATATAAAGCAGACCTCCCACTGCGCAAAAAATCTATTTATCGCCGATAAGCCAGCGGATTTTGGGGGCTTATGGCGCGAATAAAACTTTAATATTGGTACTCAAGTTGAGTGGAGATACGGCTTAAGAGTTCGTCTCACAATATATTTGAATGGCATTGAAGTAGAACAAATTTGATTATATATGTATTATATATATAAATAGTCCTGTAGAGTTCGTAATGGGAACATTGCAGATTATAATTGCTGTGTTGAATTATTTTTAATTTATTTGGCGCTGGAATCGGTTTCTAGAATTATATTTTTTCAGAGCAAGACAACGTCTGCCGTAACCGCTAGTTATTTTTAGTTCTCTGACATACCCTTCATTTGTAGATTAATCCAATCGGTTGCACTATACCTGAAATAAAAAAAGTAATAAAAGTGTAAATTAAAATACATTTTTTTTAAATAGTACGCGATTATACAATAAAAGAGATACAACGTGCAAAAAGAGTACCGACTATAATCGAATCTAGAAATTTATTAGTAAGTAGATTTTACAGATTTATTAAGAAGACTCAAAAGGGCGAAACCATTTGAGTTAATGTATTCCACTTAAATAATATTATGGGAAGGCACAAGTAAAACCATAAAAATTCTATTAATACTTTATTTCGTATTATAAAGAAATCGTCCATATCACAACGACACAGCGGAGAAGAGAGAGGGGTGAACGCAGCGCCACGGGAAAAATGTGTAACATACATTTAATCAGGCTAGGGTGTGAAATTCATAATACCAACATAATGGTTTCCCAATAATAAATGTAGTACTACGTGCTAAACGTTAAGACGAAAAGATGAAAAAGTGTCTTCTCCTTAATAAAGACAATAGGAAATGTGTTATTGGACACTTTCTTAATTTAAGTTACTGTTACGACGCAGGTCGTGACAAAAAATAAATCCACCTGTGTATCCGAAACAAAGCACATTTATTACCTGTCGACATTTGATCGTCTTCTTTTGTTGACTTTGTGTTTAATATTTGTGATTAGAAAACAGCCATTGCTGTATTGTAATTATTTACGGCAGTATCTAGCCAGGTGTGTCGGATTAAGTCGACTTAGATACTGGGACATTGCAGTTGCGCAGTATAAAACGATGACGTGATGGAGGGGGAGTGCGTCGAGCGAGAACCACGAGCGAGGTCAGACGTATGTACTACAATCGGGAATCTAATAAGTGAGGGACTTTGCGCGTTATATGGAATTACGACCTTCTTTGCATTTACACTTGTTGTGTTCGGTTATATTTGTACCTGTGTTATACATGTTTCTATAGTTTTAATAATCTCAATAACAATTCCAAGGGCATTTTAATTCGAGTCCCGCAACTCGTAACATTACATCTAGTTATTTTAGGTCAGATTTAATTTACTAATTAGTCTTATGTCCTACATTACATTGTAATTTTAATGTTACATCACTAAGATACATCATTCATGAGAAAAAAAGTTACTAGATGTGGAAATAGGGCAACCATTTGTCCTTTGCCATGATATAAACAAGCTTTTACAGTACGCGTGAATTCTCTTATACTTTATGTGCAGAAAGGCAAATTGTATTTATACAAATTACCACAGAAATTTGCGTCGTAGATCACACGTTGCGTGCCGTGCCATAAAATGTTATAACTTTGTAAGGTTTTGAGGGTTAAGCACACAATTTGGCAAAAATTGTGAGCCTTATAAAGTCGTAATACCCATTCGTTGGTACGTCTTCTGTCTATATCAATTTTCTCAAAAAGTACGAAGAAGTTAAAATCTCTGTTAACTTTCAAGAACATGGTCAGAAAATACTACCTGCAATGTAATGATATGAAGTTTTATGTAATTGCTTACGATTTGTACGCGACTTCGTCCACCTTGACTTGAAATTCCCGTGGGATTTCCGGGATACAAAGTATTTATAGAAAGAATATAAACACTCGTTTTAATGGAAACTGTGTTGGAATAAGTTAATTATTATGCACTCGGAAAACTAATAACCGCTCTCGAGAAAATTCACACGGGATTCCGGGGATAAAAATCACATATTTTTTAGTAAAAAAATCACATTGGTTTTTTTTTTCAATCTGGCCATTTTAAATCATTGCCAGAAAAAATCCCGCGGGACTCCCAGGATAAAAAGCTGTCTATCAGCGAAAACCGCTGCGAAATCGGCCCAGTAGGTTTTACGTGAATCTCGAACAAACATACAAGATATCTAAAATAATAGCATCACGTTCTCCGTCGTTTCTATATCCATTATTCCATTTCTTGTTCAGTAGCTTAGTGTGCAGACATGCCATGTTTAGAATTTTATAATATTATAGTTATTTGTATATAATGTTGAAAAAATTGCATTTTATATATATAACTTATATGAATTTAGGTAAGTAAGTGTAAGTAGTCTTACAATACTTATGTGTATACTGTCGCCACTCCAAACCAGTAATATTTATTTTTTTAGAATTTATTTTCAATAAAAGAAGTTACAAGATTATACAATCATTACATTGCCAAACTGCAGCGCAGTTCGTCGGCAGCGTTCTGTAATTCTGTACAATAAAGTGTTAGCATCTATAATACGGCCGGCGTAACTTGGCAAATGTGAACATAGGCTCTGCGAACTTTAGAGCATGTACACTCGTGTGATGAGTGGGCATACGACTCGTCAGTGAATACAATTGGTCGCCCTTCATCCTTGTATTTTTTCATTGCTTAGTACTAGTTGGTCACTTATTTCTTCACGAGTTTACATGCTCTAAAGTTCGCAGAGCCTTTTTTTGAGGCGAGGGAAAATGCTACCGATTTACGCACTACTGGATCGTTGCTAGGGAACGACACACGTCGGTCGGGGGAGGTATCACTGCAGCAATAGTATGCTCTTGGCAGTGATCCGCCCGCGATCGACTTCAGCTCGTGTGGAGACTCCGAGGGTGCTGCATGCGGGCAAGCAACCACAATACCCACTAAAAACCCCTCCTCCCTATCGACCCTGCGCTTTAGTTTGTGAAGGAAGGGCTGAAATTTAGAACATAGTTACCAGCCGAAAAGTTCGCAGAGCCTATGTTCACATTCGCCAAGTTACGCCGGCCGTATTATATCAATCTAAGAAAGTATATAATTAAAAGAAATTTAATAGGAATTTTCAAAATGTAATATTCTTCATGAACATTTATGTAGTGAAATTATACAAAAATGTAGAGTGGCCTCCATACAACGTATAAGGGAACTGACTGGGGTATGATAAGAAATTAACATTACGTATGGGTTTGGAGTATTACTAAATATATCTTTAAAAATCATAAAGATATTTGTTAATGTTGAAATAAACCTCTCATTTCAGCAGGAACCTTTTTTTGTAGGCCGTCTTCTATATTTAAATTATATAAGAATATAGTACGTCTTTGTGTCTATTGTTATTAGGTTTTCCAAGTAAACCGTAAACCGCTACGCGTATATGAATGTAAGAATAAAACTCTGCTGGTATTCATAATATGTGCTGTATTATTACCCGGTCCATAACCAACGCTTAAAGAGATTTTATTTAAGGTAATAAATAGTTGGCAATATATTCACTTCCTCCCCGCGAACTTTTTAAAAACTAGGTTCTGATTAAATGAAACTTGGGACGAAGTCTAGCAACACATTGCGATTAACTCACGACAATATTATTGCTTCTTGCTTCATGACAAAAAAATAAAATAATTATATTAATTTTCATAATAACTAAAAACAACAGTCCATTAAGGCCCCACTACTGGTCTCGTGCTAGTCCACTTGTAGTTATGGTGCATAATTACGAAATAGCCTTATTTCGAAATTACGCGCCAAACCCTGATCATGACCCTCAAATTGATCATGTATTAGCAGAAGGTGATGTTAGGAGCCTTAAGAACAAACGAGCGTGCATGACAAGAGCTATGAATGTCAAAGAAGCAAGTAAGGTGTGTAAGAATGGACCTGTGTGGCGCTCTGTTGTTCGTGCCTACCCCGCAAGGGACCTGGCGTGAAGTTATGTATGTATGTATGTACGCACCAATCTACTATTTAAAGAATATTGAAGTGGTGCTGAAAATGAAAATCATGAACTTTAAATTAAATAGACACTATGGAATTTTCGTATACCTAATTGTAATATATTGTTTTGTAATTAACTGTTTGAGCCAATTTTTATTTTTAGTGGATATATGTATTCATTTTGTATTTAAGAATATTGACTATTGTAATTTTCCTAAACAAATTAAATCAATAAACTATTGCACGAACTGTTCCCTGTACTAAAACTGTTTTCAGCAGCTTTAAACAACAAAAGAGTTGTAAAAAAGAAATAACTTAAATTCTATAATACTTGTACATTTTGTTATCTAAATAACAAATCTGAAATGAAACGGTTCCACCAACAAAGGCAAGTGAGTACATTAGGTCTCTGTGAAGGAGCACATTTCAATTCTACTCAGCTGTGAGATTAAGGTATTGTATATTTAGCCAATGTGGGTGGGCGTATCTAATGACAGCCATATAGAGCTTTTATCTGAAGAAATGGGTATTACTTGACTAACTATATCGATGTAATGTTCAATTATTTTTTTACTTTTTGTCTTATTTAGCTTAGTAATGATAAGAATGTGGTATATAAGTAATAGTGGTAATATAAGTATATTACGAAATAATATGGGTAATATATTTTTATTTAATTGAAAGTTGCACCCGTGACTGAAAAATTGAGAAGAAGAAGACTAAGTTGGTTTGGGCATATAATGAAGAGGGATGAAAGTCACGTGACAAAAAGGATGTTAAACTACAAGATGGATGGGTAAAGATGTAAAGATAGGCCAAACAAAGATGGATGGACTGCGTGAAGGATGAGATGATGATTCGTGGTGTGACAGAAGATGTATGTTAGAATAAAATAGTGTGGAAGGAAAAGACATATTGTGCCGACCCCAATTAACTGGGATATAGTGAAAGAGAGATTTTTTATTTAATAGACGTTTATTATAATATGATATTAAGTATAAAAGACGATTACAATTTGAATGAAAACACATTTATTGTTCACCAAAATTAAAATTACGTTCTTAAAAACTAGACACAATAAATGTTGAAGAAAGGGTGGCCTTATCGTTTAAAGCGATCTCTACCAAGCAACCCCTTTAACTAAGAAAAATACTAAAACCTGACAGTGGCGGTGTAGACAATAAATAATATTAAATAAGTAAATAAATTTTAAAAAAATATTATGTACAAGAAAACACAGTACATATTACAATACATACAGAATACGCGGCACCATTATATCTGAGAGGACCAAAAATAATTAAAAACCATTATTTTAAAAGAGGATACTGACTTAGCTTGTCTGATGTTGAATGGCAGTGGGTTCCATAAACGGACACCCTGTACTGTGAAGGAGTTATCGACGAAGGAAGAAAGTGCGTACAGGTGTCATTGAGGAGAGATTATTACTAGAGCGCAGAATTCTATAATATAATTAGAGAATTTGTTGCACAATTTTGTCTGCTTTATGTCAAAGATTAATACGTATATATTCCACTGATATTTTTGTCTGACGACTGAAAAATTGGCCTTGAATCATTCATTCATTCGTTCATTTAGTTTTAAATATTAGTAGAAGTTGCTACTTGCGGGTTTGATATAAAACTAAATCTACCTTTGAAGCAAGCAATTACCAGGACATCACAATACTAGTGTCGGTGGAAATAGTGTGAAAAAGCTATTCAGTGAGGTATCGCCAATGAACGATCTCTATTGTGCGGTCGGACGGACTCACCATTATACGGCCACAAAGCGAAGTATGTACCTAGTCTGTATAATAGATAGATGCAAATCTATCATGTATACATTCTTTTGCTAAATGTTAGATAGAGCAAGTCTCGTGACATATGATCAGTTTCTACATCTTATTATTAATTTACTCGCCTTACCATTTGTGGCAATTTAACATTATTTTAATAAATCTTACGTCATAGTTCAAATAGTAGTAAAGCAAATTAAGAGTTAGAATGATATAGAAACCGGCTATTAACCGAGCACCAATGATAGCAGTCAGATTGTGATCCTTAAATGTTACTTTCATGTAAATTTGTTATTGCTTATTACTAGCAAGGTAGAGATTATTATATCGCCGGGGTCAGTGCAGGATAGGGTAGGCATCGTTTTTTGAAGAAAATGTAGTATTTTGGTTTTTTAACCGTAACAATATAGTACTTTTAGGGAATTTAGGAGAAAAATAGTATACATTTATTAATTATTTTTATTTATTTCGTAATTGAATTTTCCATGTATATTTATCGCTACTTTTTGCTTTGGCCAGCAAAGATCTATTATTTTTAAAATCCTATCTGTGGAAAAAGTGCGACAATATTAAATTGTAATATGTATGTAATATTATTTTTCTATAATATATAGTTGAGGATTTTATATGTGGACATTATTTATCGTCAAAATTGTAACGTATGTATTCAAGTAATGTTATATCTAATGCTCTGTACCACGTAAATCACCAGACGTTTAAATAATTCTTTAAGTTAGGTTGGCTGGAAGACATTGCTTTAAGCGTTAAGGCCGCATAGTTTCAATGATTTTTTGGAGTTAGATTTTAGGATTTCCTAGCCATTTGGCAAATACTGAACGCTTATGAAATCGCATCACCCAGAAGTCAAACTTTTTGCATTTCTACAGTATAAAAGGATGGTCTGATAGAGGGAGGATGCAGTCGAACGAGAACCACGATCAAGGCGAGACGGGTGTACATTCAGGAATCTATTAGTAACGGACTTTGCGCGTTTTATAGTTACGATCTTCAGCATTACGTTTAGATTTCTTGTGTTCCTCCCTCCTCCTCCCTTTTATTTGTACCTGTGTTATACGTGTTTGTATAGTTTTAATAAACTCTATAATATTTCCAACTGCATTTTAATTCGATTCTTACAACTCGTAGCAATATATATATATAAAACTTAAACTTTATGTTTACGACACACGCATCGCCTCGTCTGTCCTTTGAACGTCTGTCTTTGTATGTATGACATGATATGTCTAGTAAAGGTCGCTTTTATCGATTACGCCCACATTGTTTTACCAAGAAAATATTGTGCTAAATATGTACTTCTTTTAGAACCGGCTTTTCAATGTTCAGATAAAAATTATGTCATAAAAAATACCTGGTGGTGATGCGTTATAGGATAATAGGAGTAAGGAACACTCACTTAGTTGCTGGGTTAGCTGCTTCGTATATTGTAATTTGTATTTTTTTCACACGTTGATAGACGTATACTTCAACGGCCGCGTAGCAAGACTGTATGACATTTTGACAGATGTGGAAACGCAGCGCCATAGACATAGTTTCTTCCGTTCCGTTTTTGCGTCTCGTTCGCGCGAGTGTTGTGGTGGATGGGAATAACAAAGAGAGGACATTTAAACTTTTTTTTTCTTTTTTGCGGTGTATATGGCGCCTACAACCTGACTAGCTTAAAGAAAGGAATAATTCCACTGTTTTATTCATGCAACTGTCATTTTTAATTTTCCCATGTTATATTTTATTCTTATGAATAACTTTTATGTGATGATTGGAAAAATGGCGCTTAGTTGTTTATTTTCATTAGCAATAAAGTGTTATCTATTTATCAAATTAAACTTAAATGTAAAATAAATTTAATGTCATCATTTTTATCTTTATCACCTTAAAGTGACCTCTCTACCCCCACAACTCTTTGTCTTACTCCGATAAACATCAAGCAAGCCCGCCCTTAGGGTTCTGCAATAAATTGGACTAATTTCGACCATTAGACAACCGCCATACTTCCTGTCATCGCATTTTAATGATCACAACAGTAAAAATATTGCAAAATAAACACTATATTATTAACAATTTCTACTATAATAACAAGCTACTTTTCATAATTATGCCATGTTTTATTAAACATGCAAAGCATAGCATATATAATTCACATACTACATACATTTTATCCTAATAATTAGTCGACTTCATGAATGAACGAGAAAGTTTACGAGAATGAATGCAGAATGTATATTAGGTACTCTTTAACGTTAGAATTATAAGCATACTAACTGCGCACCGCGGTTTCACTCGCGTGGTGATGGAAAATCGATATATTTTGGATAACTCCCACTATATCTTTATAAATTATATTATTAATTATTCTGATATAGCTATATTGTTGTAAAATTTCATCAAAAGCCATTTAGTAGTTTTTGCGTGAAAGAGTAACAAATATACATCCATACATGTTTATAAACTGTCGCGTTTACAATATTAAAATTAAATATAACAAAAAATAATATGATATTTTAGAAAGCTACTTGGTTAAGATTCATTCGATTTTAGACACAAAATGGGCATAGTCCTTTAATGTAATGTAAGAAAAAAACACTAGTATAAGGCACAATTGTCATGTACACGAAGTTACGGCTTTTTTCAAGCGTTTATTTTACTTTTGACAGCTCGATGACGGATTGATTAGTAATGTCCTAATGCATTACTAACTCGATTTATTATAAAAATCCACTTCATTTCTAATTTATAATTATTTTTCGTTCAAATAGAACATTTTTCTCCTTATAATAAAATAAACCGAACACAGTATAAATCTATAGCGTCTGCAAACATGAAAATACAATGAATACAGTGTTTATAAAATTGAAAGAAAGAAAATATTTTATTTAGACCAAAAAACTAAGTTAATATAAATAGAGAAAGGATGATGCTAAAGATAATGCTTTTAGGATAAGCATTGCTATTCAGCGTGGTAACACCGCCAGCCTTTTGGGAACGTTCCCGGTAAGTGACAGTGGTTTGGGACCAATATTTTATTTATAATTTTGCTCTCTATTTGCATTTGTATTTTTAAGTTAGGTTTATTTATAGGATATTTTAGTTTTTGTTAATAGTTGTTAGATTTAGGTAATTTCAATTTATTTCTAGATATGTATATATTTTTGGCCCTCGCTTGTTAGCTAAAACTCAACGGCTCGTTCAGCGAGTTCAGAATGCTTGTGCTCGATTCTGCTTCGATATTCCATTAAGAGGTCATGTAACACCATACTTGAATAAGCATTCAATCATGAAAATGCTGCACCGTCGCAAGCTACACCTGGCGTGTCTTCTCTTCGGGGTCATTAAGTACAAAACCCCACGTTACTTGTATGAGAAGCTCTCCTGGGTATCAAGTCGTAGAATGGTCAATTCTAGGACGTGTGCGGTACAACTTACTTCTGAGCGCCATTATACAGCCGGCTTCCGCGGGAGCTTTCGTTACGCAGCATCAAGGTGCTGGAATAGTATTCCACCACCCATTCGAAATTTGCAACATCTTCATGGGTTCAAAACTACATTAAAGATATTTTTAAAAGAGCACCAACTTTCACAGCGCGACCTAAAACATGATACAAGTGGTATTTAATTTAGTTTAATTGTATTTTAATTTTGTTTGTTATTTTATTTCATTTTTAAGAACGTATATTTAACACTATTATATTTATCCCTGATAATGAGTTCCCCTAGTTCTACCTTAAGTGTATGTACTATGTATGTATGTATATATATAGTTTAGTATTCTAGTTTTATGCATTACAATGATGTAATGTTTACCGTGACGATACCTTAAGGGCACAGCGGAAGATCAGCGCTGGTTTTAACCGACCGGCATTATGCTGAGGCTGATGCCCCTTTTGGGACAAAATTATATTATTTTCGTTTTAATTTTTAAGTAATTATACTGTGTGTGTTATAATTTGTCCTAAATAAAATTATTTTCTTTCTTTCTTTCTTTCTTTATATGTCTATCATTAAAACACAGTAAAAAACAATTTTAAAAATTGAGAAAAAAACAAAATAAGTCCTAAATTGGACCCAGCCCAGCCCAAATATTGATTTACAATTGGTACTTAATTATCACATATTAGACACAAGCATTTATACATAAAATTATGTTAAATTATAAAGAACTACTTATGTGCAATGCTGGATCACGGATCCATACACAGCTTCGCTGGTTCTAATAGTATGGACTGTATAGGTTTATATATGAGATAGTAAGAGGTATGCCAAATCCTGTACCAAACCAATGGGGTAATAAGTACCACTAACCTCGGAATCCACCTCCAATGGGGCAGCTAGACATCTCCTGATAGTGCACGGCACGAACAGGTCCTCGAATGGCAATTCGGGTTGTAAGATTGGCACACTCACACAAAATAGCAAGCACGGCTTGTATAAAGTTCAATAGAAAACTCCAAGAATGGGATGTGAAACGTTCACGTGCACGGAGAAAACGGAACGTCCGGACAGACCTCGCGTGCGTTGGAGACTGTTCGCCACCACGCAATGGCGGCGAAACCGAAAGCTAGCGGCACTCATAAAACTACCCACATTAGAAAAATTGTGAGGATTCAACAACTTACTATATATAAAACAGGCTCTAATCACAGAATAAATAAAAATATAAAATTATTATTCAATTAATGAAATGGCAGATTGTATGGTTTAGAAATAAGAAGTTACATAACAAAATTAATTATTAACTTTAAAAAGAAACATGACAAGAACAACTATGCTATTAAATAACTGGAACACTATTACGTCACCCACAACAATAAAGTACGACTATTATCTCATTTGTTTCGTGTGAGCTTAAAAGTAAAATAAATAAAAGTCAAAAGTAAAATAAACGCTTGGAAACAGTATAGTCATAAAAGTGAAATATAAAAACGATAGCTCTTTAATTAAATTCAAGTTCAATAAACCCTTAAATAACATTCGACGCTAAGCAAAATACGATTTCAGAATAAAAATAAGCCGATCCCTGACATCTGACCTGAATGCCTAAAACTGGAATCCAATTTGACACACTGTCATCACATTTGACGAGCTTGTGTGCTAATTCTCGACGGCATTGTTTTTCCATTTGACGTTTTCCAAATTGTTAAAATTGGCCAAGTGCTTGTCATTACATGTTAAGTGAAGGTTTCGATAGAGGTGAACTATGCGGGTGTGAATAAATACATAAATAATCAGCAGACAATCACAAACATTGTGTACCCAACCAAGCAAGTTACGTTTCTGTTATGGGTAACACATCAAACAACTCGGATCGATCACAAACAGCCAGACCGTAGCACAAAACAGAAAGATGGTTTTTTTACATAAAAAATGCAGGACTTCAGCAGACAGCCCGACGACCTCTTGATGCAAAGGGGTTAATATCGCTGTTCGCAATACAGATATCGAACGCCGGTTTTCGGTTGTTACGCAATCTATATGAGGGCATCGTTTATCGCGTCGAAAAGAAGGTATGCCGCGGAATTGCCTTAAAGACGCACAGTGTGATAGCTCTCGTGTGATATAATTTAATATTTAATCACTTTTTAAAAATTTACATAGTTGCAAGTGAGCCGAACACTATAATAGTAATAATAAGTTAGTAGATAGACGCCATAGTCCCAATACTCCCAGACCCTTATACCGCTAGCAGTTCACCCCAATGCCCGGTACTTTTGTCCTTATTTCTCACAATAGTCCTACACTGGCCGGGGTTTGTCATTAGGTGCATTATAATATGGTGTAGACAGGAACAATCGCCGGTCAGTGTCACGCCACATTTACATTAAATTTGTCAGGGGGCTCTACATGTTGGCCTTTCTATGCCCCCCCCCCACGCAAGCCCTCCAAAGGTCCGGGACATTTTTATGGCCCGTGGTCTTGTATATCTATACAAAGATAATAAGTTAATATACTCAATAAGCAAGTGAAAAGGACGAGTTGTATTTGGACAGACATTTTATCCATCCCCGTAGTGTTTCCCGGGTAGTAGTAGATTAGTAGATAGTTTATATATTTCCTCTCAAGAGGCGCCCTTCCCTTAAAATACTGCCGGATTAGTGTTCCCCTTTGATCCCTCTCTCACCGCCAGCTGGAGTACCAGGTAAGTAACTAGTACCTAAGTACCAAAATTTACCTTGTGGGTTTGTGCCGTTGGGTTGGGGTACCGATCCCACCGTGTACGGTACAATCGCCTATAGACGGATCGGTACAGCCGTTCTTGAGTTATAAATAGTGTAACTAACAGGACTATCTTTTATATAAATATATATTAAATGTTACCTAAACCTCCTATCCACCCCCGTTTATTTACTCGACGCTTCGAAAGTTCCAAAACATTCGCCCCACGATCCTATCGAAGATAGATTAATCGAATTTTATACGAACAAGTCATCGCTTACGAGTAAATTTCCTATCTTTGTGATCTCGGGTTGAAATTTCGTTACGCGAACCCTCCACAGAAAATCAATCTTTAATATTTTTAATGTCGTTGATGTGATGAAATTTAAAAATATCATTGACTTTTTGGAGGGAATTTATTCAGAGCACGTCTGACGAAACGCGTTATGCTTTCCTATCACATGTTTTTATTGCGTGTTTTAATGCAAATGTTACTTTCTTATTATTTGTAGTGATAATATACAATCGCAATTTTCCTAAAAAATATTTAATATTTTTAACATTTCGTTGCACGAAATCTTTAAATAATCATTCAATAGTAAGTGCTCCATTTCTCAAAGACTACGGCACGGATTTCATTGAAATGAACCTGGCCCAATTAACAGGATAATGAAACTTTACAATCAATATTACACAGAAGCAGACATTTTTTCTAACTCCTTCCTTGTACAAAACGAAAATTATAGAGTTGTCAATGGACGTACCTGTTACCCATCACTAACAGATATCAGTTAAGTATTGTAGTGAATTTTACATCTATTGACGACTGTTTACCAAATCTTTCAAACATTTCATAATTCTCTGGGTGGTAACTGACTGAGAGACAGACAGGCGGATTTTTTTAAATTTTTTTTATCATAGTTGTAGACAACATCGCTGGTTGCATCACGAGTAATATTTACCTATAGTTTGTATTTTATTTAATTTTCATAGTGGTGTAATTGTTCGCTGCCCTAAATAAATAAGAAAAATCATATTCTTTGAGAACACTTTTAAAGTAAAAAAATAAGGTTTTTTTGCAGAATATTCTACGCTGCACACCACTTTTCCGTCAGCACGCGTGTAAAACCGCGGGCCCAGCTAGTGAAATATAATATATCACCGTAATAAATGGGCATAACTCTTTCAAACCTATGACAGTTACTCTCCAATAGTGCGAGGAAACGTATGACGTCACAGGATGAAGGTCGACTTATCGCCCTATGAGCGGCTATCTGCGCTTTATTGAACCACTCGCATACCACTGGGATTAATAAAAATATTCCTTCCATTTCCGCAATGATAAGAATGCTATTAGGTTCTATATAAGTGGATAATCAGGACTTGACATTAATGGCGGCCCACGAACATCCCAGTACCAGGTTGATGCTTTTTTATAGCTGGATTACAACGTACGAACGGACGGCCCATCTGATGGAAAGTGGGTACCGTCGCCTATGGACATTGGCAATACCAGCGATTTTGTTTGAACACCACAGCGGGCCGACCTTGAAAATGCTTCGAAGTGGTATCCGCGTTTGTAGCAGAATTTAATACAAATTTGTAAAAGACGCAATTGAGGCTAATTTTTCGATTCATTAATTTAATAGAACTCTTTTCGTGGCTTGTTTTCGTACATTTGAAATTCATTCCCATTTTTCGGTAGATAAATGTCTAGGGTGAAAAGTATCCCATTTTCATCTCGACTAATAAAAGCAAATCTATCTTCTATCTCTCCCTCTTTTCTTTCACCATATCCCAATTAATTGGGTTGGCCCAATATGTCTTTTCCTTCCACACTCCTCTACTCTGACATAATCTTCTGACACACCACATATCATCATATCATGCTTCACAAAATCTATCCATCTTTCTTTTACATTACCTTTACATTTGTACCCATTTATCTTGTAGTTTATCATTCTTTTTGACACGTGACTTTCATCCCTCCTCATTATAGCCCAAATCTATGTTCTATCTATACTACATATAATAAATCTGTTATGGGTGTCGAGTTATAAAATCAATTTAACCAATCATCTCTGTATGAGAAAGTGTCCCTTGTAATGCATTAAATAAGGTACCAAAAGTTATTAAACTATGATAGAGTATTAGAAAGTTTTTTTTAATTTTATAAAAATAAATCACACTCTTCACGTCGTCACATGACAATAATTCTTTGGTTTATATAATATTTACTGGATTATTTTGTACTAAGTAAGTAGTTGACGATTTTAATAGCGTACTACCACCAACTACTCTAGTTAGATACCAAAAATATTAAAATTACTAACTCAGCATACTTCAGTCCGTTAACAACTGCTACATTCATACTACACCATTTGCCTACGCTAGCGCCATTTCGGAGGGTTTTTGAACTATCCTATAGCGGGACACTTTTCCAACTTTCCCATATGAAACGGTTCTCCTTACCTGTATCCTTCTATAAATCATTTCAAATACAAGAAAAATGCTTTTAAGAAGAATTTATTATAATTTAAATGAAACCCGACATAGAGCTACCTCATATCCCAGGTCCATACTTAGAATATTTTGATCCCTATAAATAACGTAGTTTTCGTGGGATAGACAAATATGTAACAAGATGGCACTGCAGTCCCATTTTTTTGTAACACAGTTGCAATTTACTAACAAACACTTCTAGTATCGAATAATAAGAGTATAATGTTATTACTCCATCTGAGATAATGTTAGCGTTACTGAGGATTTGTTTAGATGTAGCGATGGGTTTAATGCATTATTTTGTTATTAACTGCTAGTGGCGGTAAATATTGGCAGATAATGTATGCACATACGCTAATTTTGCTAATCAAAATCATTATCAGCGTCATTTTTAATGCTATACAATCACTAATACTAACATTATCCGAGATGAAGCAGTAACATAACAATAACACAATTATACGCACGCTATCACGACTTATTTATATAATAACAGATAATCATTTCGCAGAATGATATAAAGTACTAGGTCACCATAAATTAGATGGTATTGAATGTTTATTTCGAGATTCTAAGAACTCTTGATTTTTTCAATCGATAGCAAATAATCTAATTCCAAGGTACAATCGACAAACCAATCTCGTGACACCGTAGTGAATGAGAAATCCTACCTACCTATCGCCGGGGAAGCTCTTTACGACTTTTGTGGCTCTAGTACAATTTTAAATGAAATAGATTGGCTGTTAGGCTGTCTTTAGAGTTCCGTGGACAAAATGGTACAAACGAAAACTATGTTACGTTCATCCGTCTGTTTGTCTATGTATGGGGTATAGCAGTTTATCTCGAAAACTATTGGTGAATGAAATTTCTCAAAATAGTTGGTGAGAACTTTTCAACTACAGGTGATCGGCCCTAGAGTAGTCCAATGTGTATTACCCATAACACAAACATATGTGTATTTTGTTATGGAGGGTAGAGATAAGGACTATCATCTCTGTGTTGAAAAAGTGTCCACCAAAATGCAGATAACAATGCTATATAGTGACGGACTTTGCGCGTGTTATTGAATCGTGCAGTTGTACTAATAATGTCTAATTATATTTGAACCTATGTTATACGTGTTTGTATAGTTCTAATAAATTCTACAGTAATTCCAACGGCATTTCAATTCGAGTCCTATGTAACTCGTAACAATATATTAAAAAAGATTCTTACAAATACAAGGTATTTTCGTTGATACTTAAACAACTGTTTTATCGCTTAACTCTCAATTTATCTTTGATTATATAATACCGCAATTTCATCTACTTCATCCAAAGTGACTTTCAATGATAAGTTTGGAACATCTTATGAATCCAACACGTCTACGCAATTCTACGCCAATCTCATTCCATTATAAACATCTCGTGAACGTTCAAAGCGATTATTCAACTCTCGTGAAATCATTGAATTTTATTCGAACGCAATCAAGAAAGTTTGTATTGTAAATATTGGTACGAGCTACAGGACGCGAATTAAAATGCCATTGGAATTACTGTAGAATTTAATAAAACTATAACATCACGTATAACATGGGAACAAATATAACTAGATGTAATAAGTACCAATATAATGCACAATTCAATAACACACGCAAAGTCCGTTACTAAAATGTACACACGTCTTGCCTCGCTTGTGTTGTCGCTTTGACTGCCCCACCCCTCCGTTCGGGTATTGTTTTATACTTAACTGTACCAATACATCAAAGGACCGCGTTTACTGAGTTAATCCGCACAACTGGCAAGCTTCAACGCAATGCAATAACAACAAGGATTAGTTCGACACTAATGAAGGCCCTAAAACAAGTGCGATAACAATAGGATGTTTTCTTAATTGCAAATTTTAAACACGAAGTAAACAAAAGAACTCCTAATGCAGGAAAAGTAATAAAATGCGTTTTTACGACAGGCAGGTGTACGCATTTCTTTGACGGCATGTTAATATGCAGTGTAATATTGCAACATATTTTATCTGTAAATCGTTTCAGACTTATATTTATTATAATAATATAATAACAATAATTTATTTATTTACTTCCATAAAAAGAAAACAAAATTATACAGTACAAAATTTTGACAAACTTAATTAAATGGGAAGGACAGGAGCCCAAACTAGGTAAAACCCTGTATGATGGTACTCCTGGCCCTCGCCTCCCATTAAGCACTAGTTTGTATTTGTTTGTAAATATTTTTAAAAAATGGTTGGGTATTCTGTATGCACAACAATACGACCTCTTCAATTAGTAGAAAACTAGCTGAACCGTGCCCACTTCGCTGGACCTCAGTAAAAAATTAAAAAATACTTATTACTAATAACAATCAAATATACCCCATGTCCACTCACCAAAAATGTAGCTTTCCATTGGTTAATGAATTTTCAAAATCGGTTTAGTAGATCCAGAGATTACCCCCTACAACGTCACAACTCACAAGCTTTACCTTTTTATAATATTAGTATAGATAATGGTAGTAAGAGATCGAGGATAAAATAAATAGATGTGTCCGAATCGGTCTCGCAAATTGGGGGTTCGTCTAATAAATATAAATTGGAATTTTTGTTTTAGACGAATGGTTTTTTTTTATTTACTGTATTGTACATTTTTTTGCTCTACATGTTTTAAACATAAGCTACAACAACAATCTAAAACTAACTTAAAACATATAATTAAATACTAAAAACAAATTAATTTATGAATATAAACTTAAAATAAACTACAAACAATATTATAAACTTTTTTATAAATTCCATACATTAAACTAAAAAAAAAACTAATTATAAATTAATATAAACTTAAATTTAATATAAACTATAAATTATACAAAAACTAAAACTAAATAAAAAAGGGAAAAATGCTTAAGGATAAGTTATTGGTCCCAAACCACTGTCATTTACCGGGAACGTTCCCAAAAAGCTGGCGGCGTTGCCATGTTATATAGCAACGCTTAATCTTTGAGCTAAGTAAATACCAGCTTTCTGGTCGTGTGTGACGTCTACTAGACAGGACTATTTAATTTTTTATTTTTCAATATGAATGAAGATATTAGGTGATGTGATGGTGTTAGCAGAAGGTGATGTTAGGAGCCTTAAGAACAGACGAGCGTGCATGACAAGAGCTATGAATGTCAAAGAAGCAAGTGAGGTGTGTAAGTGTGTGTGTTGTTCGTGCCTACCCCGCAAGGGACCTGGCGTGAAGTTATGTATGTATGTATGTAATGAAGATATTAGATAATTTCAAAAGCTTTTTAGTGTTGTTAACTACAACAATTACGACTCGGTTCTGCAATTCGCCGGCTGTTATCACTACAAGGCTTCGATGATACTTTTAGGAGACCAAGAGCTTACCAAAACAATTTTATCACTTTAATACAACTCCATAAAACGAGAATAAATTTAAAAGAAAGAAAGAAAATATTTATTTCAAATTGCAACTCACACAATACAAACTGATAAAGGAAATAACAATAAAAGAAAGCTGACGAAACATGTTCCGACACAGCACTGGTTTTTCAGTGCCCACCTCCACAACCTCATATGTCCCAAGACCCCAAGTAAGTAACTAACTTAAAACCATTACAAAAGCTTATAACAATGTGTAATTAAAAATTCAGTTGCAATTGACCTACTGACAGTGCTAAAAGTTAAAAATATTGGATACTACTGTGAGCATACAATACTTCAATAATTAAATATTAGAAAGAACGTTAACAAAACGTAATGTGATGTCAAGCAACAAAGTCACAAGAAGCCGGTCTTTACGAAATTATATAACGTTAAAACCACGACTTCAAAGTTGATTAAACCGTGTTAACGTCAAGCCTTCATCCTTTGCTGATTAAATTCCAGTAATTATGTCAGTACTCAAGTTTTCCTGTTATTGTAATGCTGATTAATCGATTAACCTCTTGTTTGGATTATTGAACATCGTCTTACGAGGATTACCTTTGTCGGTAGCGAGTTGCCGTGTCAACTAAAACCGGGTTTTAACATATTGTTATCTTCGCTTTACCATTAGTAAAAAAATGCATTACTTTGTATGAGGTATTGACGTAGTAGAGGATTGCTGGGTTATCTTGATTACAGATCGGTGTGCTGGATAGCTAGGTGTGGTACTACGCTCTTACTTAGCTTTGAGTTAATCTCTTTTGCGCGATGAATGAGCTCCTCTATCCCATTCCTCCTGTTTGGTCCCTGTATTTTATCTTCTTTATCCCACCCTTTTTTGACGAAGTGTACGATTTGTACACTTCCAAAGATGCTAGGGTTGGACCGCCGCTAACGATGGAACCCGGTTTGAAGGGTGCAGTCAAGCCAAACCAGGTTGAATTGTTTATTGTTTATTAAAGTCGTTTGATGACTTGAGACGCACAACTTGTAGCCAATAAATAGCAAGTAGCAAGTGCCGCACATGACTGCGATGTTAAAACATCTGATTTCGTATTTTGTTTGTTGCGTTGTTAAAGCGAACAAGTTTGTGGTAGGCTACATAAAACTTTCACAATACTCATTGACACTATCATTACATCGTCGTCTTCAGTGATCAGGGCTACTAAAAACTGGCCGAAACATGTATAAAAGAAACATTTTAAACTTGTAAGACCCATTCACTCTGCAAATAGAGCCTTTTTCTTTTCCTTTTTTTTATTGCACGAGTTCAGCAGACAGACAGACCGCTCGCCGGATACTTAAGGCGATGTCACATCACCTGTCCATTATCGCGTCGTAAGGCTTCCACGGGTAACTTTTAATCGCATTATCGGCCAGAGCCGTCTCTGAAACGTCGTGACTGATAGCAAACATACGAAAGATCTGTCTTTATGTTTAAGCAATTCATTCAATTCAAAGATTCAACGCTCTGCCTGTTAAGTTAGTTAGTTTTATATTTATTTATGTAAGTGAATTTTGTAATATTTTATTTACATGTATTTAGTATAATTTTTATATTCTATCAATGTATATATATTGACTCATCGACTCTTCAGGTGTTCAGAGGGCTGGTGCCTACCTCGGCCAACGAATCAGTATGGCGATCCAGCGAGGAAACGTAGCCAGCCTTCTGGGCACCTTAGCCATAGAAGACGGTGATCTGGGCTCAGTATTCTACTTATAGTCTTGAGGGACTATGGGTAGAATACAATACAAATAAGTTAAGTTTTCTTACATTGTATTCAATAGTATGTAATTTATATATAAATATTAAAATGTATATATATTATAAGATGTATATATTTATAAGATACTGATTCGGTAGTGAGAATAATACAACACACCTCTGTTCTTAATAATTTTTTTGTCCATTCAAAGGTTGTGTTGAAGAAATCGCAATGAGCGATAAGATCGTCTATTGTATTGTAAAATTTTATTTTAGTTAACTGTATCTTTTAAAACACAATAAAGCATATTCATTCATTCATGCGTTACTCCGTTTGAATATTTATATGATGTGTGTTTTTTATGATAAGTGACATGCAGATTGGTGGCCAGACATGAAAACGTTTTCTTTTCTCTTGTGCTCTCTGGAACTCTGTGAATTCTTAGAAATATTTTTTTAAGATAATTCAAACTAATAATAATAAAACTTTATTTATGTTTCTCAACACAACAAATTTACAGAGGAACTTGGAGAGACTGGTGCGTGAAATATATTTACAAGAAATCTGTATGACACATCACCAGTGCTCCACTCCATGGCTACCAAAAATAAGGGATTCTTCACATTGACTTAAATAAGCCCACTAAGATTAAACAGAAATATTAGAGAGATAATATTTAGACAGAGAAACGTACGTGTGACACATATCTTCGCTTCCAATATATATAAAAAATCGTGTCATGTTGTATGTGGTCGAACTGCTCCGAAACGGCTAAACTGATTTATATGATTTTTTTGTGTAGATATTAGAATGGGTCATAAATTATTTTTCACCCTCCTATGGTGTTTCTTATGACAGAACAATGTTGATTTTGATTTGATTTGATATATATGTCGGGGTTTCATATGGGTGCGTGGGTGTGTGTGTGTGGGGAAGGGTGTGAATGTGCGTGTATGGGTATATCTATATATTAATACGTGAAGCAAAAACTTTGTACCCTTTTTACGAAAATTGCGCGGACGGAGGAGTTTGGAATTTTGCACACTTATAGAGGAGTGCAGAATGCTAATACTTCTTTAAAATTATGAATTAAAAATACATTTAATCGATAAAAAACATTACACACACTATACCATGTATTTGAAACACACACATATATACTCTTCTGTTTATTGTGTAGCCTTGGCGAAATCTGTGATTATAGAAGTATAGTGTTCAATAACAGAACCTTAATAATGTTCAAACTGATAATTTAAATTAATTACTACTATTCAATTCAAAATCAGTTGTGACCACTAGTAGTTTCAAAGAGGCGTCCTAATTCAAATACTTCTAATTAAAGACATTGAAAAAGTGATAACGATTTTTAAATATATTTTTTTAAACCTTAACTAGATGTGTTGCTAAGAAATTTCGTATCACCACTTCCCTTAAACATAATTAAATTGAGGATTACACATCATTGTAGTAAAGCTAAAAAACTCGTATTTCTACTATTCTAATTGTGACTACTATACAGGCTCGCATAACCTTCCTTAAATGTATTTAAGAAGCGTTAAACGCATTAAACATCCTTACATACGATTAGCGTCTTGCACAACGCAAAATTTGTCGCCAAATATGATAAAAGAGCTGTCGATACGTTTTTTGTAAAACGTATTTAGGTAGTTTAATATGATTAACTAATTATATTTAAAGGCGATCGTTATGCAAGCGACCTTAAGACTTGAAACCAATCAAATAAAATTATCAACAAATGTTTATGGTATAAGCATCCATACATTTTTGCGTTTGTAAAAGCCATATTCGAGAAAAATGCATAAAATATACAAAAAAAGGAATGATTTATCACAAACCTTCTCAGACAATAAAACCACAAATCAAACAGAAATTGAAGTGGGTTAAGATCATTCCTTGCACACAATAAGCGTTTATTTGCATAAAAGCCAGCCTCGTAGCCCCTGGGAACTAAACCAACTAGGCGAAGCTGTTCGTGAATCCCCTTTATATCTGAGTATTTCTAGTTCTATAATATTATAGTACTATTGTACTTACTTCTAAGCAATGCTTTGTCCGGTTATTGTACCTTCTGCTAACGGGGCTTATAAACCGGTCAAAAACGTTGAACCGGTTACCGAACTCTTCAGCGTAGCCGTCTTAAACATGTTGGACACCGAAGTGCGAAAATCAGCTTACGCTCCTCTCCCCTTACCAACAGTTATAAAAAGCATTTGATTTTATGTACCACTATCTCCCTAGCCTTTTGACAAAAACGGACTCTAATCCACTCATCATGTTTGGCCGTCCATCTCCGTCTGGTTTTGTAAGTCACAGTCATTTTCTCAGAAACTAATGGTTTAAATGGATGAAATTTCACATAGTCTACAATATGGCGCTATACATTCATGTAGTACATTTATAATTTCATTTATAATTAATAATTGAGAGTTGATTTTTTCATGTCTACTTAAGTACAAAGTCGTGTGGGGTGTCGTTAGTGATTTCTTGAAAAACCATGACGATCTCTTTTAATGTTTTTTTTATTATTTTGATGAAGGAGTCGTATTGCACCCCTAGGGGTAAAGACGACCTTGCTTTTCAATTTTGTTGTTTTTATTTAATTTATTTGTAAGAAAAGCAAACAAAAACAATATATATTTTAAAACTTTTGTAATATTCTATATGTTATTAATATGGTATCCAACAGCACTTATAACAATTTTATTGGGACATAATAACATTTTTACCTCTAACCGCGCAACGTAAATGTAGTAGCAAAAATAATGATAAAACATAAGACAAATATAACATTAAGTTAAAAACGAGGAACTTAAAAGTTTGTTTAGTACATTGTTTGAATTTGCCAGTAACCATAGAAAATATGTCAATTTCATTAAAGTGCTTATTCTATGAATCTACCATTGGACGAAGAGGTACGAGAGGAGAGAACTTTAACTTAATCAACCAGTTTTGGTAACAAAAGCTCATTAAATAGATATTTTATTTAACAAATTGGGTTTGAATGTTTTTTGCCGCACACGTTCAAAGCACAGTCATGCAGTACAGTAAGTTTTCAGACGCACACAAACAGGTGTTTATATTAGAAACAGTGGTCTCATGGAGAAAGTAATTCTAGCAAAATTAACAATAAAGCGGACAATTCTACGAGAATTACTTTTACGTAGCACGTTTACGTCTTTTTTTAAGGTTTATCTCTTTTTAAGGTTTACACTCTTGAAATAGATGACTAAAACCGGTTATAACTAATTAAAACCTGTTAATTTTATATCATTGAAAGCCTTGCTTGCCAGAACCCAACCCTACTTCAAATAGAAGTGTTTTTATGTTATTATTGTATAATTTTATTTTTTTAATGAATTATTGGAGCCAATTTTTATTTTTATTAAATAAACTAATTTACAAAATTAATATATGTATTAAGTTTGTGTTGGCGCGGGTGGGAGCAGGAATACATAAATAAAATAAATTCCTTTCATTACTTCCACGCGAAAGATTTGGATATTCCATTATAGTTGTTATTTCAACGTCAAACTCCAAAGTTTAGACATGTAGAGAGAATAGACAAAAGCAGAGTGACAAAACAAGTATATGACAGCAGTGTAGTTGCTTCAGTTGGTACCGGGAGATCACGAATTACCACGACCAAATCGCAGACGTTCTGAATGGTCCATAAAAACTCCTTGTGGCACTCGGGGACTGCCGCGGTAAAGCTATTGCATAGCATTTTTTATCAACTTATGCAATTATATTATTATTTTTTATTTATGCGGTATTTTCAAGTTTCACTTTTTGAGGGTGGTGACCGATAAGAAAACAAATAATCTATGTATACAAATATACCTACATGTATACTTACGGCGCGCACTTTCGATGAGTGTGGCATTATAAAGATATGATAGATACCTATACACCTATATACTTTCTCAGAAACAGCTGCTTACGTATTCGTCCAATTTCGGAACAGCTCGTGTCGATCCGTGCGAGCTTTATACAGTCGTACCATATACATACACGTTAAGCGAACGCTCGGCCGAGCCACACGGTAGGCGGAGTGGGGGTGTTAGGTTTTATTTTCGTTACGGAATTTCTTGATTCGGTCGCCACGCTCAAAGCCCGCGATACAAGCTATGCAATAGCTTAATAAACCTGTGTATACAGGGGTTAATTAAAGTAGATTAAGCAAAAGATGTATGACAAGATTGTAGCAAGTGGAGATCACGCGTCTCTGCCTACGGGAAACAAGTGTGATAATATGTATTTATGAATAATGTACTTATGTATGTATGTACAATATACATAATATGTATGTATATACAATGTACATAATGTGTATGGATGTACAAGTACAGAATATGTATGTAAACTTGAAGATACATATGGATATTTTTCTTAACAAAGCGTCTGTTTCTTTATGAATACTTCGTAGAAAATCAATCTTTTACTCAAATAACAATGTGGGTGTTTTATTTGAAGATGAAATAATATATATTATATATAAGAGAAGTGTTCATTTTGATTGGATATTTCAACATTAATATTTTACTTTTCTTGTTATAGATTCTTATTGAGCACAAGCAAAATTCTAAAATGTAATTCTAGCGGCTACCTGCGACTCTACGATTGTCCTGAAAATTCGCAATATGGACAGTCAACGACGTCTGCTCACCTTCGGGAAGGCGTTGTGTGCAGTTTAGTATAAAAATAAAGGGCAAAAAGTGAAACAAATAAATGTATTCATACAATTATAATATCAAATGTAATCTGTTAGAATATTGAGATATTGTCATTCTACCATTGAAACTGTCACGGAAGTTTGTTTTATTTGCACATATTCACTTTTAAATTAGTTCAATTGAATCAATATATTTATAAATAATTTACATATTACTGTACAGTTTCATTAAAATACGTTCAGTAATTTTCACGTGGAAAAATTAGCAAACGGCTATCTTTAAAAAAACCATTTATAATATTAAAATTCATCTAATGCCGACAAAAGACGGTGTATTTCTGTCCTTCAATTTTGGCAGAAACAAGACATTGTGAACTTTAAAAAAAAAAATTGTAAAAAAGGTTTTATATGTGGCTTCTTAAACTGATTATCTGCTTATATGTCATTTAAGACGTCAAGACGGTGATCTGTGCTCAGTATTCTATTTATAGTCTTGAGGGACTATGGGTAGAATACAATACAAATAAGTCAAGTTTTGTTGCATTGTACATATATAATAATTTGAATGTCAATGAACTTGATAAGTTCATTTTATTTTAAAATTGTATCACTGTACTACTATTTTAAGTGGCCCACTTTAAGCCAATAGATAGCGCTGTACAATAATTGAGGTTGCAAACCAGAAACGTACAAAGGTTATATAAAATTTCCAACATTGGTAGGCGGGTTAGGGCCTGCGAGACAACAACACCCTCAGCGGAAGATCTTTCTTTGAGACGGAGGAGCATTCCACCTCGCTTTTATACCTAGTCCGGTAACTACTGAAGGCTTAGTTCTCAGAGTGACTAAGCTATACTATTTACATATGACATGTGTCACCACACAAAGTTATAAACAAAAAACAAAATTATACACATACTCAAACCACGCGCACTACCACCGCATTGCATTACACGCACATTTCACAACCAAACCAAGACATACAAAGAGCCAAAAAATGAATAATCCAGACACAGAAAAGAAAAAACAACACGCATGGCACTAGATAGGATAATATATAAGTATAGACTTAAGGCCCACACTGCACATGCAAATCCTCAAACACCAGCATGTAACAGATACACTCTACACTAGTATAACTTAGTATTTGAATTAGGATAAATTAATATAATAAGTCACTCGTAAGATCGCATACACTTCAACACAAATTAATTAATGTCACACACAAGAACAAAATAATAAGCGTGTTAAATTTTAAAAATTAAATCTAGAAATATAGCTTTAAAAAACGGGTACGGAACTCGAGTCCGTAGAGTTGTAATATATATAACATATGAACATGTAGTCTATAAATAAGTAAATAATTATTCAGAGAAGTATTTTTCAGTTCGTCTATTGTGTAAATGTATTGATCTGTAGCGTTCAAATTATTTTTGTCAGAAACCTACACTTAGTCTTTCTGTAGAAAACTTCCCACTCGTCAAACACCCACACGAGTAATTCATCCATTTCTCCATAAAACGTCATATATACAAATAAAAATTAAATGAACGCATTTGATTTCAAAAGAAATGCGAAAACATCAATAAAAATTGCAAATTTATTGAACGCCTAATCATAAGTGACAATAGTTTTTAAACTTTTCTGTCAATCTGTCTGAAATATCTCTAATAGGCTCTGAGACAGCCCAGTGGATATTATTGAAAGATTTAGGGATTGAAACACCAGTATTGAACTTTGATGTATCTGTCATTTCGATATATTCCAGAATTTAAGAAATCTATGATAACATTTATAAATAACAATAAATTTAAAAAGAAAAACATCAAACTAATTCGACTCAGCTAATTCAAAAATTACAAGGTGTAAAATTTTTGCCTGTTCATCTGATAGAGCACCAAGTGAAAACTACTGAACAGATTTTAAAGAAACTCGAGGCAGAGCTAATTTATATCACGTGTCAACCAACACTTTGTTTCTAATTTCATATATCCAAATGATGGTGCTGCGCTTTGTTTTTTTATGCATCTTTGCAATTCATTAACAAATACGTCGTCATCACTGCAGCACGTGCGAAGTATCGCTGGTACATGTTAATCTTCTATATAAATAAAAATACATACATACATAACTTCACGCCAGGTCCCTTGCGGGGTAGGCACAAACAACAGAGCGCCATTCAGGCTTATTCTTACACACCTCACTTGCTTCTTTGACATTCATAGCTCACATAAATAATAATGATTTGTAGAAATGTATGCGCATAAATTGAGAACGATTTTATCGATTTGATAAATTTTTGATATGAATTTGAGTTGATCCCCGGATGGTCTAGATTCACAATTGGAACCAGTAGGAGGCACTAGAATCGGGTCCTAGATTTTAATTTTTTTTCAGGACAGGACCGTTAAATAAAGCTAATTTGTAAATCATTTTTAAGACTTTCCTTTTTCCCTTTTGCCTACGAAACAACATATTCTTGCTACGGCGTAAATATAGAACAGAATCGACAATTCGCCGCTCCGTTGAATAGTATCGTGTCATACAATACATTGCACAGCATAATTCACGCTGTTGTACAACATTGATTAAAGCTCAGATCACGCGTGACCTAATTAGTATCAGGTATTGTGTACTAGGAACGTGCAGGAGTTTAACCATATTGTTACGAGTGCGGGACTCGAATTAAAATTTCGTTGGAATTACTATAGAATTTATTAGAACTATACAAACACATAACACAGGTACAAATATAAGCGGACGCAATAAGTCCAATGTAATTCACAATTCAATAACACGCGCAAAGTCCGGCACTAAATGTACACACGTCTTGCCTCGTTTCTGTTATCGCTTTGACTGCCTCACCCCTCCGTTCAGGCATTGTTTTATACTAAGCTGTAAAATACAACAATCGAGCGCGTGGACTGAAGTTATCGAAAAACGTTATCTGCACACCTGCGGCCATAATCGAGTACAATAACAATAGAATAATTTCTAATTACAACTTAAACAAAGTAAAAAAAAGTCAAATGCGGGAAAGTACACTACAGGTGCATTCACTTGTCGGCGTGTAACAATATAATATGCCCGGTAGCCTGGTAGCTCATTTAATCAACACTAGAGACCAACATCAAAGAAACGTTAGCGCTTGATATGATATTATTCATTACTACATCACATGTAATAATTACGAAAAAGTTTTGTATACTTATTGTTATTATGTTTTTGCTTGTCCCAAAAATGATCGGACCATTCTAGGCAAAATTGAATGTGTTAATGTGTCTCATAAGACTATAACCATATAAGCAGTTAGAAGATCAACGTGCTCACGCTACTTTTGGACGATCTCTGTCGTTGAGCGAGCTAAGTCTTAGCCGGCCGAGCTTGCTGGAACGCAAAGGCTCCGGGTTCAATACCTGGCATGGTAAATTTCGTAAACGAACTTTCCGTTATTTACTGTGGTCTGGGTGTCTACAGTCGGCTCCAGAATGGTCCGTTGTATCATACTCTTAACAAAAGCGTAACTTGCTTAGCTTAGGGATATACAATATGTATGTTCGTCAACGATTATTATAACAATAAATAAAAATTCTAAATACTATCACAGAAAATGACATCTTGCTCCTCGCCAAAGTCTAGGCCCTGTTCAGGAAACAACGTTGATAGGACACAGTTGACTCCTTTTGAAGGATGAAAAATTCCACTGGGACAAATGAAAAAAACAGATCTGGAAACAAGAGTCCGATGCGTTGGTAGAAATCAGATACGCCCCACTCTCAACGAGTCGGTTTTGACTCTAATTGTGCAAGAAAAAGTAATAAAAAATACTAATCTTAGGAATGAGGAATACGATACAAGAAAAAAGACTGTCCGCTAAGGACACGGCCTACCGAATTCTCTATAGCAGATACATGACCAAACAGCGCTGAAGGTCGTTCAACGACCTCTAGCCGCCACAGACAAGACGGCGGCTGAAAGCCCCCAGAGATATCTATAGCTGTCACCCCATTAGGCCGAAGATAGGTCGACGCTCATGTGGCTCATATACCTCGTGCAGGTAGGCATTCCGCGCGCTCATAGTTTGTTAAAAAAATAAAGTGAGTTTATTTTCTCGAAAATGTGTTGTTTGTTCATCAATTTCATTGTCCCCTTCAATGTAATCCCCCTAAAATATAATAAACTTTAACCAATGCCAAAACCAATAACTAACCAATCCTTCGAGAATTGGAAAAGGCACAACAGCTAATATGCGATTTTTATGGCCTTGAGCTCTTCCAGCGATGCGGTCTTTATTTCCTCATTGGTATAAAATTTCCGTTCTTTCATGGGTCTTTTCATTTCTGGGTACACTGACTCAGGCATAATCACGGTAATATTTTGGTCAAAACATCCCGAACAAGCAATAATATCTGAGCAAAATATTTAGTAATTTCGGTACAAACATCGCTGAACAGGCTTAAAATATCCAAAAAATATTGCATGGCATGAACTAATTGATATGCCGACATCTTCAGCAACTGCACTAATATTGTTTCAACGATTCTTTATAACAATTTTCTTTACTGCCTCAACGATTTCATCGGCTGTTGGCGTGCTAGGGCGAGCAACGTCATTACCACCTTCTTGGATCTATGAAGAGTTTTACCACTTATAAATATATTTTCGTTCAAAGTAACTCCCGAAATTCTAAATGAACATTTGAAGTGCGTAGGAACAGAAGTTTATTCATTTAAATTTTTTAATATATTTGAGCGCTATTTCGATAGCAAAGAATTACCAAACATACCAAAATACGTCTAATCCTTCATATCTGTCAACAGATACTAAAAATTCAATATGGCTAATAACAACATTCTCTTTCTATTTTGTTCTAACTGCGGATTTACCGCAATTATACTCATAGCGTATTAGGATGTAGACTACGAGGCGATTCGGTTTGTCTTTGAGTAAATTTTGCTATTTAGTAGACTGTATTGGAAGAGATATCTGAACTTGATCCTTGCACTACAAAAGCAAAAGCTCCGCTTACTTGAGAGGCCCTGCCTCTCATTGCTCACTTCAGATTTACAGATTGCAGAACAACAGTGGACTACAGCAGATATCACAGCACAGTGCGATCCAGGGTCTCCAGATAAGTTTTGAATATTTCCACTATAAGCATAACCATGATACATACCATTCATACCACTGCTATCTCATTATATATTAAGTGCTTGACTGAAATTTTATTTCTCAGAGACAAAATTTTGTACAAAATAAAATGAGGAAAAATTTCACAATCTGGATCTTGGTGTATAGTGTGGTCAATAAATGAAAACTAAATGTCTCTGGAAATAAACACTTTTACGCACTGCGCTTGGTCATCCAACATGAACGATGATTCCAAAATGGCTGCGTTTAGTTCACATTGTAACGACTTCACCTAATAATAAGGATAGATCGCAGTTAGTGCAGCGCTGTTCTATCTAATAGATATACCGGAAACTAACAACAGTAGAAATCTTCATGTCATCTTTTACACAATCATCCATCCAGTAATATAAAGATACTGTTCAAGTATTCCATGACGTTCGCTTGGAGGGCTGTGTTAAAATGTATTGAAAATGTTAATTCGATTTACGATGTACACCTTGTTATCTGGTTGCCAGAGAATAAACTGTGTACTAGGGTAACTACACTTGACACAACATTTTTTTTGTTGTTGAATACATTTTGTTCACTACCGGGGGGACCTTTATGGGAAGTTAGACTTTACGCGGCAAGATTAAGCGCCGCACGGCTTGTGTGGGACTTTTGGTGTAGTCATTCGCATAATATACTACTAAACCTGAACCTGCCTCCCATGTGCCCGCGCTTGTGATAGGAAGAGCATGATGATACTTAGGACGTAGTTACACCCATAGCGCGCATCAAGGCCTGAGATTGCCCCGGCAAGCAGGAGAAATAACTTCACCAATAGAGGTTAGTCGAATACATCCCTAGATGCAGATGCACAGAACCCTGTGACAGAATCACGGGAGGAGATTTTGCGCACATACGCCTCCAGACAGCGGACTGATGCCGGTACCCGTGAATCACGTGCGCACCTCTGTCAGCGACGAACCTTAGCTAGTACATCCACCTGGAGAAGCCAGGGCGGAACGCCTGCCAAAAGTATCGCTACCGTCCGCAACATTGTACGGTATCTGCGTATGGACTTTACCACCAGGACCCGTTGTGCTCGGACCCTAACTCGCATCAAAATATGTTAGTTTTTTGTCACTTGGCAACCCTTTTAAAGTTTTAAATACATTTAGAGGTTCGCTATCTCATCAGTTTTGAAAATGATCTGCATATCCGTGATAAAGTTCATCGAAATATAATTTACTTTTGTTTTTTCTACGAGTATATTATTCTAATAACAGCCAACTTCTTCTTATTGTATTAAGATTAATTGGAATAATTTAACTTTAAACAAATTATAATATTCAAGGAATTTCGTAAATGTTTAATTAATTACATGTAAGACTTCGCTCTTAATTTTTAGGGGGTACTTATTGCTTTAATTTTTTTATTTATATTAACTAGCTGACCTAGCACGAAAGTAGAGTAAACGCGGTCGAGATGCGAGCACTGCGCAAAATCTGCGGAGTGACGCTCGCGGACCGCGTTCGTAATACCGAAGTAAGAAAGAGAGTTGGTCTGAAAGAGAGTGTCGGGGTGAAGGTAAGGAAAGGAATCCGGTGGTTCGGGCATGTGGAAAGAATGTATGATGAAAGAATGACTAAACAGATATACAATGCAAAAGTGGATGGATGCAGAAGTCGCGGAAGGCTACGACACACCTTCCATGATCAAATTGATCGTGTACTAGCAGAAGGTGATGTCAGGAGCCTTAAGAACAGGCGAGCGTGCATGACAAGAACTATGAATGTTCGTGCCTACCCCGCAAGGGACCTGGCGTAAAGTTATGTATGTATGTATGTAACTAGCTGACCCGTGCCCACTTCGTTGGGCATCATCAAATATATAAATGTCACTCAGGAATAATGGAGCTTTCTGCTGAGGTAAGAATTTTCAATATCGATTCAATAATAGTTCAAGAGAATTACTTATAATTTTCAATAGTTATTATTTAATAGTATTTTTTAATTTTTAAGAGAATTTATAATCGAGCGAAGCAAACCCTAACACTATCCCACAATCTATGTATTTTGTGGTACACTTTACTGAGACCCCATCTAACTTTCAGATTTGGACTTTGAAATACTTATTTCAATTCATTTCTATCTATCATTAAAATCTTATTTATATGCATTAAAAATGGGATAGAAGATGTAAAAACTTTTAATAATTAGGATTTTACTGTATTCTTAACGCCATCTGTCGTTAATCGATCAATAAGACATGTGTAATATAAACTGGATTGTTACTATTAACGCCACCTGTTTGATAACTAAAGAACTAATATCAATGTATACATGTAAACAGAATGGAGAATAGTTAAAAATACGCCGAATTGTTTGGTAGTACAAATAAATCGTCAGTAGTTAATTGTTACTAGGTAGAAAACTTTGCGAGCCCTCCTAAAGCACCGATTTTTGCTAGTAACATTATAGATAAAAAATAAGATGGGCACCCTACTGTTCGTACTATACGCATAAACAACATTCGGTTGTAGGCTTTTCGTTAGCATGTCAATACTCGAATACGCAGGGGACTGCTTTTGATTATCGTGAGGCTTTTTATTTAGAAAAAGGTGTTTAATTTTTTTTATCACTGTATTATATGTCTTTAAAGACCACGGGCCATAAAAATCCCCCGGACTTTTGGAGAGCTTGCGTGGGGCCATGGGAAGCCCAACACGTATAACGGTTTCTCGATAAATTTAATTTAACTGTAGCGTGACACTGACCGGCGATTGTCCTTGTCGAAATACCATATAATAATGCACCCAAGGACAAGCCCCGGCCAGTGTAGGACTATTGTGGGAAATGAGAACAGAAAGCACCGGGCTATTAGAGTGTACTGTTAGTGGTACTAAGTGTCTGACAATATGGGGACTAGGGCGTCTGCCCGTCGCAATGTTCGGGGAACATGGATAAATGGGTAGACGGTGACACACCACTCCCTGCATGGGCCCCAAAAAATGCCATAGAAGACAGGAGCAACGTGGGTCTAAGGGGTGTAAAGAGGTGGGCTGCAGGTTAACCGAAGCTACATCTGATGTGATGCCATTTATTACTTCCACCCCCGGAGCTTGAGTCTTAGCTCTAGCGATCTCCACTCCGTGTCGGCTGGCTAAGATCCCCGGAGTCAGGTACGAGATATCGCTACTCACGTTTGACAGATATCATGTCAAGTGAATAGGGTACGCTAAATAAGATGAATCACACTTACGTAGAAGACTTCTATTTACACAGGACTTGAAAAGACATCTTGATTGGAAGTTTTAAGATACACATTCGCCGGTAAGGAGTTCCTCTCCTAAGCGTCATGCACTAGAAAAGTGGAACCAAATCGCTTTGCCTACTTGAATGGTAATCCACCTTAAGTCAGTTACGTGAGCTCGTATGTCTGCTTGATGTTTGAATGTTATTTATTACAGCTGTTCTTATATAAGTAAATTGATAAGCCATGTGAGAGTCGGACTTAAAGAGCTTTATTATATATTAAAGTTGGCCCCGCGGCTGCACCGAGTGTCAAACCATAGCTAGGTTTTATTTTGCTGAAACGAAAACTTTCAAAGTAAAACCCTGTTCATCTAATACAAGACCAAGCAATCTAGTGTATTGTTACAACTTAGCCCCCCGACAAAAATGAATTCTACGTAGAATCACATTTTATTACCTGCCGGCATTTGAACTAATCGTAATCCATTTATGATCGTCTTCTTTTATTGACTTATTTATTCGCATACATTTCTAAGCTATTGTGGAGAACAACCTATTGTCCTATTGAACTCGCTCATTAGCATCATTACCAGGTGTTGCAAGCTAATTCTAGGAAACTGTGGCGACATTGTCGGGCGAACATACATTTGCATTTGTGGAGCATAAAACGACAGCCTGATGCAGAGAAGAGATCAGTTGAGCAACGATTATGATACGGGCATGACGTGTGTATTCGGGAATCTAATAGTGACGGACTTTGCGCGTTTTATTGAATTACGACCTTCTGCATTACGTTTGGATTTGTTGGGTTCGGTTATATTTGTACCTGTGTTATACGTGTTTGTATGGTTCTAATAAACTCTATTGTAATTCTAACGGCATTTAAATTCGAGTCTTACTAAATTCGTAACAGTATTTTTACAGGTAACAATGATCACTTTCTATAGGATCGTCTTTTAACCTGTTTATAGTTCTCTACCAATAAAGAAGTAGTCTACTACTGAACCATTTTATTAAAATAAGACGCATGTACTCGACCGTCCAATGAACCACCAGTATTAAGGAAATCCCATTTCAGATAGTACCTAAAAAGGGGATTACTCCTAACAACGTTCACTTTAATTTCGTTCCTTGTAATCTCGCTTGATATCCAATTTATTTACCGACCGTGCCGTTTGTATGACCTACGTAACTTCAACACAATTATATTCTGTTTATGAGTTTAAAGTAAATTTAATATCAAATTCTGCAATTAAATACATAATTGTTACGTCACGTTCGTGGAATAATTATTGCTACACAATTGATGAGTAGGTTAATGAATATCCATATCCGTGACGAAATTTGTCAATACAGGAAACAGAGAAAACCTTCGTAGTACATCTACAAACATAATTAGGTTTTAAATATTTTCACGTAGCTGTTAATATTTCTATGGTTATGTTACAACCTAGGCACCGACAAAAACAAATTCACACCTGCATATATCAAAAAGCACATTTATTACCCATCTGCATTTGAACTAATATCTAATCACATTGAAACTATTGTAATTATTTCATCATCGTCTTCTTTTGTTTACTTATTTATTGGCATACGGCCTATTGTTGTATTGTAATCGTTTACAGCCACCTGCGGCTGTAATCATTAGCCAGATGTTACGGATTTTAAAGTACAAGCTGATTCTAGGAAATTCGATCTACGTTCCCGAGCGGACATATTGCATTTGCGCAGTATAAAACAATGGCCCAATTGAGGGAAGAAGCAGTCGAGAGAGAATCACGATCGAAGCGAGACTTGTATACATTCGGTAATCTATTAGTGACGGACTTTGCACTTTTTATTGAATTACGACCTTCTGCGTTACGTTTGGATTTGTTGGGTTCAGTTATATTTATACTTGTGTTATACGTGTTTGTATAGTTCGAATAAACTCTATAATACTTCCAGCAGCATATTGATTCGAGTCCTGCAACTCGTAACAGTTATATACGCAGTTCTTTCTGTATATATAGTTTAATGCTAAATTAAATTAAATCTCGGGTCGTCGTCTCGTCGTGTTATTTTGTACTACCCTCACGCTCATTGAGCCATGGGATCTCGCCAATAGTGCGTCACCCTATCCAACTTTTTTTGATGTCGCATGGGAAATACGTTTCGTACTCAGCTGGGTCCTTTAGGGGAGGACCAAATGCGGCTAGAAGCGGCGCAACAGACATGAATGAGGACAATAGTACAGTCTCGTACTCGTACTCGTTCCCAACTAAATCACTAAACCCAAACCCCTTATCCACGCTTGAATTGGAACGACATGGGATCTAAATTACGTACGTCGTTACCATACTAACTATTTCACCTATAGATGTTTCTCTATCCCCTACTACAGGAGAATCGGTGATGGTATATATTAAGACAAAATAACAGAATTAAGAAAAAATGTTTATCGTTATTTTTCGTCCAAATAAGAAATTAAATATTTTTTATAATATTAATTTATATAATGCACCATTAAAAAAATTATATGTTGTTATTGGCTTTCAGTTTTGTTGATATCATTCAAAGTTACGATCTATTGACATTCGTAAGTGTCAAATAGGGCTTTTTATTTTGTGATAATTATAGTGTATATATATTATAGTGTGAGCTTTACCGTAGTTGGGTAACAAAATTATTTTACAATTATGCCAAAGATATTGGCGCAAATCACAGCTGGAATTTCGCGTTTAAAATCAAAAGAAGAAAAAAAAACGTGTGCGTCTCGGGACGCCCGACACAAGTGATAACTTAAACTAATCTAAGTTGAACTATTTAATATTGAAATTGTTTAACTTGAGAAAAGTTTAGGTTATTACTTAAATTTTATTTATATTAATATGATAATGTAAGGAAAGGTTATTTATTACTAAAATCTTTTATTGATTATAAAGTATTTTTTATTCTTAGTTACAATTCTTGAATATGCACATTTGACTTTTGTTTATGTGCATTATTAGTATCATTATTTAATCTAATGACCGAAATACGACTAGCGTTGTGGGTTAGAGTGAGATAGGAGAGCCTACCGCTGCCGTCTGCTTGAGAGAAAGGGAAGGCAGACATAAAAAACAGACAGACAAACTGGCGCTGTAACGCGTTACGTATCGAAGCAGTGTACCCTCCCATAAGAAGTAATCACTTCAACAAAAATATCAATGGATATATCATATAACTTCTTATAAACTTTGAAGTTTAACAATTAAATTTCTTTAATATTCTTTATTTGTAATCTATTTTATTACATGTATAAATAATGTAAATTTTTGGGGGCTTCTAACGCTGCGTGTCAAGTTATAGTGAATGACAAATAGAAACAAGTTAAGTCTTAACCTTAGTACAATAACTTAATAGAAATAATGACAAATTAATACTCTTGGCGGCCTTTTTATAGAATAGGCCGGGAGTCTAAAAGAAACGAGGCCAATCTCGCCTTTAAAGGGCGAACGGAATTAGGTGTTGTATTCGGTAATCCCAGGGTTGCCAACAAATCAATTGTTTGTTCGTAATACGCCCATAAACGTTCCGCAGATGGGATCGGGTCTTCCATTTTTTAGGGGAATATACGAAATTCTTTGGATTATCGCGCTGTAAACCGGATTTATCTATTTTATTTTTTGAAAAAACCAACAGGGCATATTCTAATACAAACAAATAAAAAATACATAAAAATTTAGGGTTAATAATATATTTTTTTTATTTAGGTTGCAAGTGCAACGTTACAATCTAAATAAAATATATTAATAGACATGTAAAAACACACATAATATAGAATATCGTTTATATATAGAGATATATTTATTCCTGGAGTTGTCTGAAAGAGATCGCTTTTTGGCGATAAGACCGCCTTTTTTACATAACTAGATATAATTTTAGTCTATAAGTTCGTTTTTGTATTAGTGTATAATAAATATACATATACTAGATATTAATTATACATATTACTTACATATGAAATATATGTATATGTATTTTTTATATAATGTAGCATCTGTTCCAATAATCTATCTATATCCGCGAGCATATATATATTTCGTTTGTCATATAATATATATGTCGCAGAACGGCCTCATTGTCACGACATCTTCTTTAGTTATTGTAGGTTTAGTGGGCGTCATCAGGATAAAATGCGAGCATAAAACACAATAGCCACGGTTTATGCACTTTTAATTTAGATTTAAAAGACATTTGAACATAGTTTAGACCCAGCAGCGGGTTCAGGGCACCCGCTCATACTTCCAACTACAATACTTTCTTTAAAATACTCCATGGTCCAACTCGACCTATTGCCATCAACCAAATGCGCCACAAAAACTGCTCCGTCTACCGAAGTAGATACTACTCAAAGTATAGAGGGCGTCTCTGAACCCGCTCCGCCATATGCTCTGCTCTGATTGGTCGTTTATTAAATTACAATATTTATAACTTTTATTAGGTTAGAACGATCTTTAAGTTATAGAAACATTTAACAAATCTAATTCAATTAAATTAACAATTTTAAAAGTAATTAAAATGTAGACAAATAATATCGTGCGTTATATATCCAAACAATAATCCATCCAATATAGCTTCCCTCCGACATATATATAGTTTGTTGTTGTTAGGGTGTGTAAAAATTAGCTCATTCCGAAACAATTTTCACTAAAACGATAGTTTACATTCTTTTCAAATACCGCGATATTTTGTATTCCGGGAGTCCCACGGCAATCCCGCGGGAGTTCCGAGTCAAGCGTGACGAAATCGCGGGTATATCCTAGTTACCAAATGAAAACATTACTAGTAACATACTCTACATTCTAACATATATTCAACACATTTAGCGCCACCAGCCCGTTCTTATTAACCTATTTGAAAAAAAGGAGGAGGTTCTCAATTCGCCGGAATATTTTCTTTTTATGTATGTTCACCGACTACTCCGAGATTTATGATCCGATTTACGTGATTCGTTTTTAGTTTGACGCGGAATACTTGCCATTTGGTCCCCTAAAAAATTAACATAGTTTGGCCCAGAACGAACTTTTTTTGTTCCCGTTTCTTGGGACCTATATTTTTTAAGGCGCGCGGCATCTTTCGTAGGCGTACCCATAGCTAGACACTAAAAAGTAACAAATAAAAAAACTTCGTTTAAAAAACAACTAACTTCAAAAACTAAAAAGTATAAAATAACTTATTTCTAAAGCTATTTTTAATTATAATATCTTATTTTTAATTCATATTAACATCTTGAAGTCGGTGCAAAGTAAATCATAAAAATTACTATATTTTGAAAATTACTAAGCACCGACTTTAAGATGTTTTAAATAATGTATATTAAAAATAAGATATTATAATTAATAATGACTTTAGAAATAAGTCATTTTATACTTTTTAGTTTTTTGAATAGAAAATCTCAATCAAAACTTTCAACCAGCTTTTTATTATTTAAAAAGAAAAGAAGTATAAAGCAAAAAGAGCCTGAGATATATATAATGAACAGTGACGATTTTTTTTCTAGCTAGACGTGTTGCTGAAGGGTTTCTTGCCGCTTCTTCTTTGAGCAACGATAACACATTGCGGACCGATGTACATAGAAGTAGATTTTGACTTACAAGTATGACCTTCAAGAAGTGTTCTCCAGTAGAACTTATTTTGAATAAAAACTTTTGCATTTCAAAACATATTTATTAAATTTAAATCAGTCGTAAAAGTCTTATTTGCTCCTTCCTTCCACATAACATTTATAACAATGAATGTCATGTATGACTTATAAGCATTTTTTGAAATCACAAACATACGCCTCAATTTTATTGGTATGGAAAATACGAAGTAACATTTTCTACGAATGGATTTTCTCAGAAGTTTCCTTGAAATACGAGTCGTAGAAATAATAAAGGAACTAAGACTGAGAGATGAAATAAAATCTCGGCAACGCTATGGTATTACGACACGTGTATGGAACGGCAGCCCTAAGCAATCCGAATAAATTGAGAAGGTCGAACGTTGAAGCGGTTGCAGAGCCTGATCGACCTTCACCCGCGTTACGCGAACACAATTTCATCCACTCTTTATTTATTTCGTCGGATAAACCTAGAACGACGGAAGCAATCTTGATTATTATAGGGTTAAACTAGGAGAAAATGTAACATTTTTTTTATAAGTCATACATCTCTTCCGTGATCACGTCCACTGAAAATCGGCCGAAACGTCGAAATAACCAAAATCAAATAAATTCCCACGTTTAAAACCGTTAAAACGTAGTTTTATTTTGTTTTATATTTATTTCATTTATTTGGGAAACATACAATAATTCTAATTCAATACATATATCAATCAATTTTCCACGAAAATATAACTTATATATTAAACAATTTGGCTCAAACAATTACAATAAAATATAATCACAAGAAAATTACATGAAATTTCTGTTTAAATTAGGTCCATATTGAAAAAAATACACTAAAATGCAATCACATCTCTATTTAAAAAATACTACAACAGTTTTAATTTCAGTTTTATATTGATATAAATTACCTATAACAGTATATATATATACACTGAGACCAATCGATGTGCAAACCATCTTTTGTACTATTACTTTTTTTTTACAAATAAAGATTCATGCATTCATTCATTCATTCTTTCATTCATTCATTAATTTCATTCTATGAAAGGATCTAGATTCGTAAATAGTGCATTTTGCTGCTGAGAAACGCGTTTAAAAAGTTTTTGTATAGTTTATTTCTATAAAGGATGAAAAACTCATTGATAATTCTTTAAACGATCATTAAAGCATAATTAATACTAAAGACAAAGAATAATCTATTGTATGTATAATAATGTATTGTATCTTATTTTAATAATGTTAAACTATTAACAATTTTAAATAAAACAATGGTTATTTTGGTAGAGCCACGTTTACTGGTAATGAGTCTAAATAATGTATTCCATAGACAAGTGTCATATACAGTAATGGTCACTGACAGTGACATATAAATTAATCTATGCTAATACATCTCTCTCCTTTCACAAAAAAAATTACAAAAAAAAAAGAAAGATAAACACTTAATATAATTATTATTATTCTACAATTACATGTTTACCTTATCTTTTAATGCCTATATTAACCAACAACAAAATTCTCAAGAACTTATATAAAATATTAAAACAAAGACACTTGATGATCATCAAGGATGAGTCTACACATTCATATTTGAAAGATTCACCAGATTATTGAGATCGAATATGATAAGAAGTTCTTATATAACTACATCCATTTATATCATTTATGACATATGACCGATACTTATTCTTATTAACAATTTGGCCTGAACTCCATTTGTTTATATTTGGCTCTTTCTTAAACCATACATATTCATTTAACCTAAAATTAGGTTTTTGTTTTGTTCTCTTGTTATAAGTCTTAACATTTCGGCTTATAATTTTATTTAATTCCATATTTACATTAGCATTTAGTTTTGGTTCAAGATACTGATGTGTGACGGGCAACTTAGTCTTTATATTTCTGTTCATTAACAATTGTGATGGAGTGAAATTTGTACCACATACTGGAGATGATCTATATTGAAGCAATGCCAATCTGTAATCAGTTCTATCCTCAAAACATTTAATAAGCAATTTTTTAGCAATTTGAACTCCACGTTCTGCCATACCATTTGACTGTGCATATCTAGGGCTGGAGTATGTAAACTTAAAACCCCATTCGGAAGCAAATTTTTTGCATTCATATGAATCAAAAGGAACATGATCTGCCACAATTTCTGATGGTATGCCAAAAGAGGAAAATATATCAATTAGTACATCTATGACACTACGGGCAGATTTGCTTGTGATGCATTTTATATCCAACCATTTTGACATGTAATCATATATAACTAGATAATTTTTTCTTCTAAATTCCATTATATCTATCCCTAGTTTTGAGAAAGGCAACCTTGGTACTTCATGAGATAATAGAGGCTCTTTAATATTGTTATTTTGATATGTTTGACATATTACACATTTTTTGATAAAACTTTCTATATGAGAATCCATTTGTGGCCAGTAATATAGCATTCTAGATTTTTGTTTCATTTTAGATGTTCCTATATGTCCTTCATGCAGATTATACAGAAATTTTATTCGCAATGATTGTGGTATAATTAGTCTATGATTCATAAAAATCAATTGTTGATCAACTGATAAATCTTGTCTAAATTTGTAATAACATTTTAGAGGGTCAGGTATATTTTTTATATTTTCTGGCCAACCATTATTAATAAATGTTATAAGTTTACATAGTTCATCATCTTTGGAGGTTTCTGTCTGTAATATGTTTTTCTGATCCTCAGTACATTGTAAATAGGAAGCTAAGCCAATACAGTGAATCACCTCATGCATATAAGACTGATTTTCTTCAGTTTCATTTAGATATGAACGTGATAATAAATCAGCAATATGCATTAACCGACCTTTCAAGTATTTAAAATGAATATCATATTTTAATAATTTTAATTTAAGTCTTTGAAGCCTAGCAGATGGAATTTCATGTAGACCCCTTTTTAATATTGTTTCTAGTGGTTTATGATCATTTAATATTGTGCATTTTTTTCCATAGATATAATAATGAAACTTTTTAGTTGCCCATACCACACTTAATAACTCTTTTTCTATTTGTGAAAAATTTCGTTCTGCCTCTGATAAGCTTCGAGATGCATATGTGACTGGCAAACCATTTTGCATTAAACAACATCCTAACCCATCTTTGCTAGCATCACACTGTATTATTATTGGTAAAAAACTGTTGAAGTTTTGCAAAACAGGAGCATTAGAAATGCATTTTTTTACATTACAAAAACTATTTTCATGATATTCTGTCCAAAACCAATGAATATCCTTCTTTAACAATGATTGTAACGGTGCTATCAGTTCTGCTAGTTTACAAATAAATTTTCTTAAATAATTTACCATTCCAAAAAATATTTGTAATTCTTTTTTATTATTTGGGCTCTTAATATTTAAAATTGCTTTTACACGGTCTGGATCAACTTTCATTCCTTCCTTGGAAAAAATATGGCCAAAAAATTTTACTTCTTTTAATTTATATTGAAATTTTCTTTCGTTGAATCTAACATTGTGCAAATGAGCTCTTTCAAATACCTGTTTTAATATTTTATCATGATCTTCCTCATTCTCACCGCATATTAACAGATCATCACAGTAGATTACCACACCTTGTATGTCTCCAAACACATTTTCACTGTATTTTTGGAAAATTTCCGGTGCAACTGACAATCCAAAAGGTAATCTTAGAAATTTATAACATCCAAAAGGACTACTAAATGTACATAAGTCTGTTGAATTATTTGAAAGACGAATATTGTAAAAGCCATCAGAGAGATCAACAACAGAAAATATAGATTTATTATTTAATTTGGCAATTAATTCATCCAAGGTCGGAATCAGATGGTATTCTCTAATTAATACTTTATTCAACTCTTTAGGATCTAAACAAATTCGAAGATTTCCATCACTTTTTTCTATTATGACCAGGTTACTTACAAATGACTTTGGATGTTCTACTTTCTCAATAATCTGGTGCTTCATGAGGCTGTTTAATTTGGCTGCTAAACGATCCATTAATGCAAGTGGGATCCGCCGTGGTGGCTTTATCACGGGCTTTACTCCAGCCTGAATGTGTAACTCTAATGGTGTTTTAAATTCACCGATTCCCTGAAACAATTTAGCATTTTTATTAATAATTAATTTCTTTTGTTTATTATTAATGTGAGTAACACTGTGAATACTATTGATATTTTTAAGTAAGTTTAACTTTACTAATGTGTTTATTCCTAATATTGGTTTAACAAGTTGATTAATTATTATAAATTCAGTCTTAAATTTTTCACCATTATTTAATAATGTTAAACTTGTTTTGCCTAATGGCTTAATTGTTGCTCCACCAAATGCTTCTAATATTATGTTAGTCTCAGACCACTTAGGACTTTCATCATCGACTATTTTTCTTAGTTCATCCAGTGACAAGACATTTGCTTGTGACCCCGTATCACATTTAAAATTAACATATTTGTTCTCAACTTTTAAAGTATGCAACCACTCATTATTTTGAAGGTTTATAGTGTTACCTATGGAATGACATACTTTAATTAGTCATAAATCCTGTACCAAATTATTGTCATGATTAAGATCAATATGTTCAATTTTCTCCAGATCATGCACATTTTTAATTGTACATCCTGAAGCAAAGTGATTAAGTTTCTGACAATTAGTGCATCTTTTCCCATATGCTGGGCACTGCCTAGGACTATGTTCTCGGTTACATTTTAAACAGTGATAATATTTTTTACTGAAATTATTATTGTTTGACTGTTTATACCTACTGTAATTATTGGTATACTTAGCTTTATTATTGCTGTTGTGTTCTGGACGTTGGGAGATTGCATCTACTGCTAATGCAGATTCGGCTTGCTTCTGTATAATTTTGACATGTTCCTGCGACAACTCCGCTGCTCGACATTTGTTCACTGCCTGGTCCAGTGTGAGTTCACTGACCTCTAACAGTTTCTGTTGTAGCTTCCTGTCTTTAATACCCATAACGATTCTGTCTCGTAACATCCTGTCTTCCAAGTCTTTAAAGTTGCAATTTTTTACCAATTTTTTGATGCTAGTGTAAAAATTGTCAAAACTTTCTCCATTTTCTTGATTTCTATTATTGAAATTAAATGTATTTATAACTTCATTTTGTTTGGGAGTGAAGTAATCATCAAATGCTTTGATTACTTGTTCATATTTATGTCCGTCGTCATCTTTCTTCAATATATTTAAATATAAATCCTGTGCTTCTTCTCCAATGGTGTTTAATAATATGGCTGCTTTTCTTGTGTCCGATAACCTTTCAAAACCCGCCGCCGTGAGAAAAATTTGAAAATGTTGCTTGAACTTATTCCATCTGGGTAACAAGTCTTCAACGTTGTCCATGGATAGCGCTGAAGGCATTCTGTATTCGATACCAGCCATATCTTTTGTTGTATCACTTATTTCTTCGGCCATGCGATGCCCAGTCGGCAAGTTGATATTCAATCTGATTTTATATTACCAATCTTGTATTTACGTGCGTTAATAATTTTGTAATTTAGGTTCGCGGAACGGCTGCGCCATGTATTGTATCTTATTTTAATAATGTTAAACTATTAACAATTTTAAATAAAACAATGGTTATTTTGGTAGAGCCACGTTTACTGGTAATGAGTCTAAATAATGTATTCCATAGACAAGTGTCATATACAGTAATGGTCACTGACAGTGACATATAAATTAATCTATGCTAATACACAACACTCGTATCTTTTACAGAAAATAAAAATTATTTATTTGCTCAAAACATGGTAAATAAAAATATTAGATGACAATATGTTATTTTATGTATCACATGTTTTTGCACAATCAGGCATGCAAATAGTAGCTAAAAAAAACCTTAAAAATCAGTAACCAGAGTCCAGTACAACCACAATTTTTATATTGAAATTCAAAATCCAAAGTTTTTATTCAAAATAAGTTCCAATGGAAAACCCTTTTTGAAGGTCACACATATAGGTTAAAAATTAATTTTACTTCCTAGCCTATGTACACCGTTTCGCAACGTGTTATTGCTGTTAAGGAGAAGAAGCGGCAAGAAACTCCTCAGCAACACGTCTAGCTAAAAATTGTTTTTCTTTATATTTCTTTCATTCTATTTATATCTCAAGTTCTTTTTTTATAAGTTTTATACAGAAGTATGTTACAGAATGACTTTTGAAGAATTAATGGAGTTGTAGCAAACAGTACATATTGAATAAGACAGAGACACAATACAAGTAAAGAAAAATATTAGTATAGTTTTAACAAAGACATGACGTACTACATTTTTTATTTGTTTTGCTGTATATACTATATTAATTTGGCTTATAACAAAAAGGTATAGGATGTGTTGTGTCATATAATGTACTAGGCTATCACAATAAGGAAATAACGTTGCAAGTGTTTGCCTCAGGCAGAACGTCGTCGGCCGCCTTTTATCCGATAGAACACAATTTGTGCTCACAACTATAGAAAATCAGACTTCATATTTCTTTTGATATCTTTTCTCTATTATTGAATTTATTGAGTTATAAAAATATATAAACTCTTAAGATTTTTTTATATCTACTAGCCCAAAATAAACAGATTTTTAAAAATACCTTTAGTATGAATTTTATAAAACCTATATTTAAACAGCATGTGGATCGTTAAAAAAATGTGGTTAAAAAAATCTAGAGACATCAATTTGATATGAACCATTATGGTGAGGCTTCATCTGCGATAATGTTACAGATATATGCCGTTTCACGTTGATATGGCGATGCGTTGCGACGTGACATTGTTATTGACGTTAAATTATGACGGATAATGTAGTAGATGCATAAATAACACTTTATTGTACACCATTATATAAAACTTACGAACTAGTATTATTCCAGTTGTACACAAAGCGTGTTTTATACACTAATGTGGCTATTCGGTAACTGCGTTGTTTTTAATGCTTTAAATAAGACGCATTCGGCCGCTGTCAACATCTTTAACACTAAAGCAGGCATGCGGCCACACCACTAAGAAAAGGTTACATATTGAAATATCAACTCCACGATGAAAAATGGCAAAAGTTATTTCAAAGAAAGCAAGAATATTTTGATACGAGTGTTACATTTATTTAGTTGCATAATTGTTTTTGTCCCGTTTCTTTTTAGGGTCAATAATGAATTTTGTTATGTACCCTCTTATTTCTAAACGATACAATCGGCCATTTCGGAATAAGAATGTTATATTTTTATTCATTCTGTGATTAGTGCCTGTTTTGTATAGAGAAGTTTTCTATAATTTACAATATTTTTATATAACAATATTTAATTCTGATATGATGTGGTAATTGCGGAGATTATAATTCAAATCTCTCAATTGTGTATAGACGGTATTCACCACATTTTATTTTTATGTCCGCAGACAATAGATTTTTATTCTGATCGATTTATTTTATTACATGTAAAACTTTAAATATAATATATTATATAATTTCATTTCATTTTTTCATTTATCATTTAAGAGAATGCTCTTGTCGGTGGAGCCTCTTCCAATCTTCTCTATTATGGGCCAGATGTTTTACTTCTGTGTAAGACACGACACCCACTTTTTCTTTTATTTGGTCTATAAATGCTCGCCTTGGTCTTCCCTTCCCTCTCCTTGCTTCCACTTTGCCTTCAATTAACGTGCATAAGAAGGTGTCGTATCTTAGCAAATGGCCAAACATCTTCCCCCTTCTTTCCTCTAGAGTTTTTAATATTGTGCGTTTCTCCTTTACCATGTCCAGAACTTCTTCATTAGTCTTCTTCTCTTTCCAACTTATGTTACATAAAATATTATCTAAAATTTCTAAACAAGATTTTTTGCAGGAGTTCAGCAGACAGGCAGACGGCCCACTTGATGGAAAGCAGTTACCATCGCCTATGGATATTTGCAACATCAAAGGTGCTACAAATGCGGTGCTGCATTCTTAAGGGAGACTGGAACCTGGTCACTAATGCCGAAACACAACTCAAGGTTGCTATGGCGACATAATTTAGACCAGGGGTGGTAGCCATGCAGTCGGGCAAATGCCCTACCACCTGGCTGTGGGTTGCTTTGTCGCCTCTTACGACAGGCCGCCCGGCCGCAGGAAATTTTATCCTTTCTCCATTCCTACACAGATAGAAATGAATGAGAATGTCATAAATTCTTGTCATTCATAACCATTTTAATTAAAAAAGGTTATCAATGACTTCAAGCCGAAAGTTGTGCCAATTTGATAAGTTTCTGATACTGTAAAATTGTTGGAGGGATGGCGAGGTGTTCTAAAAATGTCTATTGATTGTGTCGGTTCAGTGTATGAGACGTATTTAAGCCGTAAGGTTCTCTGATTATAAGTAAAATGACCAGTTGCTGTTCTATTATTACCATAAAGCCGTATATTCTGTGTTGTTGCAAGTAGTACACTAGGTACTCCAGGTTCATACTTCACACAGCAAAACAGCAGTGTCATTCAACATGGCAACACAGCCATCTTTCCTGGGTACATTTCGCTATTACAGTAATTTGGTACCTAGTCAATAACTACCTATTTATAGCTTAGTTTAGTTCCAATTATATTTAATCCTATTATTTCATCCCAAATATAGACAAAATAATATTTAAAAGCAAATCTCTGTTTAATGCCAAAAATACCTTAACATTTCATAACTGGTCAACATAATCATAACATTTTGAAAGTTATTAAGTGCAATTTTTATTTAATCTATCACCATTAGAATATCTATTTCTAATTCTATTCTATTAATTCTATCCGTGCAGGAACGGAGAAAGAATACAATTTCCTGCGGCCCGGCGGCCTGTCGTAAGAGGCGACAAAACAACCCACAGCCAGGTGTAGGCATTTGCCCGACTGGATGGCGACCACCCCTGGTCTAGAGTATGCTGCATAATAACTCTGTGTTGTGTTCCGGCATTAGTGACCAGGTTCCAGGCTCCCTAAAGAGCAGCAGCGCATTCGTAGCACTTTGTGTTGCAAATGTCCATAGCGATGGTAACCGCTGTCCATCAAGCGGGCCGTCTGCCTGTCTGCTGATCTCCTGCAATAAAAAAAAAAAAAGAATAGCTGAAATTCGTCTTAATTGTGTCTTAATATAATATTACTAAAACCCGGGGCAAATATAATAAAAATTACACGAATATTTCGTAGTCAAAATCTTCATGAACTTAATCATGAATATTCAAAGATAGGAAACCTCTTAGGTATACTATGTTTTACTGCAGACTATATAATTATATTATAATATGGAACTCTCAAAGTTTCTATTTGCCTAACACTAAAATCATGTAAATTATAATATTATTATAGCCTATAGGGTAATTTATTAATACATATTGTAAGTTCAGTAGTTCTAAAATTTAAAAAAACATACTAATCATTTTGAAAGAATTTGAATATATAACAAGATATACCGAGAGTAAAAACATTAAATTTACCTCAACATTATATGGCACATATATACAGTCACGGAACGAAAAGTTTCGTCACGTTAACGTCCACTTTTGCTTGCATGAGTACAAAAACCAACACTGCTAACGTTTTAATAAATTTTACGTTTGCAAAATATAGAAACTTAAAAAAAGAAAATTGCGATGTTGACAATGTTCGGCCCTGAGATTAACATTAGGAAACTAGCAAAATATGAGTATAGTCACTATGATTAACATAAATATTAAAACAAATACAAACATTTAACATGTTTAAATATCTTCTTAAACAAGATCAAACAACTATGATCTAGAGTAATTTTAAACTATATTGTCAAATAGTTAAACATAATTTTCTGTGAAACAGTTTTGTGGCTTAATTTAAAAAGTAACATGTGCTCACGGAATGTTAAATGAATCAATTTGAAACTGGCGAACATTTTCATACCACTACTGTACACTTCGCAACATGTTATAGCAGCAAAAAATTCACCAGCAACAAATTTGGCTGAAATATTTTATTTCATATTAATTATCTGTCTCAGGCTCTTTTTTAAAATACATGAATATTATTAAGACTAGGTACTATTCAATTTAAATGCCGCGCTTAAAACCGTTCAAACGTAATTTAATCGTGTACACTAGTCCCTAAAACTTAATAACATATTACATAGAAATATGTTAAAATGTTACAGTTTCAAAAATCTATTTATCCCTGCAAGGGTTGCCTGGAAGAGATCGCTTTTTATAATAAGGCCGCACGTTGTAATATCTTTTTTTTCTACTCCTGTAGCTTTGGTGTACAATAAAGAATTACCTTACCATAACTTACCTAATATTTCAAATAATGAATCCAGTCGTAGCAAACAGTACAATGAGAAAAAAAAACATCGTAATCGATGTGAGAAACTGTCATGGTGCATATGTCTCAGCATCAGCCAGGACTCAACCAATGTTATTTGAATAAAACATAGCCACAATAATCTTTTTTTTATTGCTAGAGTATAGCAGAGAGTCTGACGGCCCAACTGTGATGGAAAGTGGTATCGTCGCCTACAAACATTTGCAACACTAGGTATTACCAATGTGCTCCCATAAATATGGGACTGGACCTAGCCACTAATGCCGGAACACAACTCAAATTTGTTATGGCAGCATTCTCTAGACCAGGGGTGGTAGGCAGTCAGGCAAATGCTCTACCACTTGGCTATGGGTCGTTTTGTCGCCTCTTACGACAGGCCGCCGGCAGCAGGAAATCGTATTCTTTCTCCGTTCCCGCACGGATGAACGTGACGTGACGTGACGTAACGTGATGTGGCGTGACGTGGCGCAACATACAGACAGAACAAGCTACTACATAAACCCTGAAATTTCAGGTGTAGTTCCAGTCAAGTTTCTAGTAATTTAGGTATAGCATTAGCAAGCAATCAGCTATGCAAATAATAATAATATAGGCTGTGTATTCAGTGATTAATCTAGACGTGAGTGTATTAAGTGTAAAACAAATACAAAATCCTCCCAAAACAACAGTAACGTTGTAAAGTGTAATTAACTAAAGTAAATAACTCTAAGTTTGAACTGTAGCTCACATTTACACGTGTTATTAGCATCGCGTGTGTTCCTCCTTACCAGAAACAAACTAGCGAACTTGTTGATTTATAAGTTCAAAGGCTGCCGTGACATCTTTGGAGTTCAGGATGACTTTTAGTTCCAGTAAAGTTTAGGTAAATACGGATGATTGATATTTAGTCTGTTAATCTGACTTCTTTCTAGCCATCTAATGTACTGGGATGTATAGTATGTAAAATGTTATTCACAACCTCAAGTTCTTATTATTAAGAAAGTAATATCCAGAGGTCGCTGGTTCATATCCGGCTCGAAAGACCAAAAATGTTAAACACTACTTTAAATATTATTTTATTGTAGAATGTAATTATTATATTATTTTATTTTATTATACAGCGTTTTTCATTTCAAATGACAATAAATGATAACTTTAGCGGTCGTACTCCATACTAATTTTTTGGTACCATTAAATCAATCGTAATGTCAAAAATAAAATTTTGAAATTTCCGAACAAATTAATTACAATAAAAAGGGAATAAAAACAGAACATCTTGTAAATATTGGTTCGCGAGCGAGAGCGTAAGAATGAACAACTTCCGCGTTTAATGATGAAGAGACGAGCTGGAAACATGATACATTGGTCACTAACCTACCGATTTAGACACAATAACTGATACATGTTGTTGTAATATTCTGAAATGAAAAATGAGGTTCTGTGGCTAAACCAAAGAAGTTAACTTGATTCATTTTTGTATTTGGGCAGAGTACGTCATGAAGAAAACGTGGTCTGATTTATTGTCGTAAGGTCTGAAACACGCTGTTTATATATTTTTATTTATTTTATAAAAGAAAACAGCAAGTGCGTAATGTATGACGATTTTAATAAGGGGGAAAAACATACAGATAAAAAAAACAAAAGAACATGTATGTTCTAAATACAAAAAATTAGTACATTTGGTGGCCAGTATTATGCCGCACCGAATGAATAAAAACTATTTGTTTAAGATTCCAACACTTATCATAATATAAAAACTTAAAAATTCTTGAAAATTATGCTCGATTTACGAATTTCACCATACTGGGGATCAAACCAGAGTCGACTGTGTTCCAGTGTGCTAGGCCAGCAAAGGTTTAGCCCACTCAACCAGATAGGCCATCAAATAAATGAATCATTGTTTTAAAATCTAAAAATAAATAATAAGAAAATAAACTAATTTGGTTTTTCAGGGTCGTTACTTTTAATCGCCTCTATGGGGTGAAGATATCTGCCCACCAACTTAGGGCTAGCAACGATCTACTTATCTTTTTAACTTGGAAGAATGTCTAAAGCTTTGAAGAGCGCGCCCAAAATGCTGACAGCATTTGCTTGTTCTAGGTGCAAGCCACACTTGTGGTCACGCCAGACCTCCATTAGACGTGTTGAGAGGTTTCGATAGAGATTATGAGCTCCAGGCCCCCACGCCCTCAGGGTCTCAAACCCCGAAAGCCACAAATACATATCAATATCAGTCCAAGCTTACCGAAGGGTTCAGTCACGGTTTTTATAATTTGGATACGGAACCTTAATATAAGCTATTAATCAAGTATGTATTACATCTCCAAAACTCACTCACTAAAATATTAGTAAGTATACTTAAATACACACATAGTATAATGCTAAAACTGAAATCATAGCCTCTGAAAATATGAATTATACAGTGAACTAGATTTCAACAATTTCTTTTAAAAGTATCATTTGAATTGAATCAATCTACTGGTAATAAAAGCCATAAAAGTCTTCTTCGATTGTTGCGAATGCAATTAGTCGTGTTCTTTTATAGCCCAGCAATAAACTTTACTCGACATTTACGAGAGTTCGCGTTTAAGATTACACGGTCAGTTGACAACGTGATATTTCGAAATAGCAGTGACTGATAAAAATAATAATTATATAAAAAAGCTAACACATAAGCTCCAGGGGTGGAAGTGATAATAGGCATCACGACAGAAGTAGCTTTGGTGATGCTTCAGCCCACCTCTCTACACTTAGTCACTCACATCCATGTTGCTCCTGTCTTCTATAGCATTTTTTGGGGCCCATGCAGGGAGTGGCGAGTCACTGTCTGCCTGTTTTTCCATGTTGCCCGAGCAATGCGACGGGCAGACGCCGTAGTCCCCATATTCCCACTAATAAGTTCACTCTAATAGCCCGGTACTTTCTTTTCTAATTTCCCCCAATAGTCCTACATTGGCCGGGGCTTGTTGATGGGTGCATTAATATATGGTGTAGACAGGGACAATCTCTGGTGAGTGTCACGGCTCATTTAGATCAAATTTGTGAAGGGGCCTTTACGTGTTAGCCTCCCCATGGCCCCACGCAAGCCCTCCAAGACTCCAGGGCATTTTTGTGGCCCGTTGTCTTTAAAAACATACAATATAAAAAAATAATCAGCTGACAAATTTATCGAGACATAGCCAAATGTCTAGTAATGTCTCACGTGACCAAACGGCTCTTCTATATACCTCGGGCCACACATTAGTGTTGCCATTCAAAGAGGGAACGTGGCCAGTCTTTTGGGAACGTTCTCACCTGATGACGTCTGGCACTGGATTTTTTATATTATTTTGAGTTTGTATATATAGTTTATTTTTAGTATTTAATTTATTCACAGGTTTTTTTTTAAGTGCGCCCGATAAGGTAGATTAGTTTAAAATAATTTTATATCCCCAAGCAAAATAAGTCACGCTTGTGTTATGGATTAAATTTAGTTTTATCCGTGCAGGGACGGAGAAAGAAAATGCGACCGATCGGCCTGTCGTAAGAGGCGACAAAACAACCCACAGCCAGGTGCTATGAAATTTGCCCGTCTGTATGGCTACCACCCCTGGTGTAGAGTATGCCGCCGTAACAACCTTGAGTTGTTTTCCGGTATTAGTGGTTAGGTTCCAGTCTCCCTTCAGAAAGCGGCATCGCATTGGCAACACCTTTGATGTCACAAATGGCCATAAAGGGTACGATCGGGTAACTGCTTTCCATCAGCTGGGCAGTCAGCCTGTCTCTGAACTCATGCAATAACAAAAAAGTTACAACGGGCAATGTGACATGCATACACACTTCACTCAGCATAGGATCATTCCATGACATGACATACATGAGGAATATAAAACACATACTTGAGAAACCGGGGAGATTGACGCATGTCATGGGACCGCTAATATATAATAAACTACCGAGTAGGATAACGGAGTCACCATCCGTCGGGTCATTTAAAACACGGCTCAGAAAATGGTTAGTCGAGCGTACCTTCTATAATCATGAGGAGTTTATATCCCATAATATGATATAATTTTACTTTATTTATGACCTCTGAATTGATGTAGAAATTGACGTGTAACTTTGTTATGAATAAATGTTTTCTGATTTCCAACTCTAGGGCCGATCACAGACCAATACACAACAGACACCCAGACAGAAATAATCGAATTTGTATAGAGAATTCACCAGGCTCAACCACTGAGCCCGTTAAAACATTTTACTACAAAATTTGTAGAGCAATAAAAGTGTTAACAGAAAGAATAATATTTTAGAGTTTCAAAGCCATTTTGGCAAAAACGGGATCATTATGAAGTCCCCCTGTCTTGTCCAAGTGGTAAAGTAGTATTTCTAAGCAAAAATACGCCTTAGAAATACACGCAAGTTTCACAGTAGTCCGAAGCTCCATCACCACCCCTTTCCATTTCGTTTAAGCCCGTCTTAAGTCAGCAAGATGCTCATGGGCGGCGAAATCCACTTACCGTTAAATGAATCGTCCGCTCGTTTGCACAACCTAAAAACAAACTACTAAAAAAATATATTTCCCGAAAAAGCGATGTGATTACACTACGAGCTGGTCAGAGCCTTAATGTTCATTTATGGCTTCTGATTGATTCATCCATTGCCATTCAACAACGCTTATACACTTTCAAATATTTCACTGTCAAACTTTGGAATATGCTGCCTCTTACTGTCAGAGAGGCCAATTCCTTAGCAACAGAAATTTACTCAGGAAACACTATTTTTCCATAAATAGCCATGTCTGATTAACACAATATAATCATGCTAATACATAATAACATATGCATTTTTTAATATATTATTGTATACGTATATTATTGTATATTATATTTATGACTATGTATATAATGTATTTGTGTATTTATTTGTTAAATTAGTTTGAGTATTAGTTACAGGAAATAATATATTATTAAACTCTAATTATAATATAAATTACATTTGAGTATTTATGTGTCTGCCTTTTTCCTGCATCACCTACATCGCCTGATTCATATGGGTTTTTTGATATAGGTTGCCTGGAAAAGATAGGTTTGAGCGATAGGGCCGCCTATTGTGTCGCCTAGAAAATATTGTCTATATAGTCTGTTTTTGTAATAATAAGTGTACGTCTTGGTGTGCAATAAAGATCTCTCTCTCTCTCTCTCTCTCTCTCTCTCACTCTTTCTCTCTCTCTCTCTCTCTCACTCTTTCTCTCTCTCTCTCTCTCTCTCTCTCTCTCTCTCTCTCTCTCTCTCTGAATGCTAAATTTTATTTTTTCACCTGCAATATTGTTATAGATATACGAGTATGCCGTTTCACGCAGATATGTCGATGGATTTAATGCGTTATTTGAGATGAAACATTGATCGATTATGTATTAATGTAAGTAATGTGACTATTCGTTAATGGTGTAATTTTTTCAATAACAAGCATTCGGCCCCCATTTAATTCTTTAACATTATCGCAGATGAAGCCTCCGCATAAAGAAGTTCTTGTACGCTTACTAATGCTGTTGCAGTGTTTTTTTATACGAGAAAATGTAAAAACTTCCACGAAATATCAAACCGAAGTTTACTGAAATGAAGCAGCGACAAATCCCTAATAATTATTAGATATATAATATATGATGCTATAATATATCACGAAATATAATTATACAGATTAGTCCCCCAATATGTCTGACATTAAGGCGATCAGTGGAGTATTGCTTATGCGGGCAATTTAACTAAATTGGTTCAATATATCGTATCCATTGCTAATTATTCAATTGAACAGCGTATTGGTCCGAAGCTTGGTTTGCGGCTGAAATTTGATTTCTTATATAGTTATTTCATACTATTAGTTATAGATATCAAAGCTGTTTTCGGAAATCACTGAAATCAGTAATGTAATATGGTTGGCACCTGCTACTGTTCTCATGAAAATAGTGTTTAAATTAAATAATATATTATATAACTAGCATATACCTGCAACTTCGTCCACGCTTGAATTGAATTCCTGCGGGAATCCCGGGACACAAATACCACACTATTTAATCTCTCTGGCCACAAACCATATTCCCAAGATTAAAAGGGAAATTTCACGACAATGACGGGGTTGTGGGCGTAGAGTTTTTGTCGTGAGGAATAAGAAGTAAGTAACTGGTTCTTCTTAATGCATTGCGTTGGAGCTTAGCTTCGAGACGTTTGCGTTTGTAGTGGTAGTACTTGTATATTTACAGGACTTTAAACTTGAAACTTGTATTAAAAATTAATACATTCGACATGGGCAATTGATATTTCAAAATCTAATGGTAGCACTTAAGGTTTCATCAAAATTGGTCTGAAGACTGCTTCGAAGTGTCTTTTGCTATTTCGTATAGTTAAAGACACTGGTTGCTAAACTATTTTGTCTGGCAGACTCCTTACTAATATGCAGTAGCATTGAGTGGACCTTATTTTTTTAATGATTTAAAAAAAGGAGAGAGTTAACCATTTGTCATATGAATATATATTTTACTACATAATAGGCTAAGATCCCGCTATACAACGACCTTCACCGAGTGTTTGTTTGATGAAACCTATTTTATATTTAATTAAAGGTGTCAAATTTAATGTCAATAAATATATTGCATATCGGTTGCTTAAAAAAAATCATTCCAGTATATGATTAATTAATAATTAAAAAATATTTTTTTTTACATTTCACCGGTTTGTTTATTAAACAAATTATATACCAATCGAAAGTATGAAGCCCATAGAACATGCAAATGTTAGGTTGCCTATTCTTTTCCGGTCACAACTCTCGGGTAGCCAGGTATAAACAGGTAAATCGATACTAGCATTTTGGACCGGTCTAATTATTGAATTAAAATTAAATGATAATAAAGATTATTTCATTACGCACACGGTGGTATAGGGTTGCCTGCGAAAAATCAGTCCCGAATTCCGGTGTCGAATTTTGAAAAGTGAAATATTGCTGCGAGAGAATATGTGTGGCTGACAGGTCCCAACCAACCATATCCCATGCGATAGAAGAGGACACAGCAGCTGTTTGAAGTCCGTCTATTTAAAGAAAGAGAGTGCGCATGCTATTTGATCCTGAACATGAAAAGGATTATACCTGGCTACCCAAGAGTTGTGACCGGAAAAGAATAGGCAACCTAACATTTGCATATTCTAGAGGCTACATACTTTCGATTGCCATAGAATTTGTTTAATAAACAAACCGATGAAATGTTAAAAAAAATGTTTTTAATTATTAATTAATCATATACTGGACTGCTTTTTTTTAAGCAACCCATATGCAATATATTTATTGACACATTAAATTAAATATAAAATATGTTCAGCCATAAATAACTTTTCGTTTCTGAACTGATTTTGCCAATTCTTTTTACATTGGATTCAGTATAGTTTCTAATTAGTACTAATTCTATAGCTTGTAAGTACGACTATTAACGCACACTATTTTATGTATTATTATAGACAATAAAAATTTGCGCACGACTTGCTTAAATGGAATTCATTGATGTGGACACCTATTTGCAGCTTGCGGACTCCCAGATTTTGTTTTCGCCGTTGTGGACCACCAGGGGTCTACATGGACCACTTTGGGGACCTATGGTTTAGGATTTCGCCCTCAAGGCCCACTTGAAAATTCTCCTCTACCACAAGAACCTATTTCTGTAATTATTCGATTATAAAATATCAAGTCTTGTAATGCACTGAAGCGCGATTGGCTTCCTTTAGCCGGCTTCACTGTGAGTGCTCGGGACTTGGTCTATCTATTCTGTTCGTCTCAGATGCAATGTTTTAAAGTTAAATAGCACATAAATCTCAGCACCAAAATTCGCCATTACAAATAAAACTTTAATCTCATTTGCGAGCAGTTTCATTAGAATTGTTTGTTACTCCACTGTACCCCAGCCAACAATCGTCGGAGCTACACTTCCCAAATTTTAGTTGGACATTTTCATTTGACTGAATGAGGAAAGTTGAGTATTCATTCTGTATTGTTCAGAGTTCAAATGAATGTGAAATTTTAATATCACCTATTCATGACCGCTTCATACCGTATAGTTTATTTGCAGGATAACTAACTACATTTGTACTATAATATTTCTTTGATGTATTGTAGTTGGAATCTTATATATAAAAATGAATGTTAATCTATATGTCCTTTATAAAATCGTATACATTTGATCATGTGATGATATTTGGCAAAGTTGTTGTGCATGAGCCAGAGAAGGTTCCTGAGTTCACAATTGGACTCGGTAGGTGGGAGTGCTGTCGGCATATCGATTAAAGTTTTTCCAGGCAGGACGACGTCTACCGGGACAGCTGGTTATCTTTAAAAATATAGCATTCTAAACATGCCGTGTATGGACATTGAAGCAATTTAAAAAAAACAACTGACATAGGCTATATAATTGACAAAGAACAGGTTGCATTTTTTTCTGTTTGTCTGCTTATTCGGGATTCATATAAACAATACTGGGCGTTCAATGCGTTTTTCGCTGATCGTCAGCAAATTCCTAAACTTGAATTCTACCCTACTTTTTATCCTAGAACTCCCGCGGGTATTTCTGAAAATTATTTAAAATGACCAGATTAAAAAAAACGAATTACAATGTGATTTTTTACTGACCCATAGGAAATTTTATGTAATAAAATGAGTTATATTTTTGTGAAAATTTGCCCAGGAGCAGTTCGTCGTTGTCCGGGTGCATAATAATTAGCTTATTCGGACACAGTTTTAGCTTATCCCACAGCTCCGGTACTTTATATCTCGGGAAACCCGCGAGAATTTCAAGTCAGCGTGGACGAACTCGTGAACATATCCTAGTACAGAATACAGTTTCCTGCGGCTAGGCGGACTATCGTAAGAGGCGGCAAACCAACCCACAGCCAGGTGGTAGAATATATTCAATATTCCCGTCTGAATGGCTACCACCCTGGTCTAACTACTACTGCCGCTCACAACATACTCAACTCATAACAATCTCAAGTAGTGTTCTGCCATTAGTTGCCAAGTTCCATCTCCCTTTAGAGAGCGGGAGAACATTGATAGAACCTTTTCTGTCACAAATGTCCATAGGCAATGGTAACTGCTTTCCATAAGGTGGGCCTGTCTGCCTATCTGCTGAACACATACAATAAAAAAAAACACAAGAATCTTTATGCCCTAAGGTATTATATCTTATTAATTGTGTCTATATCATCACAGGAAAACTCTAAGTCATATACTAATATTCTTTGCATAACGATATAAAGGGTGAAAATGAAAAAAATAGTAGTTACCCTGAAAAAGTAGAACAAAGTACCTGTATAATAATTTAAAAACATTTATAATTACCACCTATTAGGTACCAATAGGGAGCACATATACTCTATACATACTATAGTTATATATACCTATAGTCGGCATTACAATATGTGACATGCCATCATCTTATTATTAAAAAATGAGAAAAAGAATGTTAATAACTGTACAAATATGGACTTGCTTGAATTAGGCGCTTCCTACACATAATCAAAAATAAGGAGGGTGTATTATTATTTGAGATGATGATATTATATGAGATGACAAAAAGTACCTCAGTTGAATCGAATAATCGAAAATCTTGAGAGAATATAAGATGCGGCCACACTGGTAAGGCGACAGCGATTTTTCAAAGCAATAAGTATGTATGTAAAGGCGACATTACCGTCGCGTCAGTATTGTTGTTTATAGAAGTGACTAGTGTCTTGTCAGTACGGACGTGACCTAAACTAGACGTGGCGTAATAGAAAGTATAAACTAAGGAGGCGTTTACACTAATTAAATAACAAAAAATATTAATTCAAAGTATGCATTACTGTATTTTGTTTGAATCCCAAAAGCTTTTATGATTTTTAATTCAATACATTCGTCTAAATTGTTTTTTTGTCGTTTTATTTTTAAATAAACTTGTGGCTTTAATGACTTACCTTATGAACTTCCATTAAGCAATCACAATCGTCTCTTCCAATTAACAATCACTTACAAACCATGATAAACAAAAGTTCTGTTAGTTTTTACTTACACAGCCTGAAAACACTATACATAATAAATTATTTACAAACACAAACCTGTAAAACTTATTTTAAAAAGTTATTTATGTTTAATTTTTGTAATATATTAATATTTTATTTTATTTTTAATCTGTATTCACATTTTTAAATTAGGAATGTCAAGAACAAAATTTGAATTCATTGGTGGCGGGAGAACATTGTCGGCGCGCTCTCCTCCGCATGTCCCGAGCATTTTATCACACTGAGGGAAATCTTACTTTAGTGACGTGACGAGTCCAGTTTTATAGCAATAACGGTATCGATTACAATAGGCGTATCTCTACTTTATTGTACAAATAAACATTATAATCTAAATGTAACTGTAACTATCTTTAAGTGTAATTTCATTTACTAAAAAAGCATTTAATTGAAAATACCCCAGTATCTCAAAAATTACCTTAACCTAATAATTGTCTAAATAATTTTTCTTGAGAATATTTTTAATTTATTTTTTTCTAAAGTTTCCAGTGTATAATCGAACTTATACGACTTTAGAAAATATCTCTATATATATAGACTCAAAATTCGAGGGTATTCACGATTTCACTGCATAATTGAGTAGTGACTTACGGAACACACTATTCTATCATCTATATATGGACTTATTTATATTCAACAATGACATACATACATAGACAGCCAGTGGCACACAGACGGACACGGTGATTTTAAAAGGTTTACTTTTTTGTCCAAATGGTACAAAAACATTTATTTATTATTATCACTAATATCGCATCTCACGCACTACGGAATCAATTCCGCACTGCATTCAAATTCTGTAGATTTCAGGCCTAGTAGGCCTTATAGGTTGGCAATACAATAACGTGGTCATTAACAATGAAATAATATATAGCATGTTAATATAACCATTTCCATAGCTGAAAATCGCAGATAATTTTTATTATCATTTACAATACTCTTAAAATGACTCGTTTACTAAATGTATGTAAGTTTAAAATATCGACACCTATTATCGATACAAAACGGTACTATTTGTCTTTCACAATCCGCGGTACGAACAGCATTGGTCAACGGTCACGCATGCGCAATTCGTGTTTTTCCACAAAACTTAAGTTGAATTTTGTCTAGGGGAGGCCTATAAATCTCTTGGGTGACGCTGGAACCTCTATTTATGTGGATATCAAAGTATTATGACAAATAAAAACTACCAACGACAAGAGTTGAACGAGTTATATTTTGAGGCTTTATTACTAGACGGCCTTTATATTTAAATGGACAAGACTTTGAATATATTTATTTATTTTTATTGCAAGAGTTCAGCAGAGAGGCAGACGGGCCACCTGGTGGAAACCAGTTACCATCGCCTATGGACACTTGCAACATCCAAAGTGCTACAAATGCGCTGTTCTCCAAATGGAGATTAGAACCCGGCCACCAATTATTATTATTATTTAATATATTATCCATTGTGCTTCCGTTCATATACACTAAAACATAGTCGACTGTGGCACAGAAACCTCATGGGTTTATTCGTGCCACAGAGTCGTGTAGAACACATTAGGTTATGGTTGCGAGTTACAGGACTCGAATTAAAAATGCCGTTGGATTTAGTATATAACTTATTACAACTATACAAACACGTCTAACACAAGTACAAATATATCTGGACGCTACCAGTACAAACGTGATGCACGCTTCAACAACACGCGCAAAGTCCTTCACTATATAGCTTATCGAATGTACACACGCTTTGCTCGTATCGTAATCGTCGCTTGACTGCCTCACCCTCCGTTCGGGCATTGTTTTTACAAAACTATACAATACAGCACTCGACCACGTGGAGTGAATTTGCCAAGAATTACACCTGGCTAACGACCATCATAAAAATTACAATACACAATAGGCGGCTTTTCTAATTACATATTTTAAAAACAAAGTAAACAAAAGAAGTCCAAAATACGAAAAGGTCATAAACTGCAGGTCTGTATTCACTTTTGTCGGCGTGTTACATTACGATACATAGTGCCATTTTAAAATTTAAAGTTTCACAATATTGTTATATAAAAACTGGAGCAGAAGTGAGGAATTGTTATCATAGTTCAAGTGATTAGGTCTGATTTGATTTCGTCTAATATCAATTTCACCGCGTAAATCAATTCCATGAAGACTATTAAAATGAGAATAAATATAATTATTTCAAATTACAAATAATTCTCGAAATAAAACAGTTTATATAGAAAATGTATCATAATATATACATAAACATTTTACATTGTATTTTGATTAATTCTTAAAGTTGCATAAACACTTTTAATGTAAAATAAGTAATTAATATAGTAAACACATTTATTTTTGGTGAGTAAATAAATAGATTTCTTACAATTTATGTAATCTAAAACTTCAATTTGAAAAACATTGTTGACCGTAGCGACGTAGTTCTGCTACGCTCGTTTATGCATTCTACGTCGCGTAGCACGTCGCATACTACGTAGCTATTGACTTTGAGCATGTGTAATTATAATTAACTTATTAAAACAATTATAAAATTACATACTATTGAATACAATGTAAGAAAACTTAACTTATTTGTATTGTATTCTACCCATAGTTCCTAAAGACTATAAGTAGAATACTGAGCCCAGATCACCGTCTTCTATGGGTAAGGTGCCCAGAAGGCTGGCTACGTTTCCTCGCTGGATCGCCATACTGATCCGTTGGCCGAGGTAGGCACCAGCCTTCTAATCTGGAGAGTCAATGAGTCGTTTCGATAAATTTTGATAGAGGCTCATGGCCTCAGGACCCCACGGTCCAAGCGTCTCGACAGCAAACGGTACAAACATATAACTCTCACTGAGGGTTACATATTTCCGCCGCTTCAGTGATTCCGCTGTTTCCGCCGCCGAACCGGCCGATCTAGAAGTGTTTGGTAAATGGGACGCGGCCAACGTGTCTACGCAAGTCGCATCCCACACCAAAGGCTTGCCACGCTGCCAGGGAATTAGAGTCATTCCTACAGGGCGCCTGCATCATCACATGCAATACCGTTCGGCTCCAATAGAGCCGGCACGTGAGCGGTGGCAAGCGCCCTCCGTAAGACATCATTGTATAATATTAAAATATATTATATGACACGACAGAATGAGACATAAAAAGCCGAGATAAGACATTATATAAATATATATCGTCACACCTGTTTCTCATGGAGGTACTTCACATCTGAACAGTTGCTCGTGTTGTACAAAACACAAGTACGAGCATGTATGGAGTACTGCTCTCACCTTTGGGATGGCTCAGCCAAATATCAACTCGAGGCACTAGAGTCGATTGAGCGTAGAGCCAGGAGGCTAGTGGGCAACGACCAGCTTTTCGATGACAAAACGCAAAGTCTCGAACATCGACGTAGGGTTGCCAGCTTATCGGTCTTCTATCGGATTCACTTTGGAGAGTGTGCAGCTGAGCTCTTCGATCTGATCCCGCCATCTCCCTTCCATCATCGGACAACCAGACGCACCGGCATGCGGCATCGATATATGGTGGATATTCCACCTTTAAGAACGAAGCGCTTCGAATCCAGCTTCATCATACGCACCGCAAAAGAATGGAACTCATTGCCGGAGTCTGTCTTTCCCGATACTTATAACCTGGGTGTCTTCAAGTCCCGTGTGAATAGGTACCTTCTAGGTAAGCGTGCTGCATCGTAGACCACATTTTGCTCCACATAGGGCAAGATTGCGGTCAAACGCAAACCTATACTATAATAAAAAAATAAAAAAAAGTAAACAGAGACTATGCATATCTTGAGACGATCTTGTCAAACATCTTTCGCTTCATCTACTTTCGTTAATCTTTTCATACATACACGATTATCTAAGTGTTTTTTACCTGACCTTTCTTTACCATTCTTCTATTTGATAATGATGAATCATGATCAACTCTACAATTCACAGCGCTTTCATACACTTATTTATGATTCTACTTTAATCAATTCTCTATACATTCCCAATCTATCTTAACACTTAGATAATTTAAAATATATTTATTTTAATCCATGTAATAGTATGTCAGCAACTGCACTACTAATTAAGTACAACGGTAACTTGGTAATTGGATATAACTCGATTGTTCAAAGCGAAGAAGATTAATGTTTTCATGGTACATTTGGCGATTACGTCTGTTCGGGTTCGAGGTAATTGATTATATCGATTTCCACATTCAATCTACTTCACTATTTTAAATCTATTAAAATTGTAAGGCCACTCACGCCCCTACAGTTAAACGAATAGTGTGTCCTATCAGTTCTGTCGTTCAAAGTAATTGATTCATCATATTAACATTTCATATACTACTCAAAAGACTGGCGATTTGGACGCGACCAAAGCCATAGCCGATTTGTGAAAATGGAAAAAAAAAGTTACATTGAAGTACTCGAGCACGTCCAGACGGTTCAGCTTGTTGTACTTGTCGTGCTGACCCATAATCTGCCAATTACGTTTGAAACATAAAAAATACCCCCATCCTGTATGAAGTGTAAATATGGTGGGGATACATAATAGGGTACAAGGTTTCTCCCTTATGTTATTCTGCCACGCTCGAGTAAATCCCAAAATCCCGCTTGGCCTCCACTATTATAACTGCATTGAACGATGTGCATCCTTCCAGTTCTCTTTCTTTCTGATGTAATGGCGTTCTGATTGGTGAGGCAGCTAAGACGATACGGTTGCTGCGGATCACAAGTGCTATCCTACCTCCTGACCGCTGCTGTGCGGCTACTACGACTCGACCCAGGGAAGTTTTTCAATTAAAGATTAAAAATATGTTCCACTGGAAAATACTTTTTAAAGGTCATACATGTAAGTCAAAATTTAAATCTACTTTCCTAGTCTATGTACACCGCTTCACAACGTGTTATCGCTGTTTAAAGGAGAAGCAGCTACAACCTCCCCAGCAACACGTCTAGGTAAAAGAAATTCCATCAGTCTGCCTGCTGGAGTCAGGGTCGTCTTTACCCGGAGATGAAAAAGACTTAGGGGCACGAGCCGATCACTTTATGCCTACTTACTTGTACATACCATGCGTAATCTGCAAGTTTTGTAACTTCACTAAACAACTCAACTGTTAAGACGTCTGGCTGCATATCAGTTATAAAATCCAATTCTGAGGGTTGAAGATGTCGATCGTTTCAATATCTCCTGTAGATTTATAGCCAAATAAATCATCATCCGAGCGTTAAATGCCAGTTGCTGAACGTTCGTTTTAAAGCTTTCCGCTTTCCTACTTGTTCTGCCCTACTTTGCGCGATCTTTGCCATCCCTTCTTTTGAGATCATTGGTATATTATTTCATTCTTCATGACTTACTTCTTCTGAAATCTGAAAATGTTTGTGGTATAAAGCCGCAACTGTCTTACCACCGACTATATTTATAAAATAATTAGTGTTTGTCACAAAAGTGCTCTATCTTCGACCGCATCATCACCTGACATCATTCAAATCGAACTTATTTACCACAAAAACCCTTGAACAGAGTACATATTCCAGCCGTTTGAGCCGGAAACTGGATCAGTGGGGACTAAGTGCGACAAGAATGCTGGAGCTTCCCGCTCAAAGAACTCAACGAGGTAATGCTGTCAGTCTTCTAGGTATACTGCCCTATGAGAGTGATTTGGTCGGGCTGGACCGATTTCATATTTTTACATTGTATATATCTGTTAGGTATTTTATTTGTATATATTAGTTTAAATAAAACAAGCCATTAAAGATATTCCTTTATTACTCATATTATATGCTTGCTAACGGATAGAACAAATTGTTTATCCAACATCATTGAAGCGTAACTTCGGCCATAGTTATGGAAAAGTTTTCAAAAACTAACTTAAAACAAGCTCATTCTCATTCACTGAATTGAGTTCGACTAACGAAAGTAGATACTCGTTGTTCACTAACTTTTTAATACAAAATTTCAAAGTAATATTTCCAAAATATTGTCGTTATTACTGTAATTGAAGTTGAATAGGACAAATAAATTTGTAAGAGTAATATAACATTTTTTAATGAACCAGTACAATGTACCGCTTCAAATGAGGCGAAGAGATTTGTACGGTTTATACGGCAACAATACTTTTGAACCGATGAGGCCGGTGATGCGGTGAGTGTCATTAACTCATTTGTCCCGTTCCTCACAATATGTACCGGTCCGTTCTACGCAGTACAATCACAACTTCTAGTTCGGAAATGTTCGTTAAGATTCGGATGTGATCGACTTCTGTCACCTGATTTTACTTGTCGCTAACAGTCGTAATGTGACCGTCCCTTTTTGTCATGCGAGTAGCTGTAGAGGCGTTCTTGTATTGTTGTAGCACAAGCCACGTTCCGTCCTTCATCTTACGTTTGAGGAGTGAGTAGTAGCGCGACAAAAATTCTAGTCTCATTTTCAAATCTTGAGCGGTATCAGTACAAACATATTTAGTACGGGACAAAGCTACTGGCTCAAACGTATCCTACTCAACACTATTTCTCGGTCTACTTTTATTAGTCGGATTGAGTCCTCTAGTAACAGAACAATACGAGCTTTGTAGTTATATGGTGACGTATGCTCAACCGGTTCTTAAACTATAACTTACTATGCATTCATTAGCATTACTACAGGTTAAAATTCGACACAAACTTCATTCTACAAGGCTTGTAAATTTTGTAACAATTGTAAGTTAAAATAATGTATATATATACAAGCCGAATTGTTCAAGCGGACCTTCAGGGCTAACTCTAGACTATGATTAATAGCAAAAAACACTCTAAGGGGTGCCTCGAGGCCTATTTAGAGGAAAACTAATGTGATGTCATTAGTTTCTTGAAAATCTATTACCCTTATCAAGAGTCGAATCGAATAATTTTGAAAGAATAACCAACACCTACATTATTATGCCAAATCATGGTGTAGCTTGTAAAAATCAATTTCTGTGAAGGAAAGTCAAACGGCAAAACAAGGGCAAGGGTGATTTTTGAACAAGTTCTAAGACATTAATTACAAGCTTTTATTTAACTTGCAATGGATGTATGTAAGTTAGGGTGGAATCTTGAAAGTTAAATTTGACCAACTTCCCGGTTTCCGATTGAGCTGAAATATTGCACGCAAATGTATATCGCGTGACGATGCATCATAGTATATATAATAGCATGTATAATAGTATGGTAGCATGGAGCTGATCTGATGATGGAGTCGGAAGGTGGCCATAAGAACTCCTGTACTAAACAAGATAGATCCGTCGTGTTTGGGCTCTTTTTACTTGTTTTAGCTAGCACTCTGCTGCTACATGATATCCAGGATCGCAAAAGTTTGTATTAAAAAAAATATATTAAACCACACATCATGTTATTCAATATGGGAATGATGAATATAATTCTATTTTAAATTAATATATGCAACGGTATTTTACCGCAATCAATCAAATTGTCAAAAGGTAGACCATTGATTGCGTTCAAATGAGGTGTGGTCAAACTATCGGCGTAATTTGATGTAAAAATAATGTATGAAAAATAAAACATTTTGTTCAAAAACAACCATTTCCCTTGGTTTGCTGTTTGACATGCCTTCACAGAAATTGATACTCACATACATACATACATAACTTCACGACAGGTCCCTTGCGGGGTAGGCACGAACAACAGAGCGCCATACAGGCTTATTCTTACGGCTCCCGACATCACCTTCTGCTAGATAGATAGATACTCACACTAAACCATAATTTGGTATAATATTAAATGATAGGTTTTTTTTACACCAACCCGATTAGATTCCAAGGGCAATAAATTTTTCAAAAAGCTAATTACACCGCTTTAGTTTTCGTCCGGCCTCAAACTCCTTTTGACTGTTATTCGCTATTTAGCATAATTTAGGATGTGGTCCTGACTCCTGAAGGCCCACTGGAAAAATTCACCTGTATCATAAGATGCCAACGGTTAACTGTCAAGACGTCCTATGCCACATTTCTGCTGCAGTTTTTTTTACTGAATACCCACATAAAAAAACTACTTCTCATAATAGAAGTTTCCATAACAAAAGCTGGCATACGACCCACCTCATAGTAAGTGGTTACCATCGCTTATAGGCGTTTATAAAACCAGGAGCGAAGCCAACGCTTTGTCAGCCTTTAGGAAGGAATGGGATGTAAAAGATGAGATAATAATAATATTTTTTTCCATGTTCTTTGAACATTGCGACAGGCAGACGCCATAGTCCACATAGTCCCCGATCTGTAACTCCACTAGCAGTTCATCCCAATAGCTCGGTACCTTTTATTCTCATTCCTTGCAATAGTCCTACACTAACCGTGGGTGCCTTTGGTGCATTTTTATATGGTGTAGACAGGGACAATCGCCGGTCACTGTCACACCACATTTAGATTAAATTTGTCAAGGGGCCTCTACAAGTTGGCCTTCCCATGGCCCCACGCAAGCCCTTCAAAAGTCCAGGCCATGTTTATGGCCCGTGGTCTGCAGACATACACGTTTAACAAAATAATCTGCAACAAACACACATTGTATATCTCTATAGCTAGTTACGCTTATGTTATGAGTGATATACAACGGACCACTCTGGGGCCAATCTCAGACATCCAGACCATGGTAAATAGCAGAAAGTTCGGTAGGATGGAGAGGGTGGGTTAGGGAGACGGAAAATAGAAGAGTCCTGGAAGGCCCACATCTGCTAGGGCACGCGGAGTTCAAAATCCCATTTACCAGTAGCCCTGGCATAAACCGCAGGACGGAACAACCAGGGGTTTTAGTGGGTATCCCTAACTGGGGAGTGGCAATACCATGGCACTAGTTCTCACTGGGCATGCTAGTGCCACTATCCCACACACGGTTCGCGAATCATCCCCCAGGATTTCCCCTGGCTAAATAATAGGGAGACGGTGAAAAAGTATTTTTATGCCTTTTATAAAACTTTGTTAAGTAAATTATATTTGGAAGTGTTGGAGGTGAGAAAATCACCAAAAACATTATTTATATATCAAAGTTATCTAATATTAAAAAGTGAAAAGCATCCGTGGAGAAACATCAGATCAGCTTAGCTCGGGATTCTCACATGTCTGCCTTTTTTCACATTGGCAAGTTAAAACTCTCTATAGTTAATACCGTGTTAAATTGTAATATTATAACTGTGCCCATTAAATTGCTGTTTCGTTTAATCTTACAGGAGGTCTTGATAGTCAATCGTGGACATGGAAACCGGGCTATTGTCAGGTGCTGGTGGGCGATTAGATCTTTTTCCTCCTCTTTTCGGGCGTGGTCTGGAAGAGCGCCTCGTCCGCGCGAATCAGCCGGTTCACGGCACGGCTCAGAGACACATCTGCCATCAAACAAAACACACGATAATTAACTAAAATAGTTGCATTTTATTAGAGAGAGAACACTTATTGAACACCGAAATGTACAATTACAAAAACAGACCATATTTACAATATTTTCTAGGCAATACAATAGGCGGCCTTATCGCTCAAAGCGACCTCTTCCAGGCAACATAAATGAAAGAAATTTTAATCAGGAGATATAGGTGGTGCAGGAAAAAGGCAATAGATACATAAATACTCAAACTAATTTAAGAAATAAATATACAAATACATACATATATAATACAATTATAATAAAAGTATTAACATTTTATTACTATACCTTATACAGATAAATTAGCTATTTTTTTATTGCAGGAGTTCAGCAGACAGGCATACGGCCCACTTGATGGAAAGAGGTTAGCATCGCCTATGGACATTTGCAACACCAAAGGTGCTACAAATGCGCTGCTGCTCTCTTAAGGGAGACTAGAACCTGGTGTTCCGGCATTGGTCATGCCGGAACACAATTCAAGGTTGTTATGGGGACCAGGGGGTAGCCATTCAGTCGGGCAATTGCCCTACCACCTGGCTGTGGGTTGTTTAGTCGCCTCTCACGACAGGCCGCCCGGCCGCAGGAAATTGTATTCTTCCTCCGTTCCTGCACGGATGCTGCTATGGGACGTTATTGCGTATTTAGTGCACAGTTAGCACATACATAACTAAACTAATACTTATATATTTATTGGCAGGTAGTTAATATTAAATGATGTTAAAAAAAGAAATAAATTTGCATTTATTAAACATAATTTTGAATACCAAACTTCAAGTTTAAAGCTCTGTTAATATACAAATACTACTTGCTACAAACGCAGAAACGTCTCGAAGCTAAATTATCTGTATATATATGATTATTTTAAAATTTTATTTTATTAAAATTAAAATGTAAGTAATCGTACAATAATTATGTATACCACCATCGCCACTCCTAATCAGCAATACTCCTGCCACGGGTTGTCTGGAAGAGATCGCTTTTTAGCGATAAGACCACTCTTTGTAGACAATTATAATAATACTAGCTCATAAGTTTTCTGTAATAGTGTACCATAAAGTGTTATCTATCTCTCTAAAAGGGTGCCTGGAAAAGATTGCTTAAGTAATAAAGCCGCCCATTGTACTATCTTAGGGGTCATCCACAAATTACATGACACGAATTTGATCATATTTGAACCCCGTCCTTGCCAAAGCTGGTCACATTTTAATATTTTTAATTTTACATAAAATTAATAAATAAATTGTTAGATTAAAATAGGCAAATTATTTTTTAATAATTTAAACACTATGCTCATAGAGACTTGGATATACTTTGAAATTTTCGTTAATAATTCAAATTTCGTATTTAAACTTAATATAGATATCGAAATGTAACGACACGGTCGAATGCAAGTGTAACTGTACATACATACAAACCATATTGAACCTTAAAGAAGCTGTATTTGAGCTTGATTTTAAAAATAGCAGGTGATGATGAATTTATGGAGAATGGTTTATTGTATATATTTAAAATTATAATAAAACAAAATTTGAAAACGATTTTCTCAATGTGCATGTCATATACTTCGTCCAGTCCTGTCTTTATTTCTTTATAATAAATTTGTGTAGGTGACGTGTTACAAGAAATTCTAAAAATGTTTTCATATAAAAAGCAGACGATAAAATATCATGATATAAATAACTGCAATATCTGCTTATACAATAATCAATATACTATTTAACTTGTCAAAAATAATTATGACGTCATAAATTGTCATCCTCGTATAAAATATAGAGGGCTGCGGCGTTTTGTAAGATGCCAAGTGTCTCAACTGAATTGAATTACTGGATGTATTTGATGCTCGTCGTCACAATAGCTTATTTCTGTCTCGCCTCCAAATGTTCTAGATACAATGTCACGTGGCACTGGCCAATAGTGTTTTTTAGAGATTTTCTAAACTTTCGACATTATGATCAATCATTAAAAAAATTTTTTACAATATCTGTTTTACCGTAATCAACAAATTACCGTTTCGATATCCTGGTTTATTTTAAGCAAGTTTATTACACATGTAGTGAACTCGATTTGATTTTAACACGCGACCTTCTGACTAAACCCGCAAACACAACGCTAACGTCTCGTGTTTCGCGGTTCTCTGTCTGGTGTCTCGGTTGCCTGTCTCATGTCTCGGTCGCCTACCTCAATCACACTTATTTTTTCTAAATTTACGATAAAAAATATACTAGAAAGCTTTATTTATATATATAATTAATTCGGTAAGCAGATTGTGTAAATTTAATCACCCATCATAGCAAAATGATTACGAATTAAATATTATAGTTTAGAAGTGTTAGGTTGAAAATGAAACCATATTTTTTTGGAAAAAAATCCACTTTAATGTGATAGAAATTTGAACAGTCCACTTACTTTTTATATTACTTATATCACATACTGCAATATTTGCACGAAATTTCAACTCTCAACTTACTTGAAATAATATGTATTATTGCACAACTAGTTTCGTAAAGAAACTTATATACTTACAGATTTAAAACGGGTGATAGACGTACAAACAGTGCGCATAAAACTTTAATGCGCTTCGAGTAAAGTTAGTTCTATGCGTTGCAGGTCCAGTTAAAAGTTAACATTTATTACACCTTAGGGTATGTTGATTCTAAGAGAAGACATGCGAGTCCTGATAGCGGCCGATTTCTCACTATCGTACAATACTTCCTTCTGCGCTCTGTCTGTGAACCTTATGACTGTTCTGCACAGAAACGCGCACAAATTCAAGCACGCAAATAAGTTTTGCGCGTATTATGCCTTCTATGACTCGAATATCTTTTTCGACTGTGAAAGTTTATGTAATTAATGTGACACACCGACGAAAAAGGTCATCGAGCCAAAGTAGCCACTTGCTCGCACATCGATCATCCGCTTAACTAGATGGCAAAACAAGATCTCATTAAATAGTCACATTACAAGAACTAGATGTTTCAAATTGTTATTATATCGTTATAGTGGCCCTGCTCTGTTCCTTGTAATTTGTTTATTGCATTTTTAAACGAAAACTTCGTGCAAATATGAAACTAATATAAATATAAAACTTTAAAACTAATATAAATAGAATAATGTAAAATATTGCAAAATTTGTACTTTCTCGAAAGGCATCGATTACTTCCTTACTTTATATAAAACTACATTTATTTCAATAAATATTGTAAAAATTGTATGTGAAAATTAACTTGTAAATTGTAATACCCAGTGTAAAAGATTGCTTGTATAATATTAAGTACATGATCTTTAAATATAAAATATCAATGATAACAGTAATAAATTATTAATAACAAAATGAGTATAATCGATATAACAATTCAATTATTATTATCCTATCTAGATTGACTTAATTGCATTCCCCATTCCATACATATTCATCTCGATGTACGAGCCCGTGAAAAAAATCTTCAAAACGTTAAAAATATGGACCCCTTTTAACACATATACTAGTAAAATTGTTAGAGTCTGTGGTTTCAAGATAAAGGCCGAAATTTACATACATGCCTAATTATAAGCCTGCGGTTTTAGAATTTTTACGTCTCTCTGTCTGAAAGTTTGCCTGGAATAGGCTCTGAAACGCTACACATATTACAATGACTTTGTGGTTGGCCCCTAAGAGGAATGGAAAGCGGGCCATCGAAACTCTCAAAAGCACAATAATTGTCATATTACATATTGTTTATTGTATTGGTCCAAGGGTTAATGAATTTATGAGAACACAGCCATACAGACAGAGAGAACAGACCAAAGTGAGAGATAATAGGGGTTCCAATTTAGCTCTCCTAAAAACATAGTCTCCATATTCTTACCCACAACCATTCTATAAATTACCAAAAACTGCCTTTACCTATACCTACCTATCCCTGGAATGCCGGACGTTTTTACGTAAAATGAAAACAAAAACTCACTTTTCAGTTTCTTCGAAATTTACTCAGAAAACACTGTTTGTACATAAATGTATTTTAACGCAATATATTCATGCTAATAATTTTATTATACTTATGTTTTTTGAAATATATTATTATATACGTGTACATATATGACTATTTATTTATATATTTATTTTTGATTTAGGTTGCCTGGAAAAGATCGCTTTGAGCGATAAGGCCGCCTATTGTATTGCCTAGAAAACATTGTAAATATGGACTGTTTTTGTAATTGTATGTTTTGCTGTGCAATAAAGTGTTATATATCTCTCTCTCTCTCTCTCTCTCTCTCTCTCTCTTCATTATAATTCACGGGAAATGTAACCAGTGACAAATTACAGGATTTCACCATTGCCCAACAGTGGGCACGCAACATGAGAGTAGTTACAAAGTTCACGACACAGACGGATGTGTTGCCAACATTCCAGGTTTTAAATGAACATCATATAACGGTGGTCTCGTGTGAGTGTGTGTATGTGTGTGTGTGTGTATTACCAACCGGGCGTAGTGTTGGCGAGTCGTCGCATGCGTCTCGTGTTTCGATCCTGGTCTCGTATCTTTTTCTCCATCTCGGCGTTGGTCAGGGTCTCGAGATGCGGCGCCCATTGTTCAGCTTCAGACGGCTGGCGGTATGGAGTCTGTGGGATGGAAAAATTATTGAGCTCCAAAAATAAATCAGTATACGACATAACACTAAGCAAAGGGTTCATATTTCACAAGAATGTTTGGTTCTATACGAAACTTCACTATAAGCCACGCGCAGAAGGTTTGCCGATGACTACTTACTATTATTGTATTACAGTGTTTATCAATATGTGGGTCGCAACGAAAATCATTCTTTTTTTCAGACAGGCAGACGGTCCACTTGACGGAAAGCGGTTACCATCGGCTATGTACAGTCAAGTTCATTAATATATATGCATTGACAAGGATTCAAAATATTGTATGCAGTAAAATGTTAAAAAATATCTTTACAGTCTGTAGTTCATTAATACACCATCATGTAATTCGTTCAATAATATATGCCTGGACACTTTACAATAATTTGTGCCCAGCCATATGATCAAGTATAACTCAATAACATAGGATTCAAAAATATCTGACTAGTCAAATATTCATAAATATCTTATAGATATGAGAATTTCACTCAAATTTTCTTTTTCCTAGAATTCATTTTGCAGTACCTTATATGCAAGTAATAATGCATCGTTGCCAATACGTGCAACTGCCCATCGGGCAACGTCGCGTAACTAGCTAGTGTTTTTAGGATTCTGATTAATATAAATGTGTTCTCGTTGTATTACTTAACTCGGTACTTGCAGAATAAAGTATACGAATTAAAAAAATAAGAGTTTGGAAAACTTATTTATTTTTCTGTAACTATGAAACTAAAAAGAATCTCTTAAAATTATTAACCAAAAATTGAACGGAACATATCAATGAACTTATGACTTTGATAGCAGTGAGAACATTAACTCTGATCCACGGAGATCGGTTCTGTACATAGTGACTGGCCAAGTTTATTGAAATGTTTATCTGGTCAGTAATCTAGTCAAGCCACCGATTTGGAGATCTCATTTAAACTTTCCCAGTGACCACGAATCTCTGCATGTTGTCTGGGTTCCTTCGCGGTATGTGGTCAAAGTACTTCAGTAGTATACGTTGTCGGCACACTGCTGATAACATCTGGTGATCTCGGATCTCAAGCTCTTCCAGTATAGAAACATTTGTTCTGTGAGCTGTCCACGGAATTCTGACAAACTTGTAGTGCTGGCTACAATTCAAAGGCATCGATTTTATGTCTGCTAGATACCTTTATAGTCTAGATACATAAGTATGAAGAATACAAGTGGCTGCACTAAGTGCTTTTTCGTCCGCTTTGAAATATGGCTTAGCCAGCGAGTATTAATTTAAAATCTTGTGTACGCTCCATTTACGTCAATGATATTTTGTCGATCATTTTTAATTGGTGGAAAATGCAATGCATATCTTGTTCATAAGTTGTTTTTCTGGGTCGACCAAACGACACATGTATTTTTACATCTCCCTCTTCTAGCCACCTTCTCCACCATTAAGAAACAGTATTTCTTGGTATTCCCAATTCTTCGGAATACTTTCTTTAGGAAAATTTAGGAATACCTTCCTTACACATACACACTATTTTATGTTTTGTGTGTTCATTAATTCTATACATTTTTTAATAATAAATAAAGAAGATGAAATTTTAATTTATCTTTTAAAAATATTAGGTAAATGTCTCATAAGCATGAACACTTTATCTTTGAAAAAAACAAATATATCTTTTCGACCAGTAACTAATGTTACCAATCGCAAACTTTGACTAAAGAGTTTGAAAGGTTTCATAAAATCTAATGTTTGACAATTTAGACAAGTTTAAAGGTAATCGTATTCAAATATTTATGAATCCATCACGGCACACATAATTATGATCGTAATGCATACATATTATTGAACGAGTCTGTCACATATAAATGAATCTAAAAGTTGACCACAAATTATTGATTTGTTTGATTGTAAGGATATTTTTTAACATTCTACTGCATACAATATTTTGAATCCTTGTCAATGCATATATATTAATGAACTTGACTGTACATTAGCAACAGCAAAGGTGCTACAAATGCGCTGCTGCTCTCTTAAGGGAGACTGGAACCTGGTCACCAATGCCGGAACACAACTCAAGGTTGTTATGGCGACATACTTTAGACCAGGGGTGGTAGCCATTCAGTTGGGCAAATGCCCTACCACCTGGCTGTGGGTTGTATTGTCGCCTCTTACGGCCACCGGGCCGCTGGAAATAGTATTCTTTCTACGTTCCTGCACGGATAGAAACCTTTTTTTTTGGAACGAAGTTCTTTATCGCGCGTAGCGAAAGGGGGCTGACGGAAAAAATTAAGACCAAAAGTTGTAACGACACTTTTTGCTATAGTTGTAAGCCGTGCGGCGTGCGCGTGTTTCTCTGTCTGTCTCTCTATCTCTCTCATAGAAAGCAAGCCAGTTATTTTCGTTTCGTCTTTCTATTATATTATAACTTTAAAAAAAAAATTACAATTCCTTCAGTAATTGAGTCGTATAATTCCAATACCCGCCAACTCCCTTAAAACACAAAATTAAGTTATGTATGTTTCTGGATAGTCTATGAAATTTCTCGTATTTCATTTTGTTCGTTTTATACCAAAAACCGCCAACTTCCAAATAATTTGACATCAAACTTTCGAATTTATTCAAAATTCGAGATATTAGAACACTTTTTTGCTTTTACTGACAATATGTTGCATGTGGAGTTTTATGTCGTAAGATATTATAATAAATATACAGATTAATGGCAAGACAATTTATTTTAGATATTCACTTGGTAGTTGTTAGAAAGCCTAATGTCTGTCTGTACGTCAGACAGTAGAAGAACAATATATTTGAATATATTATTTTTATGCAGCGAGGTATTATCATTGTATCATCACATAGGTCGAACATGGAGTTACCTGATATTGGAATTATACGACTCATCCGGGTGTCCCTTGACACCACTCAAGTTTTATTTTTTTAAGGCGGGGGAAATGCGTTTTACGCACAATACTGGGTCCTTTGCAAGGAGTCAGACCGTTATCTCATGCGATGGGGTCGGATAGAAAGCTCACCTCAACCACCGGCAATGGCGCCTCGCTGAAGGCGTAAGTGCGCTGGTGCCAGCCGAGCTGGCCGCGGACGCTGTAAGCTATCCCGGTGACGAACTCCCCCCCGAGGCCCAGCTCCGCGCACAGCTTCATCGCGAACTGCTCCGGATTATTCTCCTTCTCGGACATGTCCCATTCCACCTGAATAATGAATTGGAGAAAAGTACATACATACTAGGGTTGTAACGGAACTTCGCTTCCGCCTCCGTTACTGCGGAAGTTCCGCAATATCGTACCTCCACCTCCGCCTCCGCATCCGTGTAATTTTTGCGGAGTCATAACGGAGGTATACGCTAGCAGCGACGCTCGCGACGAATTAGCCGAACAAAACTCAACGCGTGCGTGGCGGGAACGCGGTTGGGGTGGAGCGGGGGGCTTGCAAACGTCATTTGTCAAATGAATGATACGCTAAAGGCTACAATCAACCTGTCGAATTGCTTAGACGCGTTAGACGTACGTACGAAGTTTACCGACGCGATGTAATGTATAAACCATAAACTACAATTTTTTCTACACCCAATTTCACTTCCGCCTCCGCCCCGTTAACCTCCGCGTTCGCGGAGGTGAAACCCGTCGCCTCCGCATCCGCCTCCGCCTCCGCTAAGAAGGCCTCCGTTACAACCCTAATACATACAAACATAACTTCACGCCAGGTCCCTTGCGGGGTAGGCACGAACAATAGAGCGCCATTCAGACCTATTCTTACACACCTCACTTGCTTCTTTGACATTCATAGCTCTTGTCATGCACGCTCGTCTGTTCTTAAGGCTCCTGACATCACCTTCTGCTAGTACACGATCAATTTGTTCATGGAAGGTGTGTGGCCTTCCGCGACTTCTGCATCCATCCACTTGTGCGTTGTATATCTGTTTAGTCATTCTTTCATCATACATTCTTTCCAAATAGAGAAAAGTAAAAGTAATATAATAGATGTAGCCAAACTGTTTATTGTCGTAAGGTATTGGGTTAACCGAAAATCCTCCCAATAAGTTGAATATAATTGATCAAATTGAGCGTGTTCTAGCAGAGTCTGATTTCAGGAGCCTTAAGAACAGACGAGCGTGCATGACAAGAGCTATGAATGTCAAAGAAGCAAGTGAGGTGTGCAAGAATAAGCCTGAATGGCGCTCTGTTGCTCGTGCCTACCCCGCAAGGGACCTGGCGTGATGTAAGTTGAATATATGAAGAATAAGCTTTTTTAAAAATGTTTTTAAATACAAGCTGTTGAGATCCTGGATATTATATAGCAGCAGAGTGCTAGCCCAGACAAGTAAAACGAGCCCAAATACGACAGCTCTGTCTTGTTTATTACGGGAGTACCTTCCGACTCCATCATAAGCTCAGCTCCATGGTAACATATTATTGCATTGTCACGCGATATATGCGTGCAAAATTTCAGCACCGGAAAGTTGGTCAAATTTAACTTGCAAGATTCCACCTGAACTTACATACATACATACATAGGTGCATCTATTACAAGTTAAAAACGAGCTTGTAAAAACGACTTAAGTACAGATTTACAGATGTAAGGATGTAACCAGAAGAATCAATCAATGGTAGAATGCACTAGTCGACAGTCGCTTTCACTAAAACAATATTTCACACTCTTTTTTAATATTATGGTACTTTGTATCCCGGGAACCTAGAGGGAATTTCAAGTGAAGCGTGAATGAAGAAATTTCGTAGTATATATTATTCTTTTTTTCCTCGATATATCCACAATCAGTCGCAACCCGGCTTTAAATATGCTTTTGTAATAAAAATAGTAAAGCTTTTGTTGCGGACAGAGAGCACCGCATACCGCCGCCGCCCATAGCTCGCGTAACTAGCAGCTAGGCGTCGGACGATATCCGGGATATAGGAGCGGTCTTGGAGGCAAAATTACTACAATTATATCACAATTCTCATTGACGATTTACTTCGTTTTATATCTGTATATTTCGATTCTAAGTTATAGTTTAATAATAATCATCTATATCTATCTATAATCATCCGGGATATGTACCGTGATTCCGATTCCATAGTTCGGACCGCCGTTGGCGACACCACACCCTTCCCCATTACCGTAGGCGTGCACCAGGGATCGGTCCTTAGTCCATTTCTGTTCAGCGTGATATTAGACGAAGTGTCGAACAGCATCAGAGATGCGCATGAGCAACCTCCATGGTTGCTCATGTATGCTGACAACATCGCGCTGGCAGATTCGGACAGGGGGCGCCTGGTGGGACGTGTAAATGCGTGGAAGAGATTGCTAGAGAACGGTGGTCTGAAACTAAATGTGGCGAAGACTGAGTACTTGGCCTGCAACACTACAGATCCCACATCCGTGCGCATAGGCGAAGTTACGGTCGCGCGCACGGATCAGTTTAAGTACTTGGGATCTGTCCTTAGTGCGTCCGGGGATATCGATCTCGACGTCAAGGCCCGTATCACAGCAGCTTGGGCCAAGTGGCGTGAGGTAACAGGTGTCATTTGTGACCCCAAAATGCCGGTCAAATTAAAAGGGCAGGTCTATAAATCCATCATTAGACCTGTCCTTTTGTATGGCAGTGAAGCGTAGCCAGTACTTGAGCGACACAAGCAAGAGCTGCGTGTCACGGAGATGAATATGCTGCGATGGATGTGTGGAGTGACGCGGAAAGACCGGGTCAGGAACTCCCGCATCCGCGGCAGTCTTCATGTCCGTGACATAGCAGACAAACTGCAAGAGTGTCACTTACGCTGGTACGGCCACGTTTTACGCAGACCGGCTAATTATGTGGGAACAAATGTCTAGCCATGCCGCCTCCGCCAGGTCCCGGTCGAAGGGAAGGCCAAGAAATGCTGGCTTGACGTCGTGAAGGATGACATGCGTGCCAATGGTCTCAAAACGGGGATGCTGAAGACCGCGCGAAGTGGAGTAGGAAAAGTAGGAAAGCGGACCCTGGGCGTCGGAGTGAACGCTCCGAACGCAACCGGATTTAACGCTCGGATGATGATGATGATGATGATGAGTTTAATAATAATCATACAGTCCAATATTATATCGAGTTTCATTTCCAAAGACGAAGCAACTGCCACCAATACCTTTTTAATTAATTTAGTAGTGGTTAACTTCTTACCTGATCAACGAGCGAAGTGTTCCCCACGTGTATGTTCAGCTTGACAACAACTCTCTGGTCAGTTTGTTCCTCCAAGATAGCCGGTGGTTCACTTGGGAATGCCTCAATCTGCTGCCTAATAGACGACGCAATGGCCGGTATGAATGTACTGGTATTCAATTCCAAATCATCACACAAACTTCAGCAAATTGCTCCGGAGTTATTATTGATTCTGAAAATAACATTATAGAATTATTTCATTTTTAAACTAACTACTAACTTGTTGTTTTATCACTAAAGGGCAATCTCTTTGCTATACAGTCGAAACCGGATATAACAACATTGAAGGGACCGTATATTTCGGACGTTATGTCCGATAGTTCTTATACGCAATATACACAAATACACAGTCATATGTCTGTTTGTAGTATGGGGATAGGTTATATAGGTATCGTTTTAAAATCAACCAGGAATTGACGCAGTCAACTATCGCACTGAATAAGTCGTAAAAAATGCAAGTTCAAATGGCAAAGAGCGAGAATAATAATCCTTAAGCCTATACTAAAATATTCCTTCATGTTATAAGTATAAAGATGAAAATTGTTCGCAATGTTTTGTTTTCCGGGAATAGGTAAACGGTTGGTCGCTATAGCCGATCAATATCGATAAAGTTTCATAAAATGAAAACTACTGCGCCAAATAATATCAAATTTTTAGGGGATCAAATGACAGTTATTTCGCGTCGAACAAAAAAAGAATCACGTAAATCGGATCATAAATCTTGGAGTAATCGGTGAACATACATAAAAAAAAGATTCCGACGAATTGAGAACCTCCTTATTTTTTTATAGTCGGTTAAAAACAGTACAACAGGTAATGAAAGAAACATAAATGTCGGTCCGAAAGTCACTGCAATCTTTGAAGTTAGATGGCGCCACGTACGCGTGATGTAAATCAGAAAGAACTACATCTTTCTTCTCGTTTTTCTATAGTATTAAAGTGATATAAACGTATTGATCAAAAGCGCTTCAAAGGAGATATGATAATTCAGCTTATTTATTATCGCTATGTGAAATTCCTTGATGGAATTCTTATATATTTTCACCTAAGTACCTGTTTTACCGCCCATTCCATTGCATTGGGCATAATTTTTAACTTTCGAACAATGTATACAGGCTTCGTAAATGCACTTTTTGAGCAAACGGGTTTAAAGATACTTGTATAATTTGCAAGACCATAATACAGAGAAAAATAATAAAATTTTACCATTCTTATTCCAAGTGAATGTGTCTCTCAATTTCTGGCCTTCGATCTCCATATCCAGCCTGATCGGCACCAGGATCTGTTTCTGAGAAGCATTCTCCAACATTGCCGTCATATCAGTGTCGTCAAAGCACAAGGGGAATGTACGCACCTAGAAATTACACACAAAATGCACTCAAAAGCACATCAATTCTGAGGTGCTTGTTGTGTCCGAGTCAACATTGTGAAAAAGTAGTTCTATTAAGTTTAGTAAAATAACCCCATAGTGATTAAAAAGACCTGGAAGACATTGTCCTGCTCAAAAAAAGTTAAAATCTAGAAACCAGATTGCAGTTTCACTGACCAACACTTATACAAACACACACAAATATTTCATCAAAATCAGTCCAGTGACTTCGGAGTTCAGTGACATGCACATTTAGAAGTATTATATATAAAGATATTCCTTAGATACCTACCTCAGCAGGCTGTCAGTAGATACATCTTGAGATTATAATAAATAATAATATATGGTTTATGGATATTATGGATGTATGTTTGTTACCTGTTCACACAAAAACTACTGAATGGATTTTCATGAATCTACAGCGATATAGATTACACATCAGAATAATACATACAATTTATAAAGATATAGTGTGAATTATCCAAAATATAACGATATTCCATCACCAGGCGGGTAAAACCGCGGGCGCAGCTAATATACTGTTACGAGCTAGAGGACTCGAATTAAAATAATTGCTGTTGGAATTTGGTGCTGAATTGCTGGCTTCAACAGGCGCAAAGTCCGTCACTATATCACTAATCAAAAGTAGTACACGTCTTAATCGTATCGTAATCGTCGATTGACTGCCTCACCTCTCCGTTGGAGCATTGTATTATACTAACTACACAGTACAAAAAAAATCGACCGTGTGCCAGTGCACCGTTCGGCTCGGAAACACCAGTGAATTTCCGAGAAATAGTAATTTGCACACCTGGCAAGCTTCGGCGAATATCAATAAAAATAAGAATTAAGTCGTTCGACACTAATTACAGCCATAAAATAAGTACGATAACAGTAGATGTTTTTAAAGTTTAAACACAAAGTAAATAAAAGAATTCGCTTTTACAACATGCCAGATGTGCGGTCTTGTCGGTATGTAACAATACTATACTTAAGAATTCATTAGCACAATACGCAAACACATTCTTAGACCTGTCAACTACAATACTCTTGCTTCATCTGAGTTCATTATGTAGTTAGTGATTGTGGTCAAATGAGCCTTGATTAGTGCTAAAAATAACATTTAATGATGACATTAGTGTATATATTAAGATACATTATAATATGCTTTGCTTTCAATGTTTGCTAATATTATCCCAGATGGAATAGTATCATTAGAAGTAGTTTTTTTGCAGGATTTTGACAGGCAGATGGTTCACTTAATCGAAAGCTGTTACCATTGCTTATGGACATTTGCAACACCAAAGGTGCTACAAATGCACTGCTGCTCTCTTAAGGGAGACTAGAACCTGGTCACTAATGCCGGAACAGAACTCAAGGTTGTTATGGTGTTGTACTCTAGAACAGGGGTGGTAGCCATTCAGTCAGACAAATGCCCCACCTGGCTGTGGGTTGTTTTGTCGCCTCTTACAACAGGCTGCCCGGCTGAAGGAAGTTGTATTCTTTCTCTGTTCCTGCATGGATACCATAGCTATTTCATTACTATACCATAACTGCTTGACCATAACATAAATAAATAAGTTAATTTACCTTTTTATTATGTACCCTGGTCCTGCTGATAGGAGTTGCTTGGGGTACAGCATCCAAATGTGAAGAGTTTGGCATAACAGGCAGCCATGATGGATTATGTGGCTTCTTGCTCTTACTCTCCCTTGGTGTTGCCAGCTCTTGGCTGACTGACACTGCTTTATATCTGAAATTATGTAGGGTGATAAATAACTAATCTCAGTTGTCTGCCTGTCTGCTTAGCAATTAATAATCACAGGTTTTGAGATTAGTTACTACTTTTTTCGCAACTTGTATACATAAGAAAACTATGTTTTAATAGTTTTGAGTGTGGTAATTTTTTTATTTTATTTTGGTTATTCTGGCGTTTTGGCCACTTATCAGTGGCCATGATCACGGAAGGCATATTAAGTATATTTTCATTACTGTTTCACTGAACCTAAGGCCACTTTCGGACGAGAAGCACTTTGCTGTTAACAGAGCCAACTTCAGCTGTCGACAGAAGCAACTGCTGCAGTATTCGACACGCCAACTGCTCCCCACCATGCCGACAGTATTATTGTAGTGTGCCGTGAATGTTATTGTAGTATGGAGACAGACACAGACAGTAACAAAATTAATTTCGAGGAGGAAACACTGTTGCTTCTTCTGCTCCGTAGATGTAAATGTAAAAAAAATATGAAACCCTACATCATATTTGAAGTCGACTGACAAGGCAGCGTGCTCTTTGCTCATGCTGCAGCTGCCGCCATTGGTCGGTATTTGCTGTCCATGTGTCAACGGCAAACGCCAACAGCTGCAGTTGCCTCTGTCGGCAGCAAAGTGCTGCTTGTCTGTATGTGGCCTAATATATCACCATCATTTTCTAAATTTTATTCTCAATATCTTCTAAATTAATATAGGTCAATATACAGTAGACCAAGTATTGCGGGTGATAGTCATTTTATGACTTGGCATAACTTATATAGCTAGTGCTGATATACAACACTCTTGACCTATTCCTATATGTTAGTATTCATTAACTTGCCTATGCATTGATAGAAATTTGATATTACTTATATACTTATATCAAATTATAACCAGTAGTAAGGTAAATAAATGGTTAGTAACATATAGAAACCAACTATAAGTGAGCAACAGAATATTATGATTTATAAATTATGTAGACTACATCGCCAGATTAGATTAAATTATTCCTTAACCTCCTGACGCCCGGGTTGTTCAACGCTTTCATAAAGTAAACGCCCAAAGTCCTTAAAAAAGGTTTCAATGGCAAAAACCCAAGACATTGAACTTTAAAATTTTTATCTTACAGTAATCGCACAAGTATGATATTTTTTTCCTTATATCAGGTGAATGAGGAAAAGCAGAAAAAGGGTAAAAATAGATTACCTTTTGGTAGGCCTTTGGGTCAAAAGCACTAGATTACAAACAAGAAACTTTATCACATAATTTTTTTTTCAACTATCTTCAAAACGATTAAAATAAAATTTAACTTTAAAAACCAATTTTATAACAAATAATCCTTTAAAATTAAGAGAAAAAATTATTTTATTATTATTTATTTAAAACATTCGAAACAATCATGATAGTCGTTATATAACCAAAGGCCTATTAAAAGATCTTGAAGTTTGAATTATGATCATTTTCACTATATCTCAGATCCATATAAAGTTTTGATGTAAACAGCAAATATAGTACATGAGCAACTATTTTTGATCAGCATATGAACACAAATCGTAGAGATTTCATGAATAAATTAAGATTAATTTTCACACTCGATGATCTTGTTCCATTTTAAGTCAAGAAAGACAAATTTCTTTTGTGTTTTTGGCACTGGTGCTTGGTCATACACAAGCAAAAACCTCGAACAAATGTTCGGAAATATCACATTTTAAAAAGGTGGTAACTTAAAATTAGTAACAATGGTTAAAGTTGGGGTACTCAGAATAGTACCCTGGGCATTAATTTGACGAAATTGGATTTAGTGTTGGGCTTTAATCACTATTTCATTGAAGTACTTTTTTAAGGACCGTGGGCGCTAGGAGGTTAAGTTAGGTTGCCTGGAAGAGATTGCTTTCAGCGATAAGGCCACCTTTTGTTTCTACCATGACAATATTGTAATTGTGTATATTGAAATTGTATATTTGGTGAGCAATAATGTGTTATCTATCTGTCTATTATGACTTAAAACTTACTTGTCATCATTTCCCTCAATAATATCTTCCACTTCAGAAGCTTTTAACAATGATACAGAGCTGGACAGCACATGTGGTCCTAGTCCATTGTCAACCAGACGTTTCCTTTCATCATTTGTAAGGGTCCTGCGGGCCATGCCCGGGTACTTCTTGTATAGGGACCCGCGGAATAACCGCAGGTAGTTACCAACCTAAGTCATAAATTGAGAATATTCCACAATATATCAATAAAAATCTATATGTAGTTTGCTGTTTAATGGATTTGTATGTGTTAGGAATATTTTAAAAATCAATCACAAAACAAGCAATATACAAAAAGTGTAATGTTACCTCTGAGCCGACACAGTAAAAGTCTCCACCTTCTTCTATTTGGAAGCTTATCGGCTTGTCGCCGTAAGTTCTTAAAGCCATTTTTATGTATTTGAATTCCCCTTTCTGTTAAAATAATAACAAATTGAAATTCCAAAAATATTATCCACGCAGAACACAACAACTTAACTGAATTACTTTTTTAATGTTTATGGCTTGGCAACTAGGCTTTTAAGCAGTGTTGCCAGATGACCAAGCCAATTAACAAAAAAAATCAATGCCTTTCACGTTCCACATTCTTATTTCTCGCGCTATCACAAGAAATACAAGAATGTAGTGTGTCTATAAGTATATATATTTAACCTCCTGACGCCCGGGTTGTTCAACGCTTTCATAAAGTAAACGCCCAAAGTCCTTAAAAAAGGTTTCAATGGTGAAAACCCAAGACTTTGAACTTTAAAATTTTTATCTTACAGTAATCACACAAGTATGATATTTTTTTCCTTACATCAGGTGAATGAGGAAAAGCAAAAAAAGGGTAAAAATAGATTACCTTTTGGTAGGCCTTTGGGTCAAAAACACTAGATTACAAACAAGAAACTTTATCACATAATTTTTTTTTCAACTATCTTCAAAACGATTAAAATAAAAGTTAACTTTAAAAACCAATTTAATAACAAATAATCCTTTAAAATTAAGAGAAAAAATTATTTTATTATTATTTATTTAAAACATTCGAAACAATCATGATAGTCGTTATATAACCAAAGGCCTATTAAAAGATCTTAAAGTTTGAATTATGATCATTTTCACTATATCTCAGATCCATATAAAGTTTTGATGTAAACAGCAAATATAGTACATGAGCAATTATTTTTGATAAGCACATGAACACAAATCATAGAAATTTCATGAATAAATTAAGATTAATTTTCACACTCGATGATCTTGTTCCATTTTAAGTCAAGAAAGACAAATTTGTTTTGTGTTTTTGGCACTGGTGCTTGGTCATACACAAGCAAAAACTTCGAACATACGTTCGGAGATATAACATTTTAAAAAGGTGGTAACTTAAAATTAATAACAATGGTTAAAGTTGGGGTACTTAGAATAGTACCCTGGGCATTAATTTGACGAAATTGGATTTAGTGTTGGGCTTTAATCATTATTTCATTGAAGTACTTTTTTAAGGACCGTGGGCGCTAGGAGGTTATTATACGGTTTGTTGTTGTCAAATAGTTCAATTTTTTTGCTTGTCAAATTCAATTGTCATATGTCTAAAAATGTCATCAATAATTATTATGTCAATTTTCAGTCTATTTCTCACTGCTGTAGGGAGCGGTTGTTGGAGGTTCTTATCAAGAACGTCTCTAAAAACATTACAATAATGTCCTCTCGGCAAAGAACGTTCAAGAATCCTTTTTCAAGACCATGGATGACGGAGACAGGTGCAGCAGCGGCGGCCGGAGGTTCAGGAGCAGTAGGCTTAAAAGGTGTTGTCGCTGGCGGTATTACTGGAGGCATTGAGATTTGTATCACGTTTCCTACTGAATATGTAAAAACACAGCTCCAGTTAGACGAAAAAGGTTAGTATTTAAGGCCACTTTCTTGTTTAACAAAGTTTCATTTAAAAAGTTTAAAATCGGCTGTTTATACGAATACTATATAACATCATATAAAATCATGTGTTTTCCGCCAAAAAATCATATTGTGTTGTGTTCACGTCATTCTTCCTATGCAATTTACGTAGCACTTATCACTACATTATGATTCTAATTAGTATCTTTACACGAAAAAAGCGAGCTATAGAGAACTGCATTATCTTGGTCTATGAGACTGAAAAAGATTATAACCGTAACCATCTGGTATAATGGACTTTGCTCTACAGTTCGAAATTCATATGCTAATGTCAGCAATCAGCATAAACAAACATGCCTATAAAACATGTTCAAGGTCTTGAAATAATTTTGTTTTAAAAATTAATCTGTGTTATAGTGGGTGGAATTTCATATAAGAAAATTAATTTGAATTGAATATTGAAACGTAAACTGCCACAATATAATGACATACATAGTAAAATAAATAATAATAAAATTTGCATTGTGATAATCCCGGATCCTATGTTGTGAAAATCATCAATACATATTTAGAAATATTGATATAATAACTTGTACTAAATCAGATTTGGCTCTCTGTCTATCTTAACTAGTTTAAACATGCTGCCAGCTTTCTAGGTACATTGCTCTATGACAGTAATTTGATTGGACTGGACTGCACTTAATTTAGAATATTATATATATATTTGTTAAGTTTTCTTTTTTAATTTATGTTTTAGTTTTATTTTAGATAGGTTCTGTACATAAATTATATTATATTAGTAACATTTATACAAATGAATTACATTTATTATAAATGAAGCAATTGATCTTAGCAGAAAGCCTATTAAATGTAACTCAAAAGGCTATTAGAAATCAATAAAGTTCAATTAGATTCAAATTAAAATCACATACAGTTAACAAGAGAAGTTCATTGAAATGTTACATGAGCTTCGCATTTGTTAGACAATGCAATTTTATTTTGGGACATGTGTGGTCAATAGAAGCTTAACCTCAAGTTTTTGGGGTAGCCACCCTTGTCCCCCGGCCGCCATCTTGGAAAAAGGGGTGAAAACACTTTTTTCGCGATATCACGGAAACTATGCGTCTTACAAAAAAAAATTAGTCATAATTTGTAGCAAATTGTTTTGTATACAAACATGTTCATATAACTTTTTGCCCTAAATTAAAAATTAAAGAAGTTATAAGCAAAAAAGTGAGAAATTTTTTATTCATTCCTAACTCTTTTCTTTACCATAGAACTTACCAAATTTAACTTATCGAATGTTAAGCAGGTAGAAAAGATCCCCCTTTTCACTGCCACCTGAGGTAGAGTCTGTAGGCGCGTTTTTGATCTACCTTGCCAGGAGTTGTATCTGTAATTTTAATTTCACTGAAATAAGTGGGCCAACACATAGTCCACCAATTTTTTTCATAAAATTGACTAACTTCTCTAGTCTGTATAGAAATATTTGTATAAGATTAGCTAGTAATAACTGTTATAAACAATTTCATAGATAAGAAAATACAAATAATTTATCAAATTCTTACTATACACACAGAGATAGAAATGGTTTAATACTGATCAAAGGTCACACTGTTATTTATTTAAGTATTTGAACCATTCAGGACATTCTCTTACAGCCAATGCAATATATCAATCTGCTATCATTCTAACAATATTTTCTGTGTTTCTTTAAGTTGAGGGAATAAACTTTAGCCAAGATATAAAAAATATCATCTAGTCCTTTCTTTAGAGACCACAGGCCATAGAAATGGTCAGGACTTGACAGGCTTTGGGGCCATGGGAAGTACAACACGTAGGGGCCCCTTAGACACATTTAATGTAAATGTAGCATGACACTGACTGGCAATTATCCCTGTCTACATCATATAATAGCACCTAAGGACAAAACCCAACCAGTTAAGAACTATTGTGGGAAATAAGAACAAAAGGTTCTAGAAAAATGGTACTAGGGGTCTGGTCTAGTTATTCCTATTTTTATTATTTCACTTACATAACAACTTGATTAGATTTCTCATATAATATATATAAACCTTCAGTAAAAAACTATCTAACTGATGGTGAAAGCAGTTTAAAAATCTCTTGCATGCTATATGAGGAGTTAGCGGATATACAGGCAGGTAGATGTGGAAAACAACTTTGTTTTATACTACCTAAAGATAGTATAGTCAAAGTTTTAGTGATTTATTAAAGTTACTTCTTATCTGATGCATAATGATTTTAAAAATGATATTTTTTATCATTTTAAATGTATTTCTTTACTTTACAGTTACTCATTATTCTTTCCAGATAGATCTAGATATGAAATTTGAATGACAATCATAAAATAATAACTTAATAATTCAAGGTTTATGCACTGTATTAATTTCATCATCTACTTTTATTATATAACGTGAACAAACTGTAAAAGTTACTTCTTCAATTTTTACATCTAAACATATTGCTGGATTACATTATATTACAATAGCCTAAATTCTTATAAAAGTCATCAGCATTGTGAATGCATTTATTCAATTATAGACAATTAAATATGATCTATAAATCAGTAAATGCATTCTCAATTTTTAAGTCCAGTTGATATAGTTACAACCTAGGCGCGACAAAGACAAATTCCACGTACAGATCTCTAGAAGTACATTGTATTACCTGTCAGCATTTGAACTAATTGTAACCTTTTATGATGGTCTTCTTTTGTTCACTTATTTATTGGCCTACATCTCTAAGTTATTGTAGAGAACTGTCTATTGTCCTATTCTACTCGCTCATCAGCATCATTAGCCAGGTGTTACAAGCTAGTTCTAGGAAACTGTGGCTCCGTTGCCGGGCGGGCATATATTTGCATTTGTGGAGCATAAAACTACGGTACGGGCGTGACGTATGTACATTCGGGAATCTAATAGTGACTGCCTTTGCGCGTTTTATTGGATTACGACCTTCTGCATTACGTTCGGGTTTGTAGTGTTCGGTTATATTTGTACCTGTGTTCTAAATGTTTGTATAGTTCTAATAAACTCTATAATAATTCTAACGACATTTTAATTCGAGTCCCGCTCACTCGCAATAATAATAAAAAATCCAAAATATATTATTGAGACATCTGCATCATTTACAGCACTCTAAAACTTAGCATGCTTTAATCTATCTGATTTAAACGGAACATGCTAAAAATTTCATATATGTCAGTTATATGATCAATCATGTTCAGCTGTTTGTATGTGTTATATTGATATAACGTTGACCTTGAACCTGACCTACACGCTACATCCTCATGGCCAACCTTGAATAGACGTAATGTATGTCGCTTGCTTTAAACATTACCGAAAATGAACATGGTGTTTGCTTAGATAAATAAAAGTCATTGCTTTCCTTGTTATTTTGTATATTAACCACACTCCAATGCTAACAGATAATCATATTACAGTAGTATAGTAGTAAATAGATACTTGCCAGTCATTACGATGCGTTCATAAACACAAAATATTGTTACGTGCGAGTGGGGTACGCGCTTAGAATTGGAAGAAAATACAGTTTTTAACTAAACGCTTTTATTGACTTACATAGCCGTGCGTGATTCCTCCCTGCAGGGTTGCCCCCTACACACACAACTAACGACGCACTGTACCGATGATAAGTTGTTTCACTCACAATACCGTCGCCGATATTGTGTAGACACACCTGCTGCTGCAGTATTCACCTCAGAATTTACCGCGCATAACTCCCTTGCGGACCTCCTTTTAAACTACGTGAACTTCACTAAACTGTTCACTAAATTCACCACTAAACTCATCACTGTCTTCTATTAAACTCTTTTTCCAACTCTTTCGTATCTCACTTGTAGCTTCACTGTCTTGAACTGAACTCAACTCTAAAACTGCCCGGTAGGCGTGCCTTAAGGTCTTGTCAAACAGCGGACGGGACGGGACGGCGACGCGACGCTGGCGGGACGTGAATATTTTTAATATATTAGTTAATGTAGAATATGTCACATAGATGGACGTGACGCGACCGCTAGCCGAGCGCCGAGCGCGACGGCTCTATGTGACATATTCTACATTTACTAATTAATATATTACAACTCTTCACGTCCCGCCAGCGTCGCGTCGCCGTCCCGTTCCGTCCGCTGTTTGACCAGACCTTAACGCTGCAATCTTATGGAATTTGGATCTTCTTTTCCAAAACTTTCGTTTATCATATATACCTTTCTAACATCTATCTATCTATCTCTGTCTTTTCCTTCCCGAACTTTCTTTCATCGTCTATCCCTTTCTAAAATGTATCCGTCCTTGTCTTTTCCTTCCAGAGTTTTCTACCATTTTCTTAGTGTTGAACCAAACAGATTGTTCCACCATCACTCGCCACAATATTTTTAACCAAGTATGCAAGTACCCAATGACATTGGGTACTTGCATACTTGGTTGCAATGCAAAGTCTACATGGGCAATGTCCACCTTTGCATTGAAAAAGCAATATTTGGGTAATCCAATGCATTAAAATCCATAATTACTTATTAACAATCATGATTATACTACAGCTTTCAAGGCCATTTTAGGTGCCGTTGGAAGGATGTCAATATTTTTTTGACGAAACTTTGATTCAGTTAAAGGTCACGTATATACACTAACATGGCTATGCGTTGTTGACGTTATTTTTCGACGTTTTAAATGAGACCCATTTAGCTACAGCCCAAATCTGTAACGCTAAGGAAGATGAATAAGAATAAGGAAGATATAATTTTATTACGAGTTACGAGACTCGAGTTAAACTGCCGTTGGAATTACTATAAATTTATTAGAACTATACAAAAACATAAAACACAGGTACATATGTAACTGGAGGCAACCAATACAAACGTGATTCAATAACACGCGCAAAGTCCGTCAGTATATAGCTTGTCGAATGTACACACGTCTTGTCTCGCTTGTGCCTATCGCTGGACTGCCTCACCCCTCTGTTCGGGCATTTCTTTATACTGAGCTGTAAAATATGTCTCGACACAATACTCGACCATGTAACAATCTCCAAGAATCACACCTAGCTAATGCCTGCCATAAAGGATTACAATACACAATAGGCTATTTTACTTATCACAAATTTTAAACACAAAGTAAAAAGAAGTCCAAATGCCGTAACGCAATAGCTGCAGGTGTGCATTCACTTTTGTCGGCGTATAACAATATGTGTAAACAAGAGAGCTGAATATAATGCTGGGGCTCTCTACGTTAGTACGTAAGCGTTTAGATCTGCGTTACTGTTAAAAATTCAGGTTGTAACCAAATGCATCTTATTTAAAGTATTAAAAAGAACTCTGTAAACGCATAGCTGTTATAGTGTATATACATAGTTATCTGTCAATATTTAACGTCATTAATAATGCCGCATCTTAAATAATGCGTTAAACCCATCGCCATAGCTTCGTGAAACGACCCATATCTGTAACATTGTCGCAGATGAACCCGCTCTATAAAGCGTTTCGGTGTATTTCGTAAGATATCAAATAGATAAGCAATATAAAGGAACAGTTTGTAAAAAAGTTTCATATTAAAGATGTTCTATCTTATAGATCGTGTTTTAGAAACCACTCTCCACAAAAGACACTCCTTTTCGCTTGCAATTGGACCTACTTATGCAAAATGAAACCAACCCACATACTGACAGTTTTGAGAAAACGCCGTTATTAAAATTTTGCTTACAAAAAAATGTTGAATATTGTATATTATATTTTGTCCTATATAGTAACCTTTTTAGGTTTTTGGATTACCATGGGTCATGGATCTTGTTAGTTTATTATATATTATACTCTTGGTGTTTTGTGATAAAAATGTTTTATTCCGTAAATGTTGTCAGATCGTTATGGTTCTTATTGAGTCGATAGAAGATGCATTTTGAAAGCCTTCTGCATCCTTACCCAATTTTGGCATGTTTGTGGATGTTCCCCAGCTTCAATATGTTTTTCGTTCAACCATTTATCATAATCTTTAATAATAACAGCTATAAGCCGCGCACAGAATGTTTGCCGATGACTACTTACTAATCTTGTATTGTATTACTTACTAATAGTAATACTGTATATACTTATGTAAAGTTAAATTAAACTAATAAATTTATTGCAACAACTATTTATGTAACCTTCTTTGTCAACCCTACTTACTGATCATCGACGCGTGACATCATGAGGATATCGGCGTACCTTCTGCGCACGGGAAGTAAGACCGATATAAATGTATACTTATTGTTTGAGATTATAAATCCTATTTAATCGAGGATGGAAGCTAATCTGAAACCGTTTTGATCTCGATATACAATTCAAACATTCAAGTCAATGGAAACAGAAATAAACCTGACTGAGTAAATACCCATTGAATTATTTCGAAACTCTTGCGTCAATATACGCTGTTTATCTAGTTTTGTACGTATGAAGAAATTCGATTGGGTTTCAGTTTCACGCCTTATTTAGTGAACATATTATTAGTACTTCAAATATTGTATCGAAAGTGTTTGTTATAATATCAAGCAGGAATGATTATGGTCGTTATGATTATTTAACCAATTGGGCACCAGGTAATTTATTGAAAAAAAAAAAGAATTATTTAGGTGTCGTACTCGACAATCCCTCCTTTGAAGCCACGTATTGACATAATCCACTCCACAAACAGTTTAGTTCCCCATTTTGATAAGGGTAAGGTGCATTGTAACAAATTAGGGATCCCTTGAATAGAATCCAAGGCTGAGTACTGAACATCCGTAATTTCTTTATGCCTCTCACCAAAGCACTGAATTGTTGGCTGTAAATTATTTAGCGCAAAATGCGCATGCATATTATAACTAACTAGCTGTGCCCGTGACGTCGTCCGCGTGAATATTGTTTTCAAAACACCCCGATTTTGAAACATTATTTATTGGTGCTCCGCTCCTATTGGTCTTAGCGTGATGATATATAGCCTATAGCCTTCCTCGATAAATGTACTATCCAACACTGAAATATTTTTCAAATCGGACCAGCGGTTCCTGAGATTAGTGCGCTCAAACAAACAATAATATTAGTATAGATAGGTTACGAGTATTACAACAAAGCAGTATCCAAACTTATCACAACCTGCTGAGATCTATCCAGGTGTTTACAGTGAGAGTCTACTTTCAGAAACAGATATTAATGTGCCAGGACAAGCGCAATCGTTTGTTAGTAACCAATGCTAAGATTGCTAGAATAATGCTTGTCATTCATTACAACATAACACTGATAAATGTTATGTATTGAAGCAATAAATGAGATTTTAAATAGACTAGTGGTCGCTCGTGGTCGATACTTCTATAATCACAGATTTCGCCAAAGCTACACTGCTAATTTGACTTTAACAATAAACAAAAAATATATATGCGTGTGTGTGACAAATAAAGGTAGTGTGTGTATTTTTTTAAATGTATTTAATGTCTATCAGTGCAGGAACGGAGAAAGAACACAACAACGGCCGGGCGGCCTGTCGTAAGAGGCGACAATGCAACCCACAACCAGGTGGTATGGCATTTTCCCGACTGGATGACTACCACCCCTGGTCTAAAGTATGTCGCTTTAACAACCCTGAGTGGTGTTCCAGCATTAGTGATCAGGTTCCAATCTCCCTTAAGAGAGCAGCAGCACATTTGTAGCACCTTTGGTGTTGCAAATGACCATAGGCGATGGTTGCCGCTGTCCATCAAGTGGGCCGCCTGTCTGCTGAAGTCCTGCAATAAAAAAATGTATTTTTATGCATAAATTTAAAAAATATAAATATAAAATGGGTACAATATTTTTGCTTCACGTATATCTATCTATATATATAAGCAAAGTTTGTTTTCTATGTCCGAGGTAAACTCGAAAACTACTGGACCGATCAGCATGAAACCACAACCATTCGACGCGGAATTAATCGTAGATGGTTATAGGCTATATACTTTTCCATGTTTTCTCAATTTGTTTGTTTGTTTGTCATTCTAAGCGAAGCGGGCGGGTACGGCTAGTAACATATAGATTCATTCTTCAGTAAACGTGTGGTTTCTTTCATGAATTGATACTCTTAATTCGTTCAAATAGTACACAATATTTGGGCGAATTCTGAATAGTAGATCTATAACAATTATTTAATCTTTATTTCCAGGTGGTACTAAAAAGTACTCAGGTATATTCGACTGTGTAAAGAAGACTGTGAAAGGACATGGATTCTTTGGATTGTATAGAGGCCTCAGTGTGCTCCTATATGGGTCTATACCGAAATCTGCTGTCAGGTTAGTTATATTGTACTGTGAAATCCTTAGCCCAAACAAAGTCTTAATGTTTTGTCTGTCTGTATCAGTTACATACATTGTCGTTAAATTTAGCAAATTCCAGAGATTTTTGTCAGTACGGACCTTGAAGTTATGCCATACTTCGTATATGAAATATTATGCTGCAATGGGTGTAATACGTTATTTGTGATGCATATTGTTTTTATGTGTGGATGACGTTTAATATTGACTGATAATAGACAGATATGTGTATATACTGTTACAACTCAGGTCCCGACAAAAACAAATCCACCTGCATATCTGAAACTGTTTTGAATGAAATCACCTGTCGGCATTTGAACTAATAACATTGAAACTATTGGTTCCCTTTTTTGTTCACTTATTTATTGACATACTAATAGCCTATTGATGAGTGGCGCCGTCTTGGGGAGGCCTATGTCCATCAATGGTCTGCGAATGGCTGTCGACGACCAATAGCCTATTGTCCATTGTACTCGCTCATTATGATCATTAACCAGGTGTTGCGGATTTATTTCCATTTGTGTAGTATAAAACGACGGCCTGATGGAGAGGGGGCGGTAGTCGAGCAAGAACCACGAACAAAGCGAGACGTGTATACATTCGTTAATCTTTTAGTGACGGACTTTGCGGGTTTTATTGAATTACGGCCTTCTGCATTACGTTTGGATTTGTTGTGTTCGGTTATATTTGTACCAGTTTTATACGAGTTTGCATAGTTCTAATAAACACTACAATGATTCCAGCGACATTAAAATCCGAGTGTCGCGACTCATAACTATACATTAATGTAACTCGTCATTCGTTTCTGGTGATTCCTTAATGGCGTTATTTTTAACGCTGTGGATAAGACGCAACTAACTTTACTCTGGTCCATTTGTCCGAAATACGATTTATAAATAGAAATGAGTGCCAATGATTAATACCAATAACGTATATATTTATTATTGTGTATGAATTTATTTTCCAAAACAAAAATAAATTGTAAATAAACCATGTCCTTCGGAATATACAGATTTCGATAGTTCTGTCACACATCATGTTGCCGCGTTGATAACTGATAACAAGTTATCTGAGATGTCGTATTACGAAATAACGATGTCTTGATAAGATGCACTCAAATTGTGTTGTCAACAGTACAATGACAATCATAAACAATCTAGTAGTACTTAATTTAATAAACGTAACAATAAAGGGGCCCTCCATAATATGTAACATTGTGTGGCAAAGGGTGGGAGGGGTCTTAAATTTCATGACGTCACATTTCAAGATCCAATATATTGTTACACGCCTACAAAAGTGAATGCACACCTGCCTGCCATAAAACACATTTTATTACCTTTCCGCATTTGGACTTCTTTTGTTTACTTTGTGTTTAAATTTATAATTGTGATTAAAAAACAGCCCATTGTGAATTGTAATCTTTTGTGGCAGTCATTGGCCGGGGGGATTCTAGGAAATTTGGCTCACGCGACCGGGCAGCCATTGCATCCGTGCAGTATAAAGTAATGCCTTGATTGATGGACGAGGCAGTCTAGCGATAATCACGAGCGAAGCAAGACTTGTGTACATTCGGTAATCTATTTAGTGACGGACTTTGCGCGTATTATTGAATTACGTTTGGGCTTGTCGAGTTCGATTATATTTACGTCTGTGTAATATGTGTTTGTATAATGCTAATAAATTCTATGATAATTCTACCGGCATTTTAATTCGAGTCCTGCAACTCGTAACAATATTGACAACGCTATTACAAAGTGTGTTACATACTAAGGTTTTTACTGGACAAAAGGTCTAAATTATTGACACATCTTCCATAATCAAATTGATCGTGTACTAGCAGAAGGTGATGTCAGGAGCCTTAGGAACAGACGAGCGTGCATGACAAGAGCTCTGAATGTCAAAGAAGCAAGTGAGGTGTGTAAGAATAGAAGCACATGTGTGTAAGAAGCACATGTTATTCCTCTCCCCAAAAAACCAAATCCTTCGTCCTTTTCTGAATTTCGTCCAATTTCTATTCTCCCTTATCTTTCAAAAGTTTTAGAACGCCTAGTCCACAAGCAATTTAGCACTTTCCTTTCTCAAAATTCATTAATGAACCCCTTCCAATCCGGTTTTCGTCCAGGCCATAGCACAGTCACAGCACTAGTTAAGATTACGGATGACATCCGGCATGGGATGGAGAATGGCTTGTTGACTGTACTATCACTGTTAGACTTTAGCAGCGCCTTCAATAATGTTGATTACGACTTATTGCTTGGTATTCTTCGCACTCTTAACATATCTCCATCAGTAATCGACTGGTTTCACAGTTACCTGCTTGGGCGCCGGCAGAGAATTCGTATTGATGAGTCATACTCATCCTGGTGTGGTTTAACTGCTGGTGTTCCTCAGGGCGGCGTTTTATCTCCCCTTTTATTCGCTGTTTTTATAAATTCTATCTCCGATAATTTGACTTCTTCCTACCACCTATATGCTGACGATTTACAAATCTACACACAGAGCGACACTGATTCACTGAATACTGCAATTAATAAAATCAACACAGACCTGGATCATATTCTAAGATGGAGCAAAAAGTTTGGTCTTGCTGTAAACCCTCAGAAAACTCAATTGATTGTCGTCGGTAGCCCTAGGATGAATGCTAAAGTTACCTGGTCTTCCTTACCACAGGTTATTTTTGACGGGACACACATTCCTCTTAGCGATACTGTCAAAAATCTCGGCATAATCATCGATAGGGAGCTGTCTTGGCGGCCTCACATCACCGATTTAAGTCGCAGAGTCTTCTTGTCTTCTAGATCCCTCAGAAGATTAAGAAACTTTCTGCCCACTGCTACCAAGATTACGCTTGCTGAGTCCCTCTTGCTTCCCATACTTGATTACGCTGACGCCTGCTATCTAGATTTAACCTTAGAACAGCTGAACAAGCTTGAGCGGCTTCAGAATTTTTGTATCAGGTTCATATTTGGATTGCGAAAATATGACCACGTTTCCGAATATCGTAAAAGACTCAAGTGGCTTCCTATTCATTTTCGCCGGAATACTCACATTCTCACTCTCCTTTATAATATATTATTTACTTCTAATAGTCCCCAGTACCTTAAGGAACGTTTTAAATTCCTTCGCCTTTCCACTGCCCACAATTTGCGCCATGATACGTACCGAAAACTTATGACGCCTGTACACACTTCATCCTATTATGGTAATTCTTTTACGGTGCAGGCTGTCAAACTTTGGAATATGCTGCCTCTTACTGTCAGAGAGGCCAAATCTTTACCAATATTTAGAAATTTGCTCAGAAAGCACTATTTATCCACAAATAGCTATGTCTGATTAACAGAATATAACCATGCTAATACTTTTATTATAATAACTTGTGTATTATTGTATACATAATCGTGTATATATGTATGTATTTGTGTATATATATTTATATATATATATTTATATATATATATATATAATATTAGTTATGAATATTTATGTTTCTATTGCCATTCTTCTGCACCACCTATTTCGCCTGATTCAAATTTTTCTCATTTAGGCTGGAAGAGATAGCTTTGAGCGATAAGGCCGCCTATTGTATTGCCTAGAAAATATTGTAAATGTTATGGTCTGTTTCTGTAATTATATATTTTGGTGTGCAATAAAGTGTTATCTATCTATCTATCTATCTAAGAATAAGCCTAAATGGCGCTCTGTTGTTCGTGCCTACCCCGCAAGGGACCTGTCGTGAAGTTATGTATATAAAATCTAAATTAGCCGGTTTTCGTAGATTCGTATTCAGAACATGATACGTATCAAAACTAAATGAAACTTTATGCTATCTCTTATATCCACCAGTAAAAGTAGATATGTATCAATTTTACTAAGCGATTCTCCGAAAGCCACCGCTTTGTGCCCCCTGGTCTTTTTCGTAAGCATGCTATTTGGGCTTTAGTCCTACGTAATCATGAAGAATGTTTAGATAGTTATATATATATAATTTAGATTCGATCAACATTTTGACATAGATTAGACCGAGCAGCGGGTTCAGGGCACCGCTCATACTTCCAACATCAATACTTTGTTTAAAATACTCCATGGTCCAACTCGACCTATTGTCATCAACCGAATGTGTCACAAAAACTCCTCCGTTTACCGAAGTAGATACTACTCAAGTATAGAGGGCGTCCTTGACCCCGCTCCGCCATATGCTCTGCTCTGATTGGTCGTTTATTAAATTATAATATTCATAACTTTTATTAGGTTAGAACGATATTTTACGTATAGAAACATTTAAGACATCAAACCAAATTAAATTAACAATTTTAGAAGCAATTAAAATGTAAACAAATAATATTATGCGTTATAAATCCAATCAACAATTATCCGATTTATATATTCCCTCCGACATATATATATATATATATATATAGATAGATAGATAACACTTTATTGTACACCATTACAGAAAAGCTTACGAACGAATATATATATATATATATATATATAAGTGATAAAACAAAACTCTTACGTAGGTAAAACCGAATAGTGATCCAATTACACGAAACCTTCGAAGCTACTAAACCTCTACACATTGATAAGATTAATTTATAAGGATATCAACTTACATGATTCATAATAGTTACAAGTCGTTTATAGGACCGTTAAAATGTTTTAGTCATCTAGATATTAATACGTGAAGCAAAAACTTTGTACCCCTTTTTACGAAAATCGTGCGCTCGGAGGAGTATGAAATTTCGCACATTTATAGTTTATATAGAGAAGGAGTGCAGAACGCTATTTTTTTATTATGCATAAAAATAAACATTACACATAATATCATGTATTTAACACACGCACACATATACTCTTTTGTTGATTGTTAAAGTCAAATTAAAAGTGTAAGTAAGCCTTGGCGAAATCTGTGATTATAAAAGTATAGTCCTTGACAACGGAACTTTAATAATGTTCAAACTTAAATTTTAAATTAATATTAATAATTACTGTACTATCATAGCTTCTTAATCGTTGTGAACGCCTCCTTTAAAAAGAACTTAAAACGGACAAAAGTCAAAGCAACCCTTTTCTAACAATTTTCTAGGACCTCTACAAGGATTTGTTTATTTTTGTACCATTTTGGGACATGTAAACGTCACGTACATAATGTTTGTTGCTTATATTCTGTTTCTGTTATGGTTCGAAACAATTTTATTTTTAGCAATATTATGTTTAGCAGAAAATTTTATATTAACAACAAACACGGAAGTAAATGTGCTTTTTTATACCATTCACGCGAGCGATGTTTGACATATAAAAAACGTAAAGTATTAAAAGACAATATGTACTTTAAAGCCCGGTTCATATAATTATCTTCCTATTCATTCGCTTACCTAATCATCGGTTGAATTACTTATATGTAGATTATATGTCAAATTTTAACCGTTAGTATGACATAAGAACACTTAGGCATTGACGGTATAGCGCGCTAGCTCTCGAACTTTTGGTATTCTACATTCATATTAGCATGATTATATTCTGTGAATCAGACATAGCTATTTGTGGACAAATTGTGTTTTCTGAGCAAATTTATAAATATTTGTAAGGATTTGGCCTCTTACATTTTATCTTCTTATTCATGAAAGTATGTTATTATATCTGCGGAAGTCTGTACAGTAACTCTTAAAGATATAGTGTTATTATCTATGACTGTAATTTTATAAGACATCAGCCTAATTACCTTTCATTATCTAATAAAAAGCGGCACTCAAACACAAAATAAGAGTCGTCTTTTAGTCGAAAGGCATCCTATACTAATCATATTCTACTAGAGTCAATTGAATGACAATAGTTTAAAAGCAATAATGCTTCAATACCAGGAAATCAAAATCAATTGTAATAGCGATCGCTGTCGTACAAAACATGTTACGAGTAAAATCATCTCGCGTTACCACAAAGTGCTTCGCTAATGACTGATAAAGAAGGTTCATTGTGTCAGGCGACTCGCACACGCAGAGCGGACGTCTTTTCGCACACATGTATTATATAACGCTAAATGCTCAATGACATTGAGGACAAATAACAGTTGTATGTTGATAATATTGAGTGATATCATCATTGATTGAGCATGTTTCCATATTTCGGAACTGTTCAAATATCGCTTGTTTTAATGTCAAGATTAGGAGGCTATCACATTTGTCACAGCTGGTCACATTTTTGAGACTCCTCCCTACTTGTACATCACATATTTTGCAATGTTACATCAAGAAATTATTAAATTAAAACAGCAGTTCCGTAATTAGTTTTATTTCAATTCGAATTGTTTTTCGTTAGTAGTTCAAATTTCGTGTTTTAAAGATAAAATCCACTTATATTCGATTCTTATAAACATTGACTTAATTTATGAATGGCCTCTTGTCTTATTGTCTGAAGCGGGCAAACAGACTGTCCACGCGATGGTAAGCGCTTACCGTCGCCTATAGACTTTGTAACGCCAATGTGCTGCCGCTCTCTAAACGCTGACTTCAACCTGGCCCGTAATGCCGGAACACAACTCAAGGTCCATCCAGCGATGGTAGCCTAGCTGTGGGCTGTTTTATCGCCTCTTACGACAGCCAGCCCGGCCGTAGGAAATTGTATTCTTCACAGATAGACCGATGAATGAGATGAATCGAATAGGGAAGAGAGATAAGTAGGGAATTTCATCAGTACCCGTTTCACGTTGATATTCTGTGAGAGGGTGTTAAATGTTATCACAACGATCTAACTGACCCAAAGAACTTTAATCAAATAAATGATCCCAGTATTGCTCCTATCACTTGTATATCTATTTTTTATTTTAACGCTAGAAACCCAATATTCCGCCATGATCAGGTGCGACGTGTATTCCGCCATTCCTCTGAAACAATGCTGCCGGAGTTAGATTAAGTTATATAATATTTATTTGCCTTGATCTAATTAACAAAGATTTAAGTTATTACTTAATAAGTCTATTAAATAATATTATTTAATAACTGATAAAGTGCCGTAATATGGCAAACTTATCTAGCGTTGCTGATGTATCGTGACCATGAACTATTAACTAACGACTTACCTACTGTTCTTCATGCTGTTATCTAATGCGATATAAATTGAATATTATACTAACTTCACTTGCATGTCTTTTGGGTCCGTATCTCGTGGAAACGTTCCTAGATGAATAGTTTTATTTCATCCCCGTTACGGAAAGCATATACGTAATATCACTGCTCCATCTGGGATATAATGTTAGTGTTCTTTTTACGCAGATGTAGCGATTGGCTTAATGCGTTATTTCCGATGTGATATTATTATTAATTAGTAATGCCGTTAAAGTCACTGAGTATGCACTGTTTGCTACGAGTCCATTAATTCTTCCAAAAGTAATTCTGTGACATACTGCTGTATGTAACTTCTAAAAAAAGAGCTTGAGATATAAATAGACTAAGAAACATAAATCAAAACAATTTTTAGCTAGATGCTGGGGAGTTCCTTGGCGCTTCTTCTTCTTAACAGCAATAACACGTTGAGAAGCGGTGTACATAGAATAGGAAATTAAATTTCAATTAGGGTTCCCCAGTGGAACTTATTTTGTATATAAACATTTGAATTTGAAAAATACATAACGTATGTATATACTTTACCTGTGTCTGTAATGTATGTAACTAATCATTACAAGTATCATTTGAATTAAGTCTTTACGAAACCAGTGAAGTAAGGGTCAAGGTCACCTTTTCATGCAAAATTAAGGGTTTTTCTTAATCATCTGATTATTGAACGAACGAACGGACGGACCGATTAAAATGTATAGACCTGAGTTGTGTTCCGGCTTAGGAGTTCCAAAGGCTCTTTAGTGAGCGACAGCACATTAATAGTGTCTACATATGTACAAATGTCCATAGGTGATATAATCGCTTTCCATCAGGTGGGCCGTCTGCCTGCGTGCTGATCGCATGCAATATAAAAAATTATCTGTGGTAAACGCGGTTGTTCTGGAAAAATACTAACTGCTAAGACGTGGAATATGATATTAGAACACATTATACTAATGCAACTGGTTTCATAGTAGTCGCGTGTAGGTCAATGTTAACAACTGTTTTACATTGATCTTGATGATATTTATGGTAAACATGACTACTCATAAAATTGAATTGTCTGTCCGTGACTTCAACATACAAAAATTTAAAGCTACTATTTATTCGATACGTAACAACTGTTCTCTAGAAACGTATGCCAATAAATAAGTAAACAAAAGAAGACTATCACAAAAGAATTATAAGTAATTAGTTCAATTGCCGACAGGTAATAAAATGTCCTTCTATATCTATACGTGGAATTTGTTTTTGTCGGAGCCTAATGTATTTGAACAGAACGCGTCAACGCCAATGCATGGCGGTTTAAAACTTTTGGTCGCCAGTTTGTTATAGGTATATAAGTGCCCTCGTACTCGCTTGCTAAATAAAACTGGATATTATAAAGTGCTGTTAAGAGTGATTGATAAGTTCCATAATTTTTACAATGGTAGTTTCTCTTTTTATATAGAAATCATATAATTAGATTTTAGATAATTATTTTATTTTTCGATAATTAGATTACATGACAGCCATTGCCGTATCGAGTGCGTAGTGACTATAATAATGTAACCACCGATAACTTCTTTCGAAACGTAGTACATATACTAGCAAGTAGGCTTAATTTGTGTATGACCTTCAAAAAATATTGTTCTCTATAGTAGAATTATTTTCTCCGTGCAGTTTGGTCAAATAAAACTCGGCCTCAGCCCGGCTAGGCCGGTGAGCATGTTGCGCGGGCGCAATACCATTATCGATAAAAACTCATTCTTATCAAAGAAAAGTTATCATTCTTATAAAAATCATTATTATCTTTTTTGCTGTTAGTTTTAAACTTAGGTATAAGTATTTATATTTATTTTTAATATAACTTGTTACATTCATTACTTATAGTTTTTTAATTCATAGATACCTAATTAATCATTTATTTTAAATCATTATTATTCTTATTTTAATAAATACGTTGTTTTATTTATTTTTTTCTTTCATTTATATCACTAACCCACAAAATAACAAAACTAAATACACTATCAATAACGCTTATCGACAACAATAATGCGTATCACTATGCCTGCTCATGAGGCTCGTGAGTAGAAGAGAGAGCGAAATACTCGCTTCACTGCTCCGTTTATTTATAACCCAAACTGCACGGAGAAAATAATTCTACTATAGTGGAACTCAGTTTCGGTAGAAACCTGAACTTGTACTGAATGCATGTGATATTGGCACAGAAGTATTTTGAGAATTATTATCGGCAGCGCGAGCAACAGCAGCACTGGAAGTAGTTTCGAGGGGTAAATATTTTTACATAACCATTTCTGTATTTTACAGATTCGGTGTATTCGAACAAGCTAAATTATACATGGTGACTGACGATGGTACATTGACGAATACTGGTAAACTAGCGTGTGGTCTCGCCGCTGGTGTTGCCGAGGCTATCTTCGCTGTCACTCCAATGGAGACTGTTAAGGTGAAGTTCATCAACGACATGAGGATGGAGAAGCCCCGGTTTAAAGGATTCTTCCACGGAGTCAGGACTATTGTCAGGGAAGAAGGTGAGTTGTGAAATGCCTTCATTTACTAAATACTAAATAGGCCTACAATCAAATCTAAAACCATGTACAGTCGTGGTATGATAATATTTGCCAGTTTCCAAATTGATTCATTTACCGTTCCGCGAGCACATACCTTTTTAAACTAAGTTACACAAAAGATTATTCAACAATAAAATATGTTTAACTCATTGACAATAAAGTTCAAAATTACTTAGATCAAAGTTGTTTGGTTTTCTGTCTTGTCTTCGAAAGTTTGTTTAGAGATGTAAATCCTTTTTACTAGTTTTAATATTTATGATAAACGTAGTGATTATATCTTGTTTATGATGATTAGACTATTGTTATTATTTCAGTGTCTGTCATTATCAATATTGCAAAAAAAAACACTTGTTTGTTCTGTTTCTTGTCCTCATGCAAGCAAAATCGACTTTAAGGCGACGAACCTTTTCATACCGCGAGTGTACATAAAAAAGAGTATACCATTAAATACCTTTTAGGGATGTTATGGAGTTTCCTAAACGTAACCAAAACTATCGGATATCCGAAACCGTAACTAAATCGTACTTCCTGCTAATATTATAAACGCGAAAGTTTGCAAGAATATATCGACAGCTAGTCTTTCACGCAAAAGCTACTGAATGGATTTTGATGATATAAACTTAACAATAATATAGCTTACACGTCATAATAACAACACAGGCTATAATTCGAATTCAATGAATTATCCAAAATATAACGATTTTCCATCACACGCAGCTGAAACCGCGGGACACAGTCTGACATAAAAGCCTAGTATAAAGTAGATAGAACATAGCTCCATAACTTTTTCTGTCTACCTTCTTTCTGTGTGAGGCAACTGCTAACGCAGCAGGCTATAGGCGGCATTTGGCCGATTCATTCGTTGTTAATGTTCAACGATAAACCGCGCCGTGCGCTCATCCTTTTCTTGGATAAGATTCTCTCAAGTCACTTTGCTTACTGATTGTGCCAGACATTTATCACACTTAGACTTTGTACAAAGTGTAGTTTATTCCTGTGTGCATCCTGAACGGAGCCAGGAGAGGGCGGATCTCAAGGTTGCCGGAGTTCTGCTTTTCTAGTGCAAGGAATTAGGACATATCTCTCTCATACAATCCATAACTATATAATCAGCAAATTACCCGTAGGCTACCCGCGCCATATTATTAATTAATATTATAAGAAACTTTAAAAGCTAAATGCGACACTCTGGCAGGTTTTTACTCCCCTATTCCACATGTATATAGCCGTCAAATCGTAACCTTGTAATTATTTGTACTGTCCTTTTACAATTATTATGGCATTGAATTTAAGGGGAACGACCATTCAGTCTTTATGGGTGTTATGGGCTGTTATTATTTATATATTATACTGAGTAAAAAATAAAACTATTGTATGCGTTTTTACAATAGATTTTCATTTGAAACTTTAAAGTATTTGTCACTGTGTTCACTTTGACCTGACCGCAGACCGCACCCAGCGTGACAAATGCTTAATGCATCTCTGGAAAAATTGCATATTTCGTCTACCGAGAGTTTGATATTGCACGTTACTTTTTGAAGTAATAACTTCTTATGGGAGGGTAAACCGCTTCGTTACGTAACGCGTTATCGGCGCCAGTGTGTCGGGCTTCCCTTTCTCTCACACAAGTTATCACTTCTGTCCCTTAAGATAGTTTATTAAACATTCTCCTTACCTGCTTTAGGAATCGGTGGAGTGTACAAAGGTGTGACCGCAACGATAATGAAGCAGGGCAGCAATCAAGCGATCAGATTCTTCGTGATGGAATCATTGAGGGACTGGTACAAAGGTGGAGACAGAGATAAGCCTGTGCCCAAGTATATCGTGGGGTTGTTCGGAGGCGTCGCTGGTAATTATATTGATTTCATCTTTTTCTGTCACGAAAAAGCGTCACGGCCGCGTGTTCTAATACTTACATTTTTAAACTCGTGATATCTTTCGAATGGAATGTCCGAATTAAATAATTCAAAAAGTTATATAAAGGTATTGAAGCAGTCTTGAATATGAAGTAATTTGTTTTGATAAGGATGAATACCATGATACAAATAATTTTAACATATGCTTAAATCCGGTGATTTCTACATCTTAAAGTCCATTATTTTTTTATCATCCCTACTGACTTGCTAATTTCGTTAAGATATCTAAATCTTTTATTATTATTTTCATTTCTTATAAATATTATAATTCTTTTAAAACTTGCTTGATAAACAAGAAAGTAATGTCTAACTTTTCACGGAGGAGGCAAATTGTTTCGTATATTTATTTAGCCTCAAATTCTTTACATTTTTCTTTAAATATATACTATATATAAAAAAATATATGTTCAAAAAAATATAAAAAGCCGATGTCCCTTCCCTTCATCCAAATACCAAGCGAGCATCTTTCTAGGTGTCGGTCAAGGCTCTTCACTATTAAAAGATTATCATGGTTGCGAGTGCGAGACTCGAATTAAAATGCCGTTGGAATTACTATAGAATTTATTAGAACTATACAAACACGTATAACACAGATAACAATATAACCGGAGGCAATAGGTCCAAATGTAATGCACAATTCAATAACACGCGCAAAGTCCGTCACTAAATGAACACACGTCTCGCCTCGCTTGTGTTATCGCTTTGACTGCCGATCTCTCCATTGGACCATTGCTGGATTGATACAATATGGCTCCCAGCCCGCATATATCGGACTTCTTAATCAGCTCGACACACCTGCCTAATGACTGCCATAAAATATGACATTACACAATGGACTGTTTTCAATTCGTCGAAATCTTTTTTTATGTATATTCACCGATTACCTCGAGATTTATGATCCGATTTACGTGATTCTTTATTTGTTCGAAGCGGAATAGCTGCCACTTGGTCCCCTAAAAAATTGGCGTAGTTTGGCCCAGTAGTTTTATTTTAATTTTATGAAATTTTTATGAAAAAAATTCCATTCCGTTCCTTAAGTACACCGATTACTCTGAGATTTATGTGATTCTTTATTTGTTCGAAGCGAATAGTTTTCATTTGATTTTAAAAAATTCCATTCCGTTCCTTAAGTACACCGATTACTCTGAGATTTATGTGATTCTTTATTTGTTCGAAGCGGAATAGCTGCCATTGATCCTCTAAAAAATTTGCATAGTTTGGCCCAGTAGTTTTCATTTTATGAACATTTTTTATGAAAAAATTTCCATTCCGCGCGGCACCTTTCGCAGACATACCCATAGCTAGACACTAAAAAGTAACAAATAAATAAAAAAAACTTCGTTTAAAAAAACCAACTCCAAAAACTAAAAAACCAAAATGTATAAAATAACTTATTTCTAAAGTGCAAAGTAAAACATAAAAATTGCTATGTTTTAAAAATTACTGGGCACCGATTTTAAAATGTTTTAGATAATATATATAAATAATAATGTAGCTTTAGAAATAAGTTATTTTATACTTTTTAGTTTTTGAAGTCGGTTTTTTAATTTGTTCTAATTACGAATTTTACAAACAAAAGAAGTGCAAATGCGGGAAGGTAATAAACAGCGGTCTATGGTAGGCAGGTGTGCATTAACTTTTTGTCGGCATGTAACATCATTATCTCTTACTTATGCTCTCATCACAGGCGCCGCCTCAGTGTTCGGCAACACACCCATCGACGTAGTAAAGACAAGAATGCAAGGCTTGGAAGCGGCGAAATACAAGAGCACGTGGGACTGCTTCATCAAAACCTGGAAGCACGAGGGCCCGTTGGCATTCTACAAAGGTACGGTCCCCAGGCTCAGTAGAGTAGTGTTCGACGTCGCGATCACGTTCACGATCTACGATAGTATTATGGACGTGTTCAACATTGTATGGAAGTAGATTGTATGTCGAAAAGTGTATGAAGGTTACTACATAAGTAGGGTTTTTTTGTTTTTTTTTTAAGTGAATTCGATCAATGTGAATGCTACATTATTTTAGATTAAAGGCTAAGTAATTTGAATGCGAAAAAATTAAATATAATTATGACAGGTTTAAGGGGCTACCCTAATGGAATTTGTATAATAAATATATCTCTATATTGTTACATCTTGATCGTTGATATAATATTTTGTTCCGTCATATTATGCATTCCAGTGTTTTAGGCTGGGCAATTAATTTATTTACAATCATTGACTCGGTTATTTAAGGGCTTAAATGGAGTTCGCTACCTCGCTCGCGCAATTCAACATTTTTGAAGATATAATTGACATTACTAAAAGCGCTGCTAAGCATACACTAAGATTTTTATGTGAAACATCCTAATATTAATATCGAGATTCGCATTGTACAGATTTGTCGTGAATAGATTCCGCCAATTTATATCTTCAAAATTGTTGTAATGCGAGATAGAGAACTCCATTTCTGTATCCGTTAATATAGGCATGGAAGAAAATACTAGGCATACAATCGCCCAGTAAACAACGTTACTCTGCATAGCTCCGGAATTCTAAAAAATTAATGACGTCATAGAACGCCCTTTAATCTAGGGTCAGTTTGGTCCATACGCCTTAAAATTTTTGAAGGTTTATGAAACAAATTAACATAAAAAGAAAAAAGTGTGCTCAAAAGTACAGAGCACTTTTATTGTATGTTATATAAAACTATACATTAATTCAAACTTTCAAGTTTGCATTTGTGGCAGTATACCATATGGGAATCATTCTAAGACAGATATTAGTAATAATCTGAATACGGGCCTAATCAAAGTACGTGTCTGACTTATTATTATCGAGCTGCTTGGCTTAAAGGCCTAGTTGCCAAGCCATAAATGCATTTATATTTTTTTAAATCATCGAGCTGCTCAGGGCATATTCAGACTGTTGCTAATGGATCTGACTTGAGATGGTTGTCATGATTCGTTACGATAACATAAAATGACTCAGTTCCAAATTCTTTTTAATAATAAAGCATCAATCGTCAGCATGGCTTGGAACTGATTTAGTCAACTATTTTCTGCACAGCATTAACTTTAATACTCTCTATATTAAACTTCGATTAACCGGTTTTTCCGCGGAAAGAGAAGTGTCATTCTATCTCTCTCAACATGCGTCTGGAAACTTGCTATATATACCACATGGCTGAGATTTAAAAGTGTGCGGCAAAAATCGTTCAAAACCGGTTTATTCAACACAACCTATTGAACGCTAGTTTATTAACAAAAACCGTTTGATTGCATTTAAAATGAGAACAAAACAAAAAAAATGTTTCTATGTATCTTAGGTTATTACCGGTTCGACTTTTCTTACCGGTTTCCAAGCCTTGATCGTCTAATGATAGATGATGCTATATTATAGTCATGTAGGATTCGGGAGATTTTCATATAGAGGCTTTTAATGAGTTATTGTCATTCGTAGTACTCTTCCATGATATTGTGTAGGTGCAAATTTAATTTTAAGTAATAAAAGTATAGCTTTGTAATAGTAAGTTGACAGAGAAATGTACGAAATTATTTTTGATAACGCAACTTAGTACCATAAATCATGGCAGTAAGTATTTGAAAGGAGTGGTGTTTTTTTTTTTTTAAATATGTAAACGGAAGGGTGAAGTTTGTCGACTTGAATAAAAATTCAAATATAAAATATTTGACTGTATAAAGCTTTGTGCATTTGAATTTATTTTTAATTTGGACGCATTATAACGAGCGGCGCTTTGCCTTATAATGGTGTGCTTTTTATTTTTGTATGCATTTTATCTACAAATTTTGACTATACTATTTATTTTGTAGAATAATTATAAAATGTGATGTTTAATGTATCAATTATACAATGTTTATGGCTGTTATAATATTTTAATGTTATTTGTACGTCATTAACGCATTTTAAGTTTAACAAAATGGCGGACTGTGGTCACGCGCGACGACTCTTGCGAAAAAAAAAAGTTTTATTGTAGAAATTACAATTTTATCGACCGATAATGCTTTGACCACAGCTTAAGGGGGTTCAATCAACCTTTTAATATTCGAATGGATGAGGTTTTGATTTGATAAATCTAGATTTTATGTACAAATCTTGGGTAATGATTATAATACATGATTTATTTGCATAATATGTATGTATAAACAAGTTTATGTTAAATTTATATCATCGAATCACACCCATAAAAAATATTCGTAGGCATCGAACCGATATCATAAGTAAGCACTAAGCTTGTTTTTATGAAAGTTTAGGTATGTTATTTCTATCTGAGCCCTGTGAATATCATATGTGGTTTTAGTTACCGCAGCGCCGTCTAGTTACAAAAACCGCACCGATCGGATCCCCTTAAGACATAAACCCGTTAAAATATGCAAATCGATTTATCTCCATATATAATAATTGTTATAACACATGTGATATTTACTAAGACTAACGACACACCTGCGGAACGTACGGCGCTGAATTTTCGGCTATGGTTTAAAGGCTTAGTTGCCAAGCCATAAATATTAAAAAAAATGTTCGCCTAAATACGCTCGCAGCGTTTTTAACCTATGAGACCGCGAAGTTCGTCGCCGAACTTTCAGCGCCATACGTTCCGCAGGCGTGTCGTTACACTGTCTAATTATTCCACTGATAATATTATTTTTTAAAAATTGCATTTAATCAATTTTATTCCAATTTAAGATTTCTTAAGATAAAATATAGTTTGCTAATATTTTGAAAGGCAGAACATGAGTTAGGTATTAATGAAATACAGATTTTAAAATAAATTATCGTACAATGAAATATGGCAACGACAACCATCTTGGGAAGTCTTACAATCATTCCAAAAATTTGTTTTAAATATTACTATTTTAATGATTTATGTATTAAAGAATATTTCTAATTATATATATTTATAAATGTATTTGTGAATTAATAAAAATAATAGGAAATTTTAGTGTGATTTTTATTTTTTATTTTTGCAACTTTCTGACATTGTGATATTGAGACAATTACCGCGTAATGACGTTAAAGATAAGAAAAAGGTGTGTGAAACCCTCGGATCTGTCTCAGATAATTGTGGTGACTGTAATAGCGTCATTTTGAATAGTGAAACGCAACCCAATATCCACGGCACGCTCACGACCTTGTCGCGGCATTACCAACAACGAAGCGGGATAAGACTTACACCAATTATTAAAGGAACCTTTTGATTCACTATCAATAGAAGCAAAAATTAATTATTAAAAAACCAAGAACGTTAGTAAATTTTTTATTCAAAAATGTAATGTCAATAAAGTCACATTCCAAAAAATAATCAAATTCACAAATGCTTATTCTATATCACAATATTGTTTCCTGGAAAAGATAAGTAATTATTATAATTGAAGACATGAGTGGATGAAGGTGATAAGTCGCATAATTCCAATTCTGAGTAAATCGAGATAAAAGTTTTACTTTTGTTTTAAACTGAACTTTTTTTTTAATATGCCTTATATCTATGGTCTAAGGTCTGTAGTCATTTGGTATTGACTTATAACCTTCATCTACGCAAAAAAAGCAAAAAACCGAATATGCGACATATCACCTTCATCCACTCACGTCTTCAATTATTTATTAAAACAGTATTCTAAAGTATGGTGTTACAAACGTCCATAGGCAATGGTGACAACTTTCCATCAGGTGGGCTGGTCCACACTATCTTATTGAGTAATGAGAAGCCTTTATGTATACAAAATATTTGCAACCGTGAAAAGGGATAATTTGTTGTTTAAATTTATATACCTAAAATAGTTTAGTCAGAGGCGAGTCTAGCCCATGCAGCGCCCTCTAGCACTGTCAAAATGGGATACTTACAGTTATACTTAAAATAGAATAAGAAATATAAAGAAAAACAATTATTAGATAGACATGTTGCTGGGGAGTTTCTTGCCGCTTGTTCTCCTTAACATATAGTATTATGAACTTATTAATGAAGTGACGATCATTGTACAGACGTGCTAACAAAGGTATACTCTGATTTTTAATTACCTGGACTGAAGTGACAGCGGCAATCGACCTTTTTATATTTCTATATTTAACAAGCTTGGAGCAACTGGGATTTAACCTCACAGTGGTGACTTGTTGATTAACTCGCTTATTAATCAAAAAAGGTCGAATGCAGCTATCATTTTAATCCAGGTATTTAAAAATCAGTATACATATATTTTAATCAACGTTTAAACGTTACGTAACCCATCCATAACCAAACACTATGTTTATTATTTAAGCGGGAATTTCAAGCGTGGCTGCCAGCCTTACACTTTCATACATTACTTACTGTACTCTTCTCTCTCTGACTATAGTAATGTGTATATGTCTATCTCCCTCCCCCAACACCGAGTACGCGCGAAATGTTCTACGTGGTTTGTATGTTATTCATATTTATTACTTTTTGAATACACAACAACGATCGCGCACAATTGAACTATTTGCTAACCAGCGGTTAATCGGATGACCGGAACCATTCCTAGAATAATCTTTGGAAATCTGGGCACATACGCTATAGTAGATAAAATTTCCTGTGAAATAGCTTCTTTGCGCGAGCAACGTGTTATTCCCAAAAATTTAATTTAATAAAAATCTTTTAAAATCTTCTAGAAACCACACTACAGCATAGTGTTCCGTTTGTTCATAAAAGTGCTGTTTTTCACTTAATCACGGCTTTTTTAATAACGTGGTTGTAAAAATTGGAGTTGTCAAGTTGTACGATAATGACCTAAAAGGGATAATAACTAAAGCTCTTGAATGCAGTTCCTGGAACACATCTGTGGTCGATGTTGTAACTATCGACAACTGCCATTTCCTCATTGCTTAGAGCAAAGTCGAAGATATCCAGATTTTCCTCTATCCGAGACTTTGTAAACGATTTTGGCAAGACTGGTATACCACGTTGTATCTGCATGAATTAAAAAATACACGTAATTATAGATATTTGTGCCTGAATATTATTTTATAAAGAATACCAGTTCACTGGATAGCTATGACTAGTGTTGGAAGGCACGTAAAGATATAATAGTTTCAACGTCTATGCTACCACTTTACTTGCTTATGTCATGTTCGGATGTATGGTTTCTCGTTCTTATGTTTTTTTATAATAAATAAAACTATACTAATTAAATTAAAGTGTATTTAATAACAAAACAATATTCTTAAAATATCCACACGCTGACGGTGACAAAATAATAATTATAATAATAATAATAATTTATTTGAAAGAACACATGTTTACATAATAACAGAACAATTCGTTGCACTGCAAAAGTATAAAACTGTGCTGCAGTGAAAAAATTGCGACGAAAACTACACATGGTGACATCACCGCTCAAGCTCAGGTTGTAATTCACAACTTGTTCCTGGTTTTATAAGAATTGAAAACTGACCCCGAGAAAACCAACCTGAATATACCAAGAGCAAATGTTAGGAAGAAAGCGAATGTCACTGATCTAAATCTTTTCAGGGCCACATTACGATCTATGCAGTTTCACTATGATTACGTCGAAACATTTTATCTTACAAATTAAAAACTTTTATTTTCGCGAAAAATTAGGTATTCCTATTAATGCTTAACATAATTTAGCATATCGATCGTACCTATCCCATTATCGATTTCGATAAGCACCTCTACAATACGCACATCACTACACCTCTCCATAAGACCTCTAAGTGCGAGCGAGACAGACAGATAAATATGATTTATGGCCCGAGTTAATAATGCGCGACTATATCTATACATAGCAACCATAAAAGTATGAGTTATAAAGTTTATATGATCTAAGATGACAACTCATCTTACTTACCAAATATCTCAAAGCGACCTGCGCTCTGGTTTTTCCATATTTCTTAGCTATTTCGCCTAGTTTCGGATCGGTTTTTATTGTATCTTTGCCAATAAACTCTGGTCTTGCTTCCGATATGAGACCAAGTGGTGTATATGCCACGGGTAATATTGAATGTTTTTTACAGTAATCAACCAGTTTGTGCTGAGTTAATGTCGGATTTATCTGAAAATAATATAACAAATGTAAAACTTAAATTCACACTTTCATTGTATTAGTGTATATTAGTAATGAAATTGCTTTAGTCTGGATTAAAATGTGACATAGTACATAAAATTAGAACAAAACCTTTTAACGATATATCCTAAAACTTGATTTTTAATACAGTGGTAATAGTAAATTGTTTTAGGAACGAAGTTCCTTATCGCGCGTTGCGAAAGGGGGCTAGACGGAAAAAATTAAGACTAAAAGTTGTAACGGCATTTTTTGCTATAGTTGTAAGCCTTGTGGCGTGCGGGTCTTTCTTTCTCTCTCTCTCTCTCATAGAAAGCAAGCCAGTTATTTTCGTTTCATCTTTCTATTTCGCATTCAACAGAGTGGTGTCGCGACGATTATTTTTGTTGAGTGTATACAGGTTTTTTGTACATAATAAATAATAACAATAATGAATCCTGACAGTGTTTCTGCACAAGTTCCGGATATTACTGATGGAGTTAGGTAAGTAGAGATTCTATACAGACAATAATAACAATAAAGACTCGCATTATAACTAACTTCGTTCCATCCCGGTGTCCCTTGACACAGTTTTTTTATGTTTAATGTGTTTGGATAACAAAAAAATGTATCACTTTTTTTATAAGCCCGGTGGTGTAGTAGTGTATGTTAGTAATTAAGTTACTTTAGTCTGGATTAAACCACTGTGGAACATACGTGCATTCACATTTAATCCCCGCACATCGCATCATATAAGATCTTGTTATTCTTGCAACGAAGAAAGAATACGATTTCTTGCGACCGGGCGGCCTTGTCGCGAGACGAAATAACCCACAGCCAGGTGGTAGGGCATTTACCCGTCTGGATAGCTACCACACCTACGTAATACGTACATAAAACTACGTTTTAAGGGCGGTATTTTATTTGATTTTTATTCAGACGTAAATAAAAACTTTTTAATATTTCTCATTGACACTCGAATCTTTGTTTTATGTGACCACGGGTGCTGAAAAGTGGCCGAAACCTCGGAACGAAATCAATTAAAATAACGCGCTCAAAACCGTTAAAATGTTGTTTTATTATGTGTACTACTCGCATAAACTTAAGACTAATATAAAAACTGCAGTTTGTGAGAAAATCAAATCTAGACGAGAGTTCCGTTTATATCCAAAAAAGGTCTGTACCTATTGTAGCTCTCAAGTATTTTATTAATTACATGACTTTAAATTCCCGGGGTACGAAGTACCGTAGCATTTAAAAAAGAATGTAAGCCATAGTTTACCGTTTTATGAAACCGTGTTAGAATAAACTAGTTTTAACATATCCGAACTATTACAAACCATTTCCGGGAAAATTCCCGCGGGATTTCCGGGATTAAAAATCACACGTTTTATTGCATAAAAATTGTGCAATACAAAATACCATCGAACAGTGAAACATCGCACTGGAATTCGTTTTTTTTGTCACTCTGGCAATTACAAATCATTCCCAGAACGATTCCCGCGATAAAAAAAAGTAGCGCAGATTTTAAGTCTACGAATTTGCTATCGATCAGTGAAAACCACAACGAAATCGGCCCAATAGCTTTTACGTGAAACTCGAACAAACAGACAAGTCTAAAAAAATTGCTCTTCCACTTTGGTTTTTTTAATAGCTTCAATGTACAGACACAGCATGTGCATAATTTTATAACATTATTACATTAATAAAATATTTGTATGATGTAAAATGAAATCATCTAGCTAACCTCAATTTGGTTAACGACAGGTTTGACAGATGCATTCTTAAGCAACCTCTCCAACTGTTCTTCACTAAAGTTGGAAACTCCAATTGATTTCGTGAGTCCCTCTTTGAGTGCGTTTTCCATGCCCCGCCATGTTTCTATATAGTCTATTCCAGTGTCTCTCCCGCTACCCTAAAAATAAAGACTAGTTAATATAAGCAATTATTAAAATTTAGAAATTTTGTTTCTAAAAAACAAGGACCTCTGCTGTTCTATATCTCCAAGATTCTTAAGGCAATATGTGTTACCACCTTTAGAATCTAAGGCTGTACTTACACTATAAAAATACAACAACTTATACAGTGAGGGGACAGTAATTTACGAGCTTTGGAAAATTTCCTAAAAAAGTTATTGAAAAAACATCATCATGATTTTTCCAGATCAGATGTATGATGCCCCACATGACTATGTATTAAAAAACTATACACAGTGACTTGTGCAAAGAAACATAGCACAAAAAATCAATCTTTAGTTACATATTTGCAGCTACTCCCAATTTTGAGTAGATTTTGAGCTTTTACTATACCGCAATAGTGCCATACAGACTACATCTTGGCTATCATCCATATTGACCCAATATATAAATATTAATAACTGTGACATACAAAGGCACACAGGACATGCTTATTATGTACAAAGATAGACATATAAATGTCACACATGTGTGTTTTTTTCTATTGCATTGTTTTATATTGTACATTTATTTATTTATGCTTGTATATTGTATTTTGATTTATGTTGTAGTTCTGAATAAACGTTTTTTCTTTCTTTCTTCTTTCTTACACACACACATAACAGTCTCATTTTCGTTTAAATGACACTGAACCCTAAAAATTGAAGAACAAATAAAAAATACTTATGATTTGGTCTGAACTTTCGGTGGTGACATATGATACACTTACATGTTTGTCACTACATTTGGTAAACACTAACTTCTAGGTATGAGTGTGTCGAAATTTCATATGTACCTCTAGCTTTAATAGTTCCTAACAATTTAAGGGTTTTGTTATACTAATATGTTTCAGAAGCATAAAAAACAGAGCATAGACAACAAACTCACATCAACGGACACTGGCCAATGTATGAGATACAAATCGATGTAATCCAAATTGAGTTTGGCCAAAGACTCCTTCAGCGATGGGATGACATCCTTCTCTGAGTGGCAATCATTCCAAAGCTGAAAATATTTCAAACTATACACATCCCCTTCACCTCCTTCTAAAATTTTCAAAAAGTACCAAGTTTAGGCCTTCAATTTAGATTAAACAAACCATTGTTTGAAATAAACATTAACATTTTGATATAGAATCAATTTGACCTTGTGACCTTTAGTATAAAAATGATTTTTAAATTTTGATCATGAGTACTGCATAACATCAGTTATTGTCTGAGAGGAGTACTATTTAAGAATAAGAACCCATAAGATATTTGAATTATTTTTTCAAGGATGAAATATTTTTATAACTTAACATCTAAAATAATTAATATTATGAGAATATTATTAATTCTCTTATTTCTCATCTTCTCCTTCCTTCTCTTATTTCTGATCTTATTTCACCATCAAGAAGTCTTATATACATGAGTATTATCATCACTATGGTATACATACATATAATAACACAGACACCAAATTTTATGATAATTCATGCATTCAATTTTGTTTATTTTAGTTATGGTTCTGTACCCCAAGGAAACTAATATTTTCTGAGGTAAATAGTTATTCCATGTTCATCACCTTTATCCAAGGTACCTTGTATAAAGTTGATGAACATAGAATAACCAAATTACATGACAATATAATAAATGAACTCCCTAATATTATGGAAAAAAAATAAAGATACAAAGTAAGCCATTTTCATATGTATACACTATATAACAAGGTAAAATAGTATGTTGCCTTGTTATGCAAGTTGGGGTGCCTAATGACTAATGTAACCACATCCCATGTGGGTTTAAATCCTGATTGGGAAGCATACATTGCTTAAACAGCTTTTATGATCTAATGTGTACACCTATTATTACATTTATCATATGTTAACAGTGAATAAAAACTTCCTGATGAAACCTGAACATTAAAATAATGGATACATAAAGCCTACCTCACAGCATTGAACAAGGATGACAGGTGTACCATTCTTTCATTCATGTAGGAACCCAGAATCAGACATTTTCAGACTTCTACTTATACAGATATCTTACCTTGGTAGTAATAAACAAATCTTCTCTGGCGACTAATCCTTCGTTTATCTTATTTTGAATACCTTTACCAACTTCCTTCTCATTATTATAACAAGATGCTGTGTCTATATGTTTATACCCAGCTTCAATTCCCCATTCTACTGCTTGTTGGTACTGGCCAGGCTCTGCTTTTCTCTGAAAAAGTAATATATTTATTAACTTACAAATAATATTAAAAAATAAACTTACATACATAATTTATTAGAATTATTTTAGGAGCTGAAAGGCAATTTAATTTTGAAATAAGGATAGTATGATTTCTCACATTTTAGTAGTGGCTTTCAAAGCATGATGTAAGTGATTACCTTCAAACCTTTACTACATAAAGTATGAAACTTATTTTTTTCAAATTATATATTATATAATAAATATTTACTATGATTATGACAAACTATTAATAAGAAAAATTATAGATTTATCTTATTAATTATTTATTATTAATTTACACAGAAACAGCAAGACACTAGGTCTTATATCTTGGCACTAGCAGCTCAGATGTCAAGTTATGTTTAAATATTTTTGACACCATGTATTTCTTATGTATCCTTTTGTGTTGTCATGCCTGTCATCAATCATGTACCATTATTAAATATATTAAACTTATGATATGCCTTTACATGTTTCATAGTGCTCATTCTTTATAATTCACACATTCGACCACTGACAATCCTGAATTGCTACAGACACACACAAAAAGATAAGCTAATAGTTATTAAGATAAAGGTACCAGCCATTGGTCTTACTCCATAAATAAGTTTAAACAATGTTGGAATGTCCTTGATATAACCTTTACCACTATATATTGCATATTAGTCTTATGTATTCAAATATTTACAAAATTATAAAAGAAGCAGTATTAGAAAGCAGCAGCTCTAATTCATTTTAATTTACTATTCTACTGGCACAACTTGGATTTTGAAATATATCTATTGAGAAACATAGAAGAGGCTTGAATCATGTCACATTAGAGACCATGTCTTACAGAACAAATTCCATTTACCAGGATAAGAAGTAGGTATATTAATTTCTTGATCATTATCAAAATACCAAATTTTATTATAATTGGCTCATTCAGCCAAGACAAAGCGTGCTTTAAATCCATATCCTTAGAAAAAACCTCATTCCGGGTTAAAAGACTTATCATATAATTAAAATTAACAAGGTTACTTAAAAGTTACACAAAACTTACAGCGTACGTGCCAAGCCCGATCATAGGCATTTCAATGCCATTATTTAATTCAGCAGAAATCATACTGAATGAACTTCGTACTTCTAAATCTTTAAAATTGCTTGAATAACTTAAACCGGTTAATTATTATTTTCTTATCAAAAACTTCCAACGATAGGCGATGACATGATAACACTGATAAGTGTTGTAGTTGTCAATCTGAATCAAGTTATCAGGAGTTTTTGGCGGGAACTGAAAGGAGATGCTGTGCTATGCAATTTTATTTTCTAAAAATGTGTAAAATTACTCTAAACTGAACAATAGTTGTAGGATATTGATAGTTTTTGAGTAGCAATTATGCGTTTTATGAGAAATGTGAACTGTATAGTCAAATGTGGCCTTTTGAGTTGTCACAAGAACTCCGTTGAATGGCACTAGCTGATTACCTACAGTTCAGGTTTGCTACACATAGGGAAATGAAGAAATTATATTGTACTACTAAGATCTGGCTTAAAAGCCTAGCTGCCAAGCCATAAACCTAAATAAAAAAATCAAGTTATCAATGTCAGGTAATTATACCACAGTTGCCAGATGGGGGGGATTCACTGCAAATTCGGGATTTTTGACGTCGAGGACGAGATTCGGGGTGAAGATTGTTTTGGGGACATCAGGGCTGAAGATTGTTTTGGGGACATCGGGGCTGAAGATTGTTTTGGGGACATCGGGGAAAATATTTTGTTGTGAAAAATTTTGGAGAGATATTTTAAGTATCAATAATTCTTTTACAGACACAATTCTCATTGCTACAATTATTATATCTAAGTCACAATACGGTATTATTACTTTATCTTAGAATTATACTATGCTAATAGTGAGTGAATCATACTTCAATTCAATAGTTCGTTTTAATAATTCAATTAATTCGTTCGTTCATTTACGTTATTTATTTATTATGCCGACTCTACTCGTATGCGTCGTATCTCAGTAGCCTACTACTTTCCGTTAGAGACTCACAATAATCACGTTCACAACCGCAGTTTTTCCCGTTCCACTTATTATTTGCTGGCGTCACAATCCTAAACTCAAGTGGAATGGTTATTTAATCCACTTATTGACGCGGGTCGTTGTGAGCGTCCCGTGGGCGAAAATGATGACGTCATTAGTGACGTTTTCACTACGATGGTGGTTTTGATTTTTTATTTCCCTTTAAAATAAGTAAAAACTGTTTTGGGGTTTTTTTTTTCTCAAAAAGCTTATTTTTGAGATTTTTGAAGAAAATTGGAGATTAATTGACATGGTCGTCTGGCAGCACTGGATTATACTGCATAGTGCATACTATTTGTTTTTGTAAATACAAGTTTATGTATATTCTATTTCTAAGGCATTTTCTGAAATTACTTTTGAAAGCATACATATAATGGCAACAGAAGAACATTTCAACAAGGAAGCGGTTGATACAATAGTAGAATTTTTAAAAGCGAATGTTCCTAAAAATGAAATTGATAATATTGAGACCGAATTGAAGAAAGACTTTGTTTTAGCGAAAAGACGAAGTAAAAATCAAAGAAGTAAAAAGAAAAAGAAGAAAGCTCGCTGTTTGACGAGAAATGAGAAAAAGAAATTGAACTTTTTCAATATACCTAGGCACAGTTTAAAATATGAAGATATACAGCCAATGAATGAGATTTGGTTGGACTATGTAAGTCAATTGTTGGAACTAGACAAGCCCATTCCAGAATGTACTAGTAAAAGCTGGGAAACCTTTACACAGTCATTATATAAGGCAGATTTTCATGGAAGTATTTTGAAGGTGGTTCGTTCAAAGTGTCCAAGCTATGTTGACAAAATAGGCATTTGTATTATGGACACAAGGAACACATTTAAAATAATTTCTAAAGAAAACATTATAACCACGATCCCTAAAAAGGAATGTGTTTTTGAAATATATTTGAAAAATATCAAAATATCTTTATTTGGTAAGCATTTATGTGTCAGGCCAGCAGAGAGATCAACTAAAAAATTAAAGGGTCATCTTCATCCAGATTTGTGAATAATTAATTTGTTTTATTAAAGCTATTTTATTTGTCTGGCGAATGTTTGTTTTATTTTTTTTGTTGATAAGTCAATTTTTAACAGCCATTAAATTTGTATATTACTGTAAGAATAGAATATGACGGTATGACCAGATGTGAGTGAGTTTAAGCTAAAAAATTGCACACAACAAGAAATTGACATACTCTTAGCTGATAGGTCAAGACACTGTATTGTTGAGCCCACTAATTTAGTTCTTTGCTGGTCTAATGAGTATTCTTTTTCACTTATCAATTGAAATACACCAAAACAGTAGATTATTATGACCATCCTAGTGGTAAATCTTAGTGGCTTTCACATCATCCACTCAAAAACATGTATTAGTTATTCTTCTCTACTTATTTAGCATTACTGTGAGAGGAATACATTTCGTACCATACTGGGTTGATTCAATGGGTAGAGGACTAATCTACAGTGAGAAGTCTCTGCTAAAGACATTCCCAACTACCCCCTAATCCCAAACATGCATCCCATATCTGCGCTTGTGTTAGAATAAAATGAGGACTAGAACATAGTAATGTCTCATGTTTATCTGTGCATCAAGCTTTGGTCACCTCAGGAAACAGAGGTTAGACCCCCAAGCTGTAATGGAACTTTTGCGATGGAATCAGGGGACGAGATTTTCAATAGGTTGGTCGAATTACCATTCGCCGGCAAGCAAGTAGAACGGGTAAAAATCGCGTTCGTGAACATGGTCGATGTGAGTCTCTTGCGGGATGTAGCCTCTGTGAGTGCAATTCGAAAGTTGTAAATTTTTGAGAAACAGGTTTATTTTGAGCCTTATGGTCTATTTTAGCCAAAATTTTAATATTTCAGCAAAAAAACAACATTAACATATTTAATTTAGCAATTTTATAAATATTTTGACATTTCGTCACAAAAACGCGTCAAGCTCACAAAATAATATGGATACTTACTACAAGCAATATACTCTTTGCTACAAGCTTTCCATATTCAATATACTCTTTGCTACAAGCTGTCATGGCGTCTCGCATGACGTCACAGTTTGCAAAACAAACATCTGTTTCATTGAAGTGTTATCTGAGAAGTCATTGATAACTTGTTGTGTTTTGCACACTATGACGTCACGCGCTCTGATCGGCGTTCATTGTCACGTGGCTAATGGATGCAATATAACAATTTTATTTCTCAAAAATATCAATTAATATTTTAGTTAAAATATTTTTTTTGTATGTCTTTCAAGACCACGAGACATAAAAATGGCCCGGACTTTTGGTTAAAACAATTTATTATTGTCATATTTAGATCGTAATCTACGATATATATAAAAATCAGCCTATATTTTTCATACCGGCATGTACCGTATTCAGTAGACAACGCAATATTTTATGAATACAGCATATTACTATAAATATGCTGAATCTAATCTGTAGCGATATTAGTTATGGAAAAAGGCACTAGTGTTGGCAGTACACGATTTTAAAATGAGTTTGTAACGGTAACAAGATTTTTTCTCATCATCGACATCCTCATTTATCCCGTTCAAAACTAGATTGGAAATGTTTGTTAATCGGTGTGCTCGGCCTGGTCCACCTCATTTTACTATCAGTCGTACCTTAAGAGAGTAATTTTCCTTGAGTCATACTATGACATTGTCATTTAAATATCCTTAGAGCCGTTATTGTACTGTTTTAGCGTGAGCCTTGTTCCGTCCTTCCTCTTACTTTTGAGTAGTAGAGTGATAAAAATATGGACATTTCAAATTTTGAGTCCTATTAAATGTATTTTACACGTGACGAATGTACTAGCTCACACATTTTCTGCTCTTATTAATAGGCATATTTTAGTCAATTTTATGAATATATAAAGTACTCTGTGCTGATACCTATGGGACAACTATGTGTACTTACTCCTCGGCGAACTTTTTTGCCCGTCTGTAAGGTGACAAACTTTTAGAAACGAAGAAAATCGTAGAGCTTTATGTACAATTACTTGCTTGCTCATTTATCAGCTAAATACATATTTAGGTGGTAACAATTTTTGTTCAATTAAGCATGTTAAAATGAGTTATGCGTCAATAGTTCTGAATAATCAACACAGGCTCAGTGATGTGAGTTATCGTGAACGCGTAACGTAATACAGTTTTACACATGTCTATTTGTCCAAAAATTGACAAATGTGTCAGTTTTTGGAATCGTTATATACGTAAACAGAATTGAGGTCAAAATAAACAGATTTTGGACCAAAAACTCCATTTATACTGAGTATAATAACCAAATAACGATGGCTAACGTAAAAGATCGCGATGAACCGGTAGTTCTGGCTCACCAGAGCTACGTTAAAACGGACTACAACAGTGCCCTGCAGCATCTTAATGAACTGGAAAATCTTGTTGGAAATAATAATAAACGGGTTCAGCACAACAAAGCTGTGGTAGAATTCATGTCTAGTGATATGAAAAACGTGAGTAAGTTCAAAAATCTAATTTCACAATTGGTTGGAGTGAATTTTCCAGATATTGAAGTGAAGGACTCTTGCCCTCCTTGTTTACTCTACAATTACGCTGTTATTCTGTATCATTGTCGGTACTATTATCAATGTGTTATGGTTTTGGAAAAAGTACTGGCTGGTAAGAATATAAAAGATTTAAGATTACTACAACAAATCATACTTTTGTTACTAGAAGCTACAATTTGTAGGCGGACATATGATAAAACTTTGGAAATTGCCAAAATTCATGAAGAAACTGTAAACACCAACAGTGAACTGAGTGATTTATTTCAAAGGCTAGTGATAAGAGCCAAGTTATTATCAGGGCATAAGATACAATTGAATTTAAAATCTGATGTTATTGAAAATGTTTTCATAATAGCTCAACAACAATATTTAAATGGGGAAATAAATGAAGCCGCCAATACATTGGGTCAATACAAAACATTAAAATACAATTATGATTTAAAATCTCAAGGAGAAGATATTTGGGCAGCAATAAATAATAATCTCGGTGTAATTTACTTATCTGTAAAAAAGCCATATTTAGCAGCAAAATATTTTCAACATGCAGTGAAAGAACATATAAAAGTTATGGAGAGTGATGATAGTGAAAAATTAATTACATGTAGAGATAGATCACTTTACATTTTCAATTTGGGGTTAGCTCTATTAGCAACAAAAAATTCAGAGGGAGCATTTGAGTGTTTAGTAGAAGCAGCTCGACACTATCCAAACAACCCAAGAATATGGCTCCATTTAGCAGAATGTTGTGTGAAAAAATGTTGCAGTGATGAGGCACAACAGTACACAGTCAAAAAGTTAGGAAGTGGTGCACATACTCGTATCTTGTTGACAAAAGAAAATAAAGAGAAATACTCAACATCCGGAGAATCATTTGCCATACCATCATTGTCATTAGAATTTGCTGCATTGTGCTTACGTAATGTTCTAATATTGTTGCCAAATCAAGACCCTCCATTAGATGTAAACATACCAATAATTCAAGCCCCACCTGGAGTTCCAATCAGTTGGAAACAGAGATGTGAAGTCAAAAACTCTGCTTTTGTACTACAATGCTATATTTTATTGAATTTACAAGATCCACTATCAGCATTAGCAAGTGCAAATGAATTATTGAGCCAACCCGAAGTTTCAAATGGTCACAAGGCCTGGGCACATATTTATGCTGCAGAGGCTCTTATAAACCTGGATAGAATTGCAGATGCAGTAGAACACCTTCATCCTCCTATGATACATGATTTAGTCTCTGTGTTACCATATCAAATGAGTGATATGATTGCAGTGTCAGTTTGGGCAAAAGCAGCTGTATGCCACATACTTCAGGGCGATTTGATTACAGCAAGGAAGATCTTACTGCAAATAAATTCACCTCGCGTACTTCCACTGCAAATGTATCTAGAGATATGTACTGGAAATATAGAAAATTGTCACAAAATATTGCGAAAGTTGCGTTTTACAAATCTGTCCTAATATTTTGTATCAAGGACAATTTCAGTTTGGCAAAAGCAGCTGTATCACATATACCATAAGGGAATTTGATTACAGCAAAGAGTTTGCTTCAAATAAATTCATCTTGTGTGCTGCTACTATACATCTATGATTATGTAATTTAGAAAAAGGTCACAATATTTTGTAAAGATTATGATGTTTGATTTTTTTTATCTAATAAAGAGGTGTAACAATTATTTGTGTTTTTAACTATTATAAGATGAAACTTTTTTATATTAATTAAAGGGATGGGGTATAGGTATAAGGCACATTTATTTATTATAAAGAATCTAAATTTTTAGAATATTTTTTTTTTAAAATAGGCTCCCACCTTAGTCTTTGTGGTTATTTTTGTTATAAACACCCAAAAGTCACTTCATATCTCAAATAATAAATAAATGTGCCATATAAATAAAGCGCACCCGATTCAAGTAATGTATATATAATAACAGGATAATATGGAGTCAATTTTTTATTTATAGATCTATTTATATATCTATTTTATTAAGAAATTAATTTATTGTTTGTTAACTCTTTAACCATAGATAATAACAGGCCATCAATGTCCCACTGCTGGGTTCGGACGTATCTGGACAAAGAAATCCAGTAAAGTATGCACTTGTGACTTATAATATGTATACACCTTAATGACTATTTCACCTAATATCTTGACAAAGATGTATGTATTCGCTTCCCTTGCATGCAAGTCTGCTAGACTAATAAAGTGAGAACTGTTGATTTAAATACGTTTTTTTGTGACATTGACAAGTAATGACAACTTAATTTCCACTTTCATGCGGAGCGAGCGGGCGTATTCATTGTTTAAAATTTGTTATAATAAAATAAATTATGAATATTGCGCACTAACTAAACATTTGTACTAAACTAACTCTAAGTATTTTAATGTTATCAAAATGTCCTATATACTGTTTCAAGAACAGTTGTTGATTTATTTAAAAAAACTGTGATGTAGAATAAATAATAAATGATGTTTATATTTTTCTGCATTCCGAAGATAAATTATGAATCAAACTTTGATTTATTTTTCCAAAAAAAATAATCACGAACACAAAATGTCAAGGCGTTCAATATTTCTACTCGCCGCAGCGGTTGTGGTTTTGTATTTCTTCATAATTCTATTTATGTTGAGTCCATTACATGGAGCTAAAAGTGCATATTACGGAAATAATTATATGAATCATTTCGCGTTTCGGCAAATTCCGAGTGTGCACTGGTGCCATGAGTTGCGGTGGCGGACTCCTCCAGCGCCACACGCGGTGGCTTTAGTCTCTTACCCTGGGAGTGGTAATACTTGGTTGAGATACCTCTTGCAGCAGGTTACTGGTAAGTTCTTTTATGGCTTCAGGCAAAAGTCAGCCTATTTGCTGGTAAGTGGCTATGTTGGCAAAGGCTTGATATGATGGCTTATGATTTTTTACAATTGGACATAGTTACACAAAAAGAATCCAACCCACAAAATGTTACTTTTGAATGATAAAAGTTTTAGCTATCTTTCCACATTGATGCAGTTAAATTTATGTGAATAAAAATGATACATTTAAGTACGCTTATATTTTCTTAAGAACCCATAGACACAAACAGGTACATCAATGCAGGTATACAGATAAAACTTTAATAATTCAAAAGTAACATTTTGTGGGTTGGATACTTTTTGAGTAACTAAGTCCAATTATGAAAGTGAGAACCTTTTTATCTACTAGTTCAATTTAAAAAAAAAATTCTTTAATAAGTGTCATATTTTTAGTTTTCATAATTTGTATATTGAATAGGCTTGATGTTCTGAAATAAATTAATACTGTTATTACAGTCTGCTGTATGAAGATTATAGGATATATAATAGCATATACGGACCTGAATTAGAAAAAGAGTATCTAGCTATAAACATTAATCATATTTTAAAATATGTTAGTAACACCTTAGGTGCTACCAGTGTTAGTATAATCAATATATATTATGTAGCCTGTTTTTCTAAGATTATTACAGGGGCTTCTATACACTTTAATATATATTAGAGAGTCCTGAAGTTAGGCGATGGGAGGCCATGGGATTGGCAGTCAAGTGACTTAAAAGGACAATTGAAAAGAATCAATTATTAACAATAATTTGTGTTCTACAGCAAGTTTAAGTAGTGTCTTATATTATACCTTTTTTTTTCAGGTTTAGTAACAGGATCAATCTACATGGACTATGGGCTCAGAGTCCATGGATTTCCTGCTGAGAATGTAACTGACGGATCTGTCTTAGTTGTCAAAACACATGAGGCACCACCACTGGAACCAGATAAATTCAAATCTGCTGTCTTATTAATCAGGAACCCAAGGGATGCTATATTAGTAAGACATTTTTTTTTGTAAATATATAGATAAGAATAGAATAGAATGATTAGATGAAGTAAGTAGATCTAGTATATACATAAATTATTTACAATATCTGTTGAATTCGGCACAATTAAAGGAGCTATTGCTTTTAAGTATTCTTATCCAGGTAATTACCTGTAATTTTATTACAGACTATAAAATTATAGGGCAAAGTAAAGCAGATAAAGTATTTTGAATCAGTTTAATAACTTTAATAAATATTTTAATTAAATGGCAGACTAATACATATTATACTCCCAACTTAAGTAATAATTATGGGTAATATACAACAGACTGTGGCATATTGCAGACACATAGTACAAAGTAAATAATAGAAATGATGTGTATGATAGTAGTATTTACTAAGTCTAACTTAGAAGTTCTTATCAATCTTATTTAGATCACCAGAACACAAAGGGTACCTAAACATTATTTTAATATTAATTATTTAACACTTTGTAATTGATTTCTGATTAGAACATTAGACAGTTTCCAGTATCTTGAATACTTATTAAATGTTGATTGATAACTTATTAAAATTGTATATACAAACATGAAAGGCAATCCTGTGACACATTTAGTATGCTGTACAGGAAAATGATTTGCAGCAAAAAAAATATAATCTTTCATCACATATCTAAAATTATAAAAATTTTGAACACCGCACATAGGGACTGGCTGTAAATAGTGTAATCTATTGCAAAAATTGTCATCTACTAAAGAAAAAAAATAATGTATACAAGTTTTACACCTTTCTATGCTTTCAAAAAGTATTTGCAAACATCATTCTATCACTGCTTTCAATTATTTAATTTTCATATTAATTACTGTTTTTATGTGCAAGGCTTTTGTTTTTTTTTAATATTAAAAGCTTCTTATGTGTTGTTAATTTATTCTTTTCAGTGAATGGATACTTGTTAACAATTTGTTTGCTTCACTCACACATACATAACATGTTTTGCTGTACAGGACATTACTAAACACTGGTAAATATTGTTTTTATTTTCATACCCACATTGATCCCCACATTAAAAGTGCTTTTCATGTCGCACTAGAGAATCGAATAAATACTGCTAGGACTGGTATGTTCTGAGAAGCTATAAGTATACATTCATAATTGACCAGGTGAATATTACCTTTGTTGTTTAAATTATCTATAATTCTTTCCCAAAAATTCTTCCAATTTGTGAAGTATTGAAATGTAATCAACTATTTTCTTCAGGAATCGCTAATTCCTTTGTGCTTATTGCTGATTTTCAAGTAAGAGATTATAAACCGTTATATTGTTAATTTTCATTTTCACTGCATTCTCTTGGAAGTCATATTGTTTTACATTAAAGCATTACATATAGTTTTGACAATCCCATAGATAACTTTTGAATGTTTGGGGGTCCATGATTATCTTGCGAATATATTATAATTGATGCATACTGTTACATATATGTTACCAGGCTTGTTTTCTAAATGGTTGATATGGGCATATAATGAGGAGCGATGAAAGTCATGTGACAACAAGAATGTTAAACTATGGGATGGATGGGTATAGATGTAAAGGTAACAAAAAAAAGATGGATGGACTGTGTGAGATGATGATTTGTGGTGTGACAGAAGATCTATGTCAGAATAGAAGAGTGTGGAAGGAAAGACATATTGTGCCGAACCCAATTAATTGGGATATGGTGAAAGAAAACAGAGAGAAAGAGAGGCTTGTTTTCTAAAACAAGCCTGATAACTCAGAGTTAGTTGAATTTCTATTGCGATCAAGGTGTATACAATCAGAACGGGAGTGTTATAAAATGTTTTTTTCGCGTTTTTTGTTTAACGTTGCAGTTTTTTTCAATAATAAAAATAGTCTAAGTTACTCCATGTGACCTCAGCTGTCCGCCAGTGAAAGTCCCGCCAAAGTCGGTCCAGCTGTTTCAGAGATTACCCAAACAAAAAAAAACATTATCTTTTGATCATTGATATATAAAATATATTTATATATCAATGCTTTTGATATACATACCATATATACTTTCATATGCATTTATTAGAAAGCTATTATTTTGACATTACAAACATGCACCGCGATTTTATTTATTTGTATGTATAGATGTTTTTATGTTTGTAAGAACAGTAAATATTGTCCGTGCAGGAACGGAGAAAGGATACAATTTCCTGCGTTGGGGCGGCCTGTCGTAAGAGGCGACAAAACAACCCACACCCAGGTGGTAGGGCATTTTCCCGACTGGATGACTCCCCTGGTCTGTAGAAGTATTAGTGACCAGTTCCAGATTCCTTAAGAGAGCAGCAGCGCATTTGTAGCACCATTGGTGTTGCAAATGTCCATAGGCGATCGTAACCGCTTTCCATCAAGTGTGCCGTCTGCCTGTCTGCTGAACTTCTGCAATAAATAAAAAATGACGTGTGTATATTTCTTATAACGTTTGTGATCTGAAAGGGCATCGAATTCGAATGCCGCAATGCATAACAGTAATAGACCATTCACGATAAGTAATGAAAATATTTTCTAGAATAAAAAGTATCATATTTATCATATTGTAAATGTTCTATATTTTATTATCTATTAGCTTTATAACTGGTTGGACATATACAAAATAAACTCTATGGAGTAATGTAAATTTTTGAATAATTGTAAAATGAAAAATGGATAGGAAAATTCCCTTAAGATTCCCGGCGTAATCAATATCACACATTTTATTACATAAAATTTGCTATCGATCAGACATAAAATTGCATTGGTCTTGATTGTTTTTTCCCATTTTAAATCATTCCCTGAAAAATTCCCGCGAGAATTCCCGCCGCGGTTTTCCCTTTGCGCAATTCCTTAGAGGTCGGTAATGCGTTAGCGACGCCCTTGGTGGGTGTTGTAAATCTGCAAGGACCCTTTCCAACAGGTGGTCCTTGTGGTAATGTTTGGTGATAAAAACCGACTTCAAAAACTAAAAAGTATAAAATAACTTAATAAACATTTAATTTAATACACCTCTTAGGCAAACCTAATATCTAAATAAAAATTAAACGCTCGTATACATAAAATATGATTGTCAATTACCCATATCCAGGGATATGGTAGGGATTACTAAGCACTTTAAAAAAGATCTTTATATAATAAAACATTTGTACAAAACGGGGAAGCGACGGCATCTGACGGATCTGAAAAAATGCCGAATTCGAAGAGCTGGTGGATGCGCCCAATAATAATAGGCGTGAGCAAGGCGCATCGCTTGCGCTGGCTTGGCCACCTACATAGAATAGGGGAGGATCACGCGGTGAAAAGAGCCTATCCGGGCAGTCTAGTGGAAAGGCGATTAGTTGGTCGGGCGAGATATATAGACGTAGTGGAGGCTGACCTGTGCGAGCTTCAAGCCTATGACTGGAGACAACGCTGTACAGGAGTATTCTCATTTCGGAGGCCAGGACTCATTTTGGGTCGTGGAGTCACAGCAGTTAGCTTAGTTAGTTAGTACATACTAACATAAAAACTTAGAATTAATAAAACTACGTTTTAACGGTTTTAGGCTCGGCAATTATTTGATTTTGGTTTATCCGCCGTTTCGGCCGCTTTTTAGTGGCTGTTGTCACGGATGACAAAGGTGACATTTGTCCAACGAGTTTTGTTAAAGATTTATTTAACCTACCGCCATTTTCATTTTAATTATTTAGTTTTAATTTTGTTTATTATTTACTCTATGGGAGCCTAATCTAATTTACCACCGCTTCACAACATGTGGCTTGAAGAGAAGAAGCGGCGTAAGAAACTCTTCAGCAAACATGCGTAGTTCTAAAAATTTGATATAATCATAAAATGGGTGGAAGGAAAAATAAAAGAAATTGTAATTATAAACTTAGAATTATACAAACTTTAACATATTCTTAAATATTAATATCACTGATGGACACTGCCCGCCATTTTTTTGTTAGACTTATTGACACGATGACCGCATATACTATCGACATTATTAGTGGCATGCTGTTATAGTGGGCAAAGATATGTCATTTTATCACCATGTTATTAAAGTTGTTATCAGGCTACATTATACTACGTTATACAGTGATCAATATAATATTACTAGTGATTTCCACGCAGTTTCGCTCGCTTTTTTTTGAGCGTATATCCCGCGGGGACTTTCCTAATTGTCGGTACGAAAATTTCATTTCTCCACTATGAAGATTATGTACATCCTTAGAATGTCTTTGTTTTTGTATACTTCATTTGTACAATCAACCAACTAAATCATGACCACATTAAGGTCATTTTCATACAGTTGTGAAATACAATTAGCTTGAAAGTCGCCTGAACATAAATTCCTTGGTAACGAACTTGTTATCATTTCAATAGGCATTGACAGTTACTGACTACGTTGTATTAAACAGGTCACAGGTGTGTAACATCTGACAATACTTTCCAAATTATTTCAAATCATTACTGTTTTATCTAAAACATATCTAGTACATTTATAACAAAGATTAAAATTGCTTAGTTCTCTGAGCCTAGTGCCGCATTTTTATTAATGTTTAAAATGTCCTAAGCGCTACCGCACGATAAACCTTACTTTTTGACGGTCTTAAAGAAATTATTAGCAAAGTGGATCATAATTCAGTTGGTTCGATTGTACATTAAAATATGGTCAATTCTATGATTTGTTAATTGAGCCCAACTATCGAAAACTTCTGTAACAAAAAAATATATGCTATGATCATTCTTGCTATATCAAAAATATATACCACACTTTTCACTTCGAAGTTGAAGACCTATAAGGACCCAGTTGCATTGGGCATTACGTAGGACTTTGCCAGCCTATAGAATACAGGCCCTCAAATTACTTACTGATTGTTACAATACAGCTATTCCAACTGAGAATTCTTCAAGTTTAATATTGGAAAAATGGCGTGATGAATTACAGCTATGCTAACGTAACCTAGAGAATGTGTTAAAATATTTGTGCCATTTTTTTATTTAACTGTTTCTACGATATTGTGTAAATAATATTAACATATTCAGGTTGGCAATAAGGCAATTATTTATGAATAATGCTAAACACTGCATCTAATTAAATTACACTTTAGGTTGAGGCTACATTAGCTCGTGATTTGAGATGCGATATGAGAGAAACGGTAAAATATTGTCTGGTTGCATGATCTATCATCATTCTAATGTTAATTCCGGTTTTTATAAGTATATAAATTATAACACCCCATAAATGACCCATTGATGGCCATCCCAATTTTTCTTTTTTTCGACGAAAAGGACAGTATTCCCGCCACGCTTATCCAAGATTGCTTGGCAGGTTTGATACATTATCTCGATTGCAGGTTTCATCGAGTTGTTTCCCTTTATCGTCGCCACGTGCTAATTGTTACAATATACATACTAGGGCAGCAAACAGCCTAAGAGATGCATGCTTTTCCTGTCAGGATTCGATCCGCGTTATTTGAGCTAACTTCTCACAGCTGACTTGTCATGTATTTTTTTGTGTTTATAAATAGTCTGGGTGATGGTAAGTGGTTATCATCATTAACGGACATCTGTAACATTAATGCATTCGGAATTCGTTCTTTAAATACAGAGTATTAAAAGCTTATTATGATTTCTTAGCGAAACTACAAGAACAATGTTAGTCACGTATTAAATAAGTTGTGCGCAGAATGTTTGTCGATGGTCACCCCTCCTACTTTCTACGACTGGGATCGGGACTTTGACTAAATAGTACTAAGAACTAGACGACCGCGGGTCGCGATTGTAGGAAGCTTGAGGGATTATCATCGGCAAACCTTCTGCGCACGACTTTTAGAACCGATTACTGTTGGTGGAATGAAGCGCACCTATTTTTTATATTTGATCCTACAAGTGATAAGTTTGTGCCATGTCTCTCTAATTTACGCCATCCAAATTACAAACAGAATATAGGTTCATACATTCAATATGATTCCAAAAAAGTCTGAAACATCTGTATGTCATTATTTTCGGCTTGCACCCTCCATCATCGCAGTATATAGTCTATCGTTGGTTGGCGAATCTTTAACGTGTACAAAAGCTTCAATGCTAATAACACCTTATATAATTTTTGCATTCAATATTTACTTTAAAACATAGTCAATAATCACGATATGTCAACTCTAACGACCTTTCCACTATTTGATTTTTACAATAAATATGCCCCATGTAAACAAAAGTTTGTAAATATTAGTAGGTCTAAGCCAACACTGTTTTATGTTAGGAAGATTTATACTGTGCATGTGTCTAATTTTTCTTAGAACTTAACATCCCTTTATCCTTCATGATTTGATGGTGCTGCAGGTCTACCCTCTTTTTTTACTAAGACAACCGTTTAATTGAAATCGAGCAAAAGTGAAACGCGATTCATTTGTATCGTATTCTCCTTCCATGGAACAGGTCATAAGTATGTAATGACAAGAATGTATTTGGTGTCAATTAATATTTAGCATTGTTTAAATTATAGGCAGACTTCAATAGATTGCACAAGGGTCATATAGGGACAGCGCCAAAATCGGCTTTTAAGAAAAAAATGCATGAACGCAGGATGTCAGGTAAGAATGAGACAATTTTCATATTGGACTTGATAAAGAGATTGAAAATCAAATCATATTGTTACGAGCTGTGAGACTCGAATTGAAATGCCGTTGGAATTATTATAGAGTTTATTTGGAACTATACAAATACTTAAATACATATAACACAGGTACAGATAAAACTGAGCACAACCAGTCCAAACGTAATGCAGGATTCAATAACACCCTCAAAGTGCATCACTAAATAGATTACCGAATGTACACATGTCTTGCTCCGCTTGTGGCTATCGCTCGACTGCCCCCTTTCTCAATTGGAGCCTTGCTTTATACTGCACAGATGCCATATGTCTGCCCGACCGCGTAGACCGAATTTCTTAAATCACACCTGGCTAATGACTGCTATAAAAGATTACAATACACAATGGGCTGTTTTAATAATCACAAATTTTAAACACCAAGTAAACAAAAGAAGTCCAAATGCCGAAAAGGTGGTAAAAGTAGGTGTGAATTTGCCTTTGTCGGCACCTAGGCCGTAATAATATATAATTATTTAGTTTAAGTATGATTATTTATGATATTTGATATTTAATTATCTGCACCACCTATATCGCCAGATTAGATTAAATTATTCCTTAAGTTAGGTTGCCTGGAAGAGATTGCTTTCAGCGATAAGGCCGCCTTTTGTTTCTACCATGACAATATTGTAATTGTATATTTTGAGATTGTGTATTTGGTGATCAATAAAGTTTTATCTATCTATCTAATATATACTCCATACAGCCATAAACATTTTTATGCAATTGATTATTCATAATACTTAGAAATAATCGTCAATCGACTTACCAAATCGATGTCATCTGTCAGTGTCTACCGATACTTGTTTGAAATGGACTACACCTGCTTGTATTTTTTTCAGATTGGGCGACTTACGTTGCTACTCAGTTGACAGTATGGGAATCCCTGCATAGGTTATGGCTGACGAGATTCCCTGGACCGATCTATGTAGTTTTCTATGAGGTCCTGGTAACGGATACCAGAAACACGCTGCTGGGCGTTCTGGACTTCTTGAATCACACTGTCACCGAGGTGAGATTTTAGGATTAAATTTGAATATTTGGTTTTTGTTCGCTTGGACATTGACAATTTGTTTTTGTCGCATACACTTTTTTCAAAAACTATTAGTTATGGATGAAATTTGTCAGGAATGTGTAATATGTGCACTCCCACCTTATAGTTTTAGATGGACAGATAGATAGATAACACTTTATTGTACACCATTACAAAAAATACAGATGAACTTATAGCCTAAAAATATTCTAAATGTGCACAATGGGCAGTCTTATCGCTAAGAAGTGGTCTCTTCCAGACAACCCGTGGTAGGAATAAAAACATATTATATTGGTTAAGGTGGTATACATACATAATAGAGGATATGCAGCTACTTACATATATTTATACTTAATAGACATATATAATTACACCTATTGATATTACATACATAAATATATACATACACACATATATATATACACATACATAAATATATGTAGAAATATCAAACATCACTTGTTGTATGTAGGTAGTGCTTTGTTACGTAGAAAATACACTGTCTATAGAGATTTAATTTTATAAATACGATACCTAACACTTATTAAATACAACAGCTAATTTTTTTTAAAATACAACCGCTTTTTTGTCATATATAGTTTTAGTGTGATAGTAACAAGTTTTGCTTTAGCATGGGCCTATCATGGCCTATGGCCATGTAATGAGGAGGCATGAAAGTCACATGACAGAAATAACGTTAAACTACAAGATGGATGGGTACATTGATGTGTCTGAGATGAACGATGATATTATGCTTTGTGGTGTGACAGAACATGTATGTCAGAATAGAGGAGTGTGGAAGGAGATATAGACCCCAAATAGTGCTGAAGGTGAAAGAAAAGAGGGTCTATCAAGCCCTGTTTCCTCCCCTAACATTTTCTAGGAGGTCTTTTCCTTTGTTTACAATCTTGTATTCAATGTGCATTTTTGTTGGCTACTTTAGAAGTAGGCAGTTATAGCCTTTTATACATATATATGTATATGTAGCTCAGATTGTCACTATATTACTATTTTATTGAAGTGAACTTCTTTATCGGCGTTGGAAAAAAAATCCGTCACATTATCGGTTACGCGCCATCTTTTCTTGCCCTATCACGTAGATTCGACCTGGTAGGCTTTATTATATACCAATTTCTGTAAAGTTGCATATTATAGATCATTTTCGAAAATAGGTCATAAAGAATTTCACTTCTTAGTGTGTACACTAGTACACGCACACATTTTAATTTATATGATATTTATAGTTTCTATATGTTATACAACTGAGAGTGGAATTGTTTAGATATGTTTGAAATAAAGTAAACAATCTTAATTTTATAAATAAATTCCTTCCAAAAGTCTTATAAAATTATTCTTATGTACCAGGAGGACATAACTTGCGCGCTGTCAAACAAAGAAGGCATATACAGACGAAAGAAAAAGCTGCAAAACTTCGATCCGTTCACGGAGGAGATGTACAAAACTCTAAATGAAGTCAGGAACAGAGTTCTTAACATTGTCTTGAATACAGAAGGACGCATCACATCAGTGAGAAATACAAAGTATAATTAGATGTAATTAGTTTAAAAGATTCATACTCTGTCCAACCATTTATTTACTTTTGACGTTTGCAGGCTTATCAGATTTCACATTATTTTGACAGTAAATTTCATACTTCATTGTTCCAGTGAAGCTCTCATCTATATATCACATACTGTAAACTATCTTCACCGCAGCTAAATTTAATGGTAATCAAACTTTTTGGAATGGATATATTTGAAATGAAAGACGGCATTTTTTTACATTTAGAGAGTCGTAATTTCGTTATTTTTTCCACAAGCTGCTAGCTGCCATCAAAATTGCCGCATCAAAACCTAGAGAATTATATTGTCTCTTTTACTCTAATACAAATTGGCCGTCGTCCGTGACCACGGTCATTGTAAGGCGGCCGAAACGTCGGATAAAATCAAATAAATTACCGCGCTTAAAACAGTTAAAACATAGTGTTATTATGTATAAAAGTCGCGAAAACTTAAGAAAATATTATTATTTCATAAATTTTCTTTGTTCTGAAATTGACTGAATTAATTCTAACGAATTTCTTAACCTTAGTATGTAAGGATTGAATGTACAAAATATAAAATTAATAATAATTATTATGTAAAATATATTGTTAATGGATTGATTCTAATAAGATTTGATATTAAATATCAAATGCATATGAAAACTGTATTAACAGTTTACGCTATTTACCATGGTCTGGGTGTCTGGGATCGGCCTCAGAAGAGTCCAGCCTATATTACCCACTTGTTCGGGAAAAATATAATGTGTATTTATTGCCGATATATAAAAAAACTTCCGAACAGAACTATTGATATACCTGACTGGTTATTATTTTGATTGTATTTAAATCATCTAAATCTAAAATTACTGTACGTACGATTACTTGATAATTCCCAGAAAGTTTAATGTTAAATTTAAGTTCAAATATTCCAGAAATCATCACAATCACTTGAAAACAATAACATTTTGTTCAAGACTTGTAATATTCTTTAGTTATAAGCAATTTTATTACTTCATATAAGTATGGTCATTTTTGGGAATTGTTGGATAATTGATGGTTAATTGATATTTTACATTCCGTAGCTCAAATGGTTACTACGTCAAATATCGTATATGAAATTGGGTTATATCTGTTTCATGAATACTTATTCTTAAACAAGCCCGCAAAAGCTTGACTGCTGGTCGAGACCCCATTTTTAAGGGCCGTTCCCTTAAAAATGGGGAGCAATGTCCAAACAACCTTCGCGGAAATCCACGTGAAAATTCTAGTACTTAATTTGTATATAATCTAACTTGTACTGAACTTAGGCTCGTGGAATATGTACAGATCTTGAACATTCCAGTATTATTTTCAATTTTAGTATTCTTCATAGTCTTTTGTATTTTAAGAAAAACACAGATGTGAGTCGAGTCTTGAGTCAAGGCTGGGGTTTCATTACTAAAGACCTATATTAAGTTTGCGTATTTGTTGCTCGAAGAACTTCCCTCCCGTGAAAGTTCGCGTATTAAGGTCAACCCTTCAGACTTTCTTTTATGTCTTATAAAGAAATTTTCACATTTTAGGTGCTTTACTATGTACGTTCCTTATTTCAAGGCCTAATAAATACAACAATAATATATATAGTTTATTATAGTTAATGGCTAGTCAATGTTTAGTGTAATTGTGTTAATGTAATGTAATTCTATTGCCCACTGTAAAGTTTACGGTCCATCTGACTTAACTACGTAATTTGCGCCCAAGTGCAATACGCGCAAAACTTAAATTCTCTTAGTCCCGTAAGTAGCGGTGGGTAACAAACTGAAATTCCAAAACCTTAATCATCCGGCTAATAAAACCAGTTGATGGCTATTAAATAAACATTTGACTAACGACTACTAACTGAATAACTCGCCAATCGCCAACTGACAGCCTACGACTGACAGCTAAGGCGTAAATTTATCAGTTGTCTATTTTATTCGACAACCATTAGCCAGCTGGCGAAGTGGTTGCCAACATAACCGTGGTTATACTGTGACAACCGGTAATTAGCTAGCATTTATAATAGCTACTCATCTTTATCAGTAAATTTACACAGGTCCAATCAAATCCTAACACTTAAAGACGCCTCTTTTAAGAGATTTCATTCGAGTCCGGATAGCGGCAGAGCGAGAGCGCAACACTTTTCTTCGCTCCGTCTGTCACGGACGAACTTCAAGGACGCACATAAGTTTTGCTCGTACTATATACGTGTTAATAATACAATAATAAATTTAGTACTAAACCAACGAAAATAACATTTAAAGTTCAAAATTCAGCCTAAATCAAAACGCACTTGGTTACAGATGCACCTAATATACGTAATTATTGTTCGTTAAGTTTTAGAAATTTATAAATATGAAGTAGTTGTATGTAATGTATTTATTGTTTTATTTATTTATATAAAGTCACAGCGGCGAAAGACATAAGGTTCTTTATAGGAAATTCTACGAATACTGAATAGCTAAAAATCTATGTATTAAATCGAATTGAAATATTAATATAAAAGTTTATTACAAACAGGCACAAGAGTTTTGTTACAAAAGTAACAGAAAGTGCTAGAAAGGAATAAAATTAAAATTAATTAATTAGTATTAACTAACAGTCAACAAGGCAGTCTGTATTATAAGGTTATATCGTGTATTGTGTCAAAAATATTTTTTTTTAATAAATTGACATAAATGGTTAGTTTTCGCTAGTCTTCGCTGAATTGAGATTATTGCAACCTGTTATAATACGGCCGGCATAACTTGGCAAATGTGAACATAGGCTCTGCGAACTTTAGAGCATGTACACTCGTGTGATGAGTGGGCATACGACTCGTCAGTGAATACAATTGGTCGCCCTTCATCCCTGTATTTTTTCATGGCTTAGTACTAGTTAGTCACTGTATTTTCTTCACGAGTTTACATGCCTAAAGTTCGTAGAGCCTATGTTCACATTCGCCAAGATACGCCGGCCGTATTATAGCTCATGTTTGAAGTATAGAAACCAAGTGAAACGCAATACTCTAATCAAAGTTCTGTAATCATTTACACACTCGTTTCGTAAAAGGTGAAGTATCTAAAATCAACGAATGTCTATGCCCTAAAAAAAAGTGGCGAAATGCATGAAAAACGTGAGGTAGGTTTGTATATATCTTATATACCTTAAGAACTAAACTATCTAGTCATTAGACAACCTTCGTACTTAATTTTAACTTGTTAACTTATTGTTTACATATTTGTAATATTTAAGTGTTCGCCTAATTTTACGATTATTGTTGTTAAGTATTAATTGAAATTCTCTATAAGTTATTGTTTTGTGGTGTCTTTTTTCCATTAGCTATTTTAATCCAATGGATTAGTGAATAGTTTGCATTTATCTTTTCTTTATATGTAGTCTAAACGATAGTACGTAAGTATGTATATTTTGTTGAATAAATTATATGATTGCAGTATATTTCATTTTATTGGAACATTCATGACATTAGTACCAACATAGAAACAAGCACGTAGGCGCAAAACCAATATTAATCCGTGGCAAGCAAAACAGCGTTTCGTGACAGCGCGCGGCGCACCAATTCCAATTGCCAATTCTCTTGGCGCGAAAACAACGCTTCAACGAGAAACGAAGTTCATTAACAATTCGGCTTCAGTCCGACTCACGCCTTCAACGCGGGCACACGACATTCGTGCTCGTGTACAAACGTTAGTTTTCGCGCTTGCTACTTACCTTCACCAAAATCCTTCTGATATGAACTGTATTATAAAACATGAGTGTGTGTGATTAAAAGTGTATGACGCAAGTTATCTTTCATTTACCCGTAGGCGCCGTTCTATTGTCATCGCTCGCGCGAATGATGCGATGCGATCAAAAAATGATCGTGCGACCGTGCGTTCAAACATACTGATTACTACTGAATGTCCTATTGACGGTCGCGCAATCATGCGATGCGATCAAATTATCTAAATTTCATCGCGCGACCATCGATGCATCGTATTGATCGGACGATCGTCCGATCAACCAACCATCATACTATATCATCAAACAGCCCCTCAGCCGCTTAACATAAAGCCAGCGCATGAGCTGCCTTGGCTGTATGTATACGTTTCGTTGAACAGTCGAATACTTTAGATTCCGATTTCATTCTTTCATTTTTACACTACTGGCGTTTAGCGTGAAGTTGATTACACCTGGACAATGTGTAGTGCAAAAAAAGATGCCGAGCGAGTTCAGAAGCGTCCGAGCGAGCGCGCAACATTCTCTTGAGGCATGTATCAACCTTGTTATCTTCATAACACAACAGGTGACAGTAAAATCAACTAAGACTTTTTCGTCACACAAAACGCCGAAGTCTAGATTTTTTATAAGCAAAGCAACTAATTACGTCGTGTCTTTAACGAGTTGAATAGCACTATTGTTGTAGCGCAATAATTAAAATTATGAGTATAATGAGATTTCAAAAATATGATGATAAATAAAGTAGTTCAAATGGTTCTCTTTTAGCAGTGCAGTCTAAAACAATTTAGAATTTATTCTAAAATGTGACATGTACGAACTTCAAGCATGCATTTAATTTTTGCTTGTATCTATAAGCGATAATCAGAATAACTTTTAAACGTCTAAATATGACTAATTTTATATGAATCTTTCAGATTTATACAAAATAAATTCTGTTAAGCAAACCATATTTAAGTTTTAGAAATTGCACCGAATCTCTCAACCCACCTTTTCAGATGGGTCGTTATGAGCACGGCGTGAAAATAAATGTACGTTTTCGTCGTGACCATAAAAGCCTATTTACATTGTTTGAGCGTTTGACTTGGTTGCGCTGTACTAACTTTAAAGCAATTTACACGCAATAATAATAATTTATAAAGTCCGAAGTCAATAGTTGGATCAATGTATATCAGCTTTCACGCCCTTGATTGTCATGTGGATGTAGAAAGGCTGAAAGATCATTTTGAGCGTTGTGAACGTCACTCATAAAATGATTAATCTTACAGAGGACTTAAAAATAAAATATCAAATTCATAAAACTAAATATCCTTTATTTCACATCGTGCCATATCATTGGTCTTCGTCACAGGATGCAATTACAACGATGGAACATATACGCGTTACTCAGAGCTTCCTTTACAATATAAAATATATGCAGATAACAACAACCCCCCTCTCTACGAATAAATTATAAAATCAATTTCAAATTTATACTAAGCGACGTATCGCCGGGTGTTAGTTTGCATTATGCTGCAAGTGATTTTGTATATAAAATTGTCAATGACACACCTGTATGCTGCAGTTTAACAAAGGACGATGTTTGGCTCTGTCTATAATAATAAATCGTTTTGATACAAATTTCGATGACACGGTAATTTAAATTAACAAGATCGAATGATTATAAAAGTATCATATTTAGCTATAAAAACGTAATGATTAATAGTGGCTATTTCCTAAATCTTACGAACATTTACCTTACGAGCGATTAAAATTTGCTATAAGCTCCGTACACGTAATATCAATTTATGGAAGTGAATAATGAATTAAGATATAGCAACCGACACATCTATATTGTATTATTATAATTAACAGGTATTAACACATTTAAATCAACTTCACTAACACCCGGCGATATATAGTACGCGTACAACCCGAAGCAAATCTATAAACAATTTTTTACATAATTTCCATAATACAATACATATTTTGCTCCCAGCGTACATTATGTCAATTTTCACTAGATCTCTAACTTCATTAACGTCAATTTATTTCAAATCATCCTATGTTTTCTTTAGTTATTTGAAAAGTGCATTGGTGTTAATTTAATACGCAAAATGTCTTGGTCTTCTGGTTTTGTCTGCAGTGTTGGTATTAAAAATATTTATCTTCAATAAATACCTAAGGACGTTAATGAAGCACAAGCAGAGCAATTAAACGCAAACGACCGTAGCGAGGGTACGTTTAGACTGGCTTGTATTATAATACCTAAATACAATTAGTGACGAATATATTTCGAGGACACTCGAAGAACTTAAGAAATAATTTACGTTAACACAACTCATTTCATACGAATTTTAGTTTTAGTTAAGAATGATACGGACGTATAACTGTTTGATTATTTACTGCCCATAATTTTAGACGTGAATTGTTATAAACGATATACAGAATACACAAAAACAAGCATTAGTTCACATTAGCATATATTAACTGTGTTTACATATATTGTCTCCTAAAATAAATACTGTTTGTGGTGCTCCTGAGATCGGCGCGAGCGCATTACGCACACGTGCCCAGCAGGGTTGGATTTCGTACTATAATTATAGTATTTTTACTACAATTTCATGCTTCATACTATATACTATCCATATCTAACGATCGTACGAAAAAATACTATAATTTCAATACCTTGGCTATATGACTAATGTAAGTAATATTTAAATACCATTCGGTGCTAAGCCAACATTAAAAAAAAAGTTCATTGAGATTTAATCACCGGGATATTTGGCGCGTACTTGGGGAGGCCTACGTCTTAGCTGAAGAAGAACAATATAAGAACACAGTAAATAATATCGATTATTTATAATTATTAGAAATAAATTTAATTGTATTTAGGTATTTATTGTACACGTCAATTTTAAAATAATACACCAGTAAAATTTAACGTTTGTTACAACATGATAGACTCTTAATAATTACACAAAATTATCATCAATATCACAAAATTAAATACAGAACTCGGCTTAGTTTTCTTTTACATCTAAATCAAAATTGTAATGGTTTTTAAATGTACGAAAAATATTAGTAATATTTATAAATCCTTTGCTTTTATCAACGCAAAATGTTTTATAGGAGGAATAATATAAGAAAAAATATAAAATCTTATATTTATTTTAACAAGATCTTTTTCAATATTTTGCGTCAATATTGAATAAACAAATATAGCAATGCACAAATGCTTTGCAAGCAACAGTCAATCATAATGAAGTAATGTATTATATACAATCGTGATTAAAGTGAAATATTATAGAAACTTCAGCCCGTTACGACGGAATATTGAGACATTCATATTTGTGCTGAGAAAGGTTATTTTTCTCATAAGGGTCTACCTAAATGGAGTTCGCTGTCTCGCTCGCACATTACCACATTTTTGAAGATATATAAATTCAAAAAAATACTTACGATAAATCTGTATTCCATAATCTTACTAATAAAGACATGAATATGTCACATAAATTTTATTTTGATTCCAAATGCATTTTTAATTTTTTGGTTTGATTTTTAAACAATAAAATGTATAAAAACCAATTAAATGAAAAAAAAGTTTTATATTAGTTAGTTAGCAAGGTCATTATTATAAACCTAAACTGTAGACTACATTTGCACAAATGTATCAGTATTCCGTCGTCAATCAAAATAAACCAAAATCCTTCCTCGACGTTAACATAATAAAATTACCCAGTTATATTTTATACAAAAAAAACCCATCGCGTCGTGAACCAGCTTCTAATCGACGATGAAACAAAACTTATGCTGTACAACAAAAATACTATTCACTAGAAAAAAAAACGAAAATACTATATTACAAAATTAAAAAATAAGAAAAAACAATTATATTACAAAAGTCTCAAAATGTTTCCGCCAGTTCAGTTTATATTAAGTCCGTGATTATTTAATCTTGTTCATGTTTAACAGAAATATTTCAAGTAATTCTTGAAAAAAATATATTTAAGTTTTAAAATGTGTTATTTAAAAGTTAAGAGTTTGTGTTATATGCCAGGTGTACATAGTATTGTACAATAGTCAGCATTTTACATGTTAACATCTGAGGCCTAATGCTTAAGAACATATCTATTTATATTTTCGGAAATAAAATCAGTGTCATTACAGCGCTCGTTTTATTTACTAAAACACACTATAGATTTTTGGTCCTTCGAGCCGGATCAGGACTTCGCGTCACGTCAACTACACCAAATTCCTATATCTATTTAAACGTTAATCACTTTACTACTGGTTAAAATTTGATCTAAGCTCCATAAAAATAATGTCAAAATTCTGCAAGGAACTGGCCAATAGGTAATATAGAACCGATAACTTTGGATCTAACCTCTGAAAAAGCCAGACTAGAGTCAATATTAGTTCTTCCAAAATTTACCGTACTAGAGAGAGAGAGATCTTACATCTCTGCGTTCTGGTGAACTAAATTGGCCAGCGCTCAAACAATTAGACCGTAGACAATCTCTATTCTCGCTTTTCTACATAATTTAAGTCTCCATTTCGCATCACAAAATACTAAAGAAAATATAGTGAACTTATTTTGAGTAAATCAGAAAATTCATTTTTTCAATTGGGAATCAAAATGCAAGTAAATCGATTGTTAGAATAGCCCGTTCATATATCTCACCAAACATTCAATTGCCTTACAATATGTTAAATTTAACATAAGCCATAAAAGTAATGTCATAAGGTAAGTGAATGTTTAGCAAAATATAGGAACCGACCATGTGTAATGCCGTGATGAAATTATAAATGCCTTAAAACAAGCATTGTCCTATCAATATTTCTGTTAAACAACATTCATTCTATTCAAATCAATTTTATTTTGTCAGTCGAATAATCCCGTAGTTTTTGTCAGAGTACAATAATTATACTAAAGTTGTTTACAATCGTAATTTTGTTTCGCCCTAATACATCGAAATACCTCTAGATTTCTTACTTAGATATTTCATTGCCTCATATTTAATGTCGCCGACGCTTGTTAAAAATTCTTATAAAGATTTATCGCGTTTAACTAATCGAAGAACGAATGGTGTAATATATATGTGCCAATTTCTATATGTCACTTGTCATTCATTACATTTAAATTGGTAGAAAATTTACATTAGTTTAATGGAGATTATGTTAAATTTTAATAAATAAGTAGTAAGGCATAGCAATCTAACATTAAACCAGCAGAGTGAATGAGTCGAAAGACCGGGTCTATTCATATCCGGTCAGTGATTGGTTTACTGCAGGTTAACCGATCTTTCCATTCTTTTGCCTTGGCACTAAATATATAAATTGGAAAAAACTCCAAGTAAACGATGTCAATTTTTTACCAATATAGTCTGCGCCACTATTTATAGCCACGTACGCGTGGGAAACACATGGTATGCAATAAACGCTTTTATTATACAAATAAACTAATCCGAAGCCATAAAATTTGATGCAAAAAAATAATGTTTTGTAATACAGAAACCCGATTTAAATTATGGTTTAACAAATGTCACAACTATCACTATATTCAAAGCTCTATGTTGGATGTATATTTTATTCAATAGGCTTTTCCACGTGTATTTTTTACAACACTCTGGGTTAGGGGTCGTCCACTAAATACGTGAGGCTCGGTAAGGGTGGAGGTAGTTCGGAAAAAAATACGAAATATCACCAGGAGGATGGTGTCTTGAGTTATCACGCCTATTTTAAATATAAGCAAGCAGCATAATGTTGATGCATTTAATGTTAAAATTTTGCTAATATAACAAACGTTACGTGATTAATGGACGAACCCGTATGCTGGGGCTTCATCTGCGTTAGTGTTAAATATTAAGACTGTGGTGGAATGCGATTTATTTAAAGCATATTAGTTTACGTATATATACATTATTTCACGTCATTAACAATGTCGCATCTCTGGCCTATATCTTCAACATTATCCCAGATGAGACCCCCACTTTTAGATGATGGACAACGAACCTTGAATAGAAGCAATTTACTAATCTTACTTCGCAACACTATGGTTTATAGACAGAGGTCGAAAACCAGCGTTTTATACTGAAAATAAGAACAAATTGTGAATATTACTATTATTCGTATTAAATTACGAAAATGTCGATCATTCTATTAAAAAAATTAATTGCTCCTAAACTTAATCGATCTTTAAGTTATACGAGTGCGAAAGATAAATTGTGGCAATTGTCATGAAGGCATCCCGAGGTTTATCTCGGTTATGTCAGTGTTAAATTCAATTCAACCTTTGCATCAATAAATAAAGTTTCTCTCTATGCATATATACTATAACACGACAAATATTGCGTTAAGATGCCGTAAAACAGCTTCTGATGCGTGTAATAGCAGCATTACTACTGGTTGAAAATTGACATGACCTTCAAAATATCAATTTTCATCCAATGATAGGGTAAAAGAATTTAAAGTAAGATTTACAAGCCCAACTTATATCAGAATCGATGAAAAACACTATAGTATCAAAGTTTAGTATTTAAGGTGTTTTAAATGTCTGCCTGTAACAAGTCTAAAGCAAGGATAGCAAACCATTAATTTTTATATGTAAGTGCTATTTATTGCTTATAAATATTAAACGAGACTAATAAAGCCACCATATTTAATTATACCTATTTGAATAATTAAGTTGGTTTATGTTTTTTTTTATTTGTCCAAATGTAGCTGTTTTGAGGAAACAGACGAGGGTATTGTCATGGACCCAATAGTTTATGATGAGTTAATAGTTATGTTTGAGTTTTTTATATTATTATAATTTTAGTGAGATATTATAATTCTAAAGATTGATAGAGATTTAAATTTTGTTTTAGTATATCGTACTCGTGTATTTCAGTCTCTTATTTTATTAATAAATGTGCTAAGATTTAAAAATGTATTACCATAATTTTATTCCTTAAACGGTATTACACTATTTCCAATAGTTGAAATAATTTTCAAAACAGATATGGACTCTACAATGCAACCATTGTAAACGTCTTGATAACAGTGTCATACTTAAAAACATTATCATAAAGTATGCTGATGGTTTACTATCCCTGCCTAAAACCCTCTTTGCAGGCAACACAAGCGTTTCTGTTATCTTCAATTGACTTTAAAATGTGTATATATATTTTAATAAAAATCAATACAGTCATTTGGTAATATTTTTATTCTTTATGGATATTAGTCCAAGCTGTATGACTAGTTACCTTTAATATACTGCAGTCTATCAATATAGGAATTCTGTTTTTACTCGCGAAATGCGTGTAACGCGTCTAAAGGATGATCTGCACAAAAGATTTCATAAACACATATTTCTCTTTCTATCACATTTGATACATCAGAGAAAGAGACGAAACCTTTGTCTAAATATACGTCTTGAGGCAATTGTGAAAAGCATTAATTAATTTTGTCAATATCAACATATTTTAATTAAAATTTAATTTCACGCATAGTTACAGCAGATGCAAGAGATCTAAACCACAGTATTTGTATTTATTGACAAGTCAGTAGGAAATATACTCCGCTTTTTGTAGGGTGAACTATACAATTTTTGGCACATCCCTCAACGATAGGCAGCCTGTTAGTTTATTCAAAACATTTAATGAGAAAACGATGAAATAAAATGACAACAACACAATTATTGTATGGCTACGAAGTAAGAAATAATAATAAGAAGAAAATAAATAATAAGAAATATTAGAATTTCATAATATCTTGAACAAATTGACAGTGCCAATGATAGCATATTTTCCCATACATCAGCCTTCCTATCTTGATCTTGCTTATCGTACATTTTCAAGCTAAGCACGATAAGCTTATTTTACGGGAAATATACAACAGATGACTTCGGGACTGATCCCAAATACAGACCAGAGTAAATAATGTAATCTGTTTACAGAAATTACTCTACCAGGAATCAAACAGTCGAGTTTCTATAACATTAAAAAGTTATGTCATTTTACTTGGTTTAGATTAATTTCAGACATACTCCAAGCATCCACTGTACTAAATATTGAGACATTTGAAATCACCAATTCTCTATTAAATCATCTCACAGCTAACAACAAATTTCACTATAAACCATTCGTCAAATGTCTCAATTACGCAAGGCGGAATGACGGCAAAGAAATGTTGTCACATTGTCTTCACATAAAGACGTGCAAAGCCGTGTCCCGTGACAAACTAGAGGGCGTTCTCGGCGCGCAGCGGGGTGACTGGTGCAGAGCATTCGCGAGCGTTGCCGCGCACCGGCGAGGGAACTTCGGCGTTAGGGCGTTGGACATACGGACATCGTCGGGTGTGGGGGGGTTGGTGGGCGCCGGCGTCGCTCGTCACCGCAGCGCCTGACATCGCCTGCAGACTCGCACCGAGCCACAGTCGCCCCAGGAACTCATCTCGGAGCAAGAGCCGCAGAATATACCACCGCAGCGTCTGTAAATAATTTCAATACGTATGTTTATTACCTATAACATAATATAACCTAAACCTACCTACCTAAAAAAAAACGGCTCGATATTCAAAAATAAAGCAAAATTGAATGTGATTAAAACCTCTTAAACTCTGTTGTCAACCAGAGTACTACCCGTTCATAGAAGGTTTGCCGATGCCTCATGATGTCACGTGTCGATGTAGGGTTGACAAAAAAAAGGTTGCATACATAGTTGTTGCAACTTTTTTATTATTATTGAAGTTATACTTCTTTGGGCGCGATGAGAGTAAATTTTTACGATGCGCGCGCACACCGTCACACGAATAGCTACACCATGAAGTTAGCTATAGTCAGAAACATTTTAGTTTTTCAGCATGGCCGAGTGTAGTATGGTGGTTGCGTAGCAACGAGTTGTTGATAGATGGATTGTGAATTTGTGACACGAGCACAGTAATATTTCTTTACTTTATTGTGTTTTAATTAATATACGAGTTTGATGATTTATAAATCATTTATTTAGTATCCTAATTATATCGCTTTTTCTAATACTTGGGTGTGATGTGGTATTTATTTTTCTAAGTTATTTAGAGTTAACCTCAGTTTTGATTGTATTTTTCAATACGGTCGATTCGACCGTGGTAGATGCTTTATTTATTTAACCAATTTAAAGAAGTATAACTTCTAACGCGTGTACATAAGTACACATACATTTTTTATATAATTTTAATTTATGATTGTATATACTTTACATCAGTATATCCAATAATAGTGAGTTGTCATCGACAGAGCTACGCGCGGTTTCTACACTCGGAGCGATTGTGCCGAGCGCACTCAAATATATATTTTTCATTCAAGTAAACTTGAGCTATGCGCAACTTCTGTTCAGGCTCGAAAAACTTGATAATAAATAAATTTATATTATACTAATATATAAAGCTAAAGAGTTTGTTTGCTTGAATGCGCAATCTCAGGAACTACTGGTCTGATTTGAAGAAATCTTTCAATGTTAGATAGCCCATTTATCGAGGAAGGCTATATAATATATCATCACGCTAAAACCAATAGGAGCAGAGCACCAATAAAGAATGTTTCAAAATCAGGCCTTTTTTAAATTATTCCACGCCGATAAAGACCCGGGCAGGAGCTAGTATGAGTATAAAGCTGTGATGATTATAAGTCGTTGTCTAAGTATACTCCAAGAAAACCATAAACACGATACATATAATACACTCTAAGTTTAGTATTAAGTTATTCTTAAGGTACACCACAACACAAACATACATTCATTCATTAATTAATGTCACACACAACAATAAAGTAACAAATAAGCGTGTACAACTTCTTCTTAAATTTATTTACAAAAAAAGGGTACGGAACTAGAGTCTGTGGTTGTTAATAATAATAATAAAAATATTAAAAAAACCATTAGGTCCGAGCGTACTCCCATCCTGTCGTAGATTAGATTTCTACAAGATTTACCACACGCAAATATAATTAATTAAATATACTATAATAGCCATGTTGGATCAGTGAAAAAGGAGTACCTGCAGTGGTGTCTCCGCCTTGCCAGCCAGAAGTGGTGATGGCAATGCTGGCACCTGGGCGCCGCGCTGTCCGGCACCCAGACCACGCCTCTCGCTTCCTCGCCCACTTCCACCTCGGAAGCACTGCCGCTGCTGCTGCCACTCCGCATGCTACCGCTCCCGCTTCCGCTCTTCTGTTGATACGTATCACTTTTTTTAAACAAACTGCTCAGTATCTCTGCTATCCTGGTACATATTGAAAAAAAATTACAAATATAAACGCTCCATTTCTTTAAGATACTGAAGTGAATGAAAGTTATTGTATAAATTTTATATTTTATATGAAGTTTCTGTTCTTTTGCTATATATTAAATAGATAATATTAAGCAATTATGCCGACATACATACAAAAATAAGTTCATTAGTTGCTATTATTTTATGCTACTATTACAATGATACATTTTACAATCAATCTTAAAACAATTTTCATATAAAATGGTGGGTGTTAAAATGCCTTCATTATCATTCTTTCAAAATGATAATTTCACTATATTACTTATTGAAGATATGACGTCATAACTTACTACGATCTTACAAAATCTATGAAACTGTAGTGTCTTAGTTAATACAACTATCAACTGCCTACTGCATAATCTAATCTAATGATAATAATTTTTAATTCTAAACATGCCGTGTCTATATATTGAAGCAATTTAAAAAGATCGGTGTGTTCGGTATTCCCGTAAAATTTAGTAGGCCGAACTTCTGTGAATGCCACGGGAATTTTCCCGGGACCGGTTTGTAGTTATTCGGGTGCATAAAGATTGGCTTATTCCTAAGTTTCCACTCAAATTAGCGGTTACATTCTTGTTTTAATTGAAAATCCTCGGGAGTTTCATGTCAAGCGTGGACGAAGTCGCGGCGATGTTGTAGTTGATGAATGTGTGACCTGCGTGGAGGGCGGCGAGGGGGCGTGCGGCGGGGAGGCGGCGCCCGCGGGCGAGGGCGGCGCGCGCGCGCCCGCCGGCGGCGAGCACAGCCGCAGCGCCTCGCGCGCCTCGCGCAGCTGCCCGCTCAGCTCCTCCACCACTTTCTGCAAAACATCGTTTCAAAATTCAATCTTACTCGAACATAACCTACTGAAAGTTGTGAGTCTTACACCGCTCCCATGTTACTGGCAAAGGAGCAGAGGCGAAGCAACAAACTCTTCAGTAATATTCTAAACTATACTATTTTTGCAGTACTGTAAAATTAGAGTATCTTATTAATTAATTTAAAAAAATCTTTTTTTTTGAAATGTGTAATATATTTTTTAAACATCCCACGTCTGGAGTCGGGTCTTTCACTATTGGGGAATGGACAGTATACCTGCCACGCTTGTCCAAGGCGGATTGGCATGGCATTAACACATCGGTTATCTCGATGTGCAATAATTCATCATTATTGTATAAGGCTACAAAATATAAGCTTTCTTAAAATCTTCAATAAATTGACAAGTACCAATCACTGAAAGGGTGCCAATAACATTATATTGTTTTACCTATTTTGTATTATACCTCCATATTATGGATAAAAGCCGACAGATATCAAGGTCTTTCAGACACTTGTAGGAAATTCCGGATTTTCAATTGGACAATATATAATATTTTAGGTAATTTTTACAAACGAATATTATTGAGCACATTTTTCAACACGTTCCAAACATAAAAACGTCAAATTTCAAATATATTTTTTACTGTTTCTTTATCTCGCCAGTAATGGCAAAATAAAAGTTTTATACGAGTTTAACAATTATGCACAAACATTTTCTTCGGTAATCTGTTTTGAGCACTCGGTATCTGTCAACAACAGTGTGGTTCACCCTACTGGTGCGAAACGGTCGCACGCACCTTCTGGTAGAGTATGATCTGGTGCAGGCGCGCCTGCAGCGGGTCCGCGGCGGGCGGCAGCCCGTCGAGCGGGTCGGCGAGCCCCTGCGGCGCGTGCGCGTGCGCCGCGCCGCACACGCAGCGCACCCGCTCCGCGCCCACCTCGCCGCCGCACACGCCGCACCAGCACACCTCCGAGCTGCCGCCAGAATCGCCCGACGTCTCCATGCCACCTAACAAACAGTACTTACAGTTGTCTCATCACAGGAATGGAATTTTGTTCTGCTGTCAACAAGTTTAGAAAACTATGCGAACCCATAATGCATGCGACTACTTTTCACTAAGTCATTATTTAATCAACATAAATTTGAGCTAAGTATTTACTGTCATTAATGACAAAAAAAACACTGGCTAGTAAAATGCCATAGAATTTTCTTTTACTAGATGTATCATTAGTGAGACATTAACAGAGTTTATCACATTTAGACATTGATTGAACGCCTGATTTAATTAGCGAAGTAGTTGTTTTTTAACTTATCAGTTTTTATTTACTTTCCTCATATTCAGAATGGAAAACAAACTATTAAATCTCAGGTAAGAGGCCTATTTAGGCACTCGAAATAAAACTCGAGCTTTCTCGTGCCTAAATAGGTCACTTTCAGCTCTCGTGTAGCAATTTACTATTATGGAATGTCATGTTGCACAAAAAAAAATTACACCGCATAGCAACGTATTGTTGCTGTTAAGAAGAAGCAGCAAAAAACTCCCCAGCAACCCGTCTTGCTAAAATTGTTTTTCTATTTATATCCATTTTTTTTGCTTTTTAGAAGTATGTTACAGAATTAATTTTCGAAGAATTAATGAAGTTTAACCAACAGTGCATACTCAAGTAAAACAAAGACACATTAAGAGGAAAGAAGAATATTATTATTGTTTAATAATGACGAGACATTAAAATTTTGTACTGCAAGATGTCTACATACATTCCTTGTGTGTTAGGCAAAATTAAAATGTTATTATACAGATGATGGTATAAATAAATAATATATAATCGGCAGACAAACGCACACATTGTATATCCCCAAATTAAGCAAGTTACGTTTGTGTTATGGGTAATATACAACGGGCCACTCTGGGGCCGATCCCAGACACCCAGACCACGGTAAATAACGGAGAAAATACGTGTCCGAAATTTACTATACCAAGGATCGAACGCGGGCTTAGCTCGCCCAAGCACAGAGGCCGTCAAAGAAGAACGAGGCTGGAGCGAGCTGCTATGTAATGCGGTATGCACTCACTGGTGGCGCTGGTCCGCCTTGAGCAGTGGCAGCAGGCGAGCCGCCGCGGCGAGGCGGGGCACAGCGTGAGCTGGCTGGCGCCGCGGCCGCGCGCGCCCGCCGCCCGCCGCAGCGGCGCCGCCGCCGCCTCGCCCTCGCTCTCCGAGCTCACGCTGCTGTACGTCGCGCCGCCTGCACCAGCGTACGTACAATACATTACATTAAGATCAAGTACACCAAGACATTAGGCGGTCTTATTGCTAAAGGCAATTTCTTCCAGACAACCATAGGATGGATTAGTGAAAATTGTGTAACATGTGGGTTTTGCATAATAACTAGAATAAGAAATCTTTATATACCTATATAATTCTTCTGTACATGTGTTGACAGTGAACTGTTGACAAAAAGGCTGGACCGATTTGAATGATTTTTTTTTGTGTGTTGCGCCCGGCAGATGGCACTGCAGTCGGGTTCTAAATTTTAATTCTTCAGGGCAGGACAACGTCTGCCGGGACAGCTAGTATATGCATAAAGAATACCAAATAATAACCCGCGAGGGGGCTTTGTGGCGAAGCCTTGGGGGTGAGTAGCAATACCTCGGACCTGACTCCGGAGACCAAAGCAAAGCCCCCCACCTCCGCGCTTGCCTTGAGTAGCCGGTACGAAGGGAAGGTCGCTAGATCTAAGACCTAAGCTTCTGGGGTGGATGTAGCCTCTGTCTTAGCCCTTGTCTTTTTACTGTCTGCCCAGTTTTATATGTTCTCCGAACACTGGACGGGCAGACGCCATAGTGTCCATAGCCTTAGCTCCACCAGCAGTTCACTCCAATAGCCCGGTACTTTTTGTTCTAATTTCACACAATAGTCCTACACTGGTCGGGGCTTGTCCTTGGGTGCATTAATATATGGTGTAGACAGGGATAATCGCCGGTCAGACTCATGCCACATTTAGATTAAATTTGTTAAGGAGCCTCTATGTGTTGGCTTTCCCCAGGGGCTCACGCAAGCCCTCCAAAAGTCAGAGCCATTTCTATGGCCTGTGGTCTCTAGAGACATGCAATATAATAATAGTTAGATAACACTTTATTATACAACATTACAGAAAAACTAATAAACAAGTAGTACTAGTAGGCTGCAAAATTCATAAAATGTGTGTTAGTTGACTTGACTGTCCAGTCCCCTAGTACTTCATACTAACAAAATCCCCAACCACACAGAACACCATAAAACTATAACTCACCATTTATATCAACTTCTAGAAACTTAGTCGCAACATCTTCTAAACCATTGACAACTCCGTTCTCTCTATTATGATTGGTCAAAGCTGTCAGTACATTATGATTAACCAAATCGACTTCTGTCGAATTGAGATTATCCAATGGCGAAGATTCATGTGAGGTTCTAGAATGCACCGAGGTTGTCGTTTCAGTTCTGGGTTGAGGTGTCTCCGCTATGTCAAATCCTGTTGACGATTGGTTGCTCGACTCTGATATTGATCGCCATGTTATGCTTATGTTTCTTGTTCGACCTGGTTCTCTTGATGCCTGTTATCATATTAATCATTGATTACGAAGACCCACAAAAAAGAAAAGTGTAGAGTATTTTAATGCACTGAATCCAAAACTGGGGTCAGTTGGGACCAAACTGACCCCAAATCCAGTCCTGCATAGCAGTGAAAGAGGCTGGCAAATCTAAAAGTAGTTGAGCTTATTATGTACTCTTGCAATTTTGATAACACAAAATTGAAATAAAATGGTGAATTGCCTAAAAATTACCCTATGCAATCAAATTATTTTGTGTTCAGTGGTTGTTCTACTATTAAAAATTCAATGCTAAACTTTCTTTCAAATTAGATATTATTGTATAAAAAGAAGTTATTAATTTTACAACAGACCCTCAACTATTGACATATTTGATAAAAATAAACACTGTAAAAAAAAAGCTGTTGACATCCTCAACATCCAACAATGGGGATTGTTCACAAAAAATTACCTTCTGATTTTATATTTTTATTACGTAAAATAGGGTATTTTAAGATACTAATTTGAATATTTTGTATTTTAAGCGTAGTTTTTTATAATTCGATTTTAAAATTATTTCTCCAATGACGTCATAAGGGACAAGTTTACATTGATTTCTTTCCTAGAAAACAAAAATAATAAAAGTAAGTTTTTATTTTTTGTCTATCTAGGCTTATAATTTTTCGTGTTCAACCATTATTATTTTCTATAGTTATCGTTAAATTTTTAAAAAGTGGTCTTTAGGGAAAATCCATGTTATAGAACTTGAATAATGTACAGCTAGAACTTTTTTTACACCTGAAGCAGGCAAACAGGCAGCTGGCTCACCCGATTGTATTTAGTAAGGTCAAATAAAGGTCAAACGCATTTCTTACAAAATACAAGAAGATCGTACGTTTTTTGGAATTTTAACTGGACAGAAATGATTAGTGACACTATTCCTCGAAATGGTTTTTCAAAAAGCTAAATTGAAAAAAGTGAACAATCCCACAATTCCCTTGAAAAGAAGGTTCGAGTTCAACACTGGATGACTTATGTATACAATGTTATTATTTAATTGTCAGTGCTTTTTTCAACTTTCCTACAAAAAAAATAGTTAGAAATAGTAAACAAGGACTTACATCAGCAATCCCAATGACATCGGTGTAAGTGTCGCACACAAAAACCGGCGGCTCTTCAGGTGTACCACTCTCTGGGCTGACTTCGTTCCTGACCGCACTCGCAACCAGCTCCTGCACACTTGTCACACCACTGACACTGTCCACGGGAGCACTGACGTCATCGATGACGTCATGTCGATCACAGCACCCGCGTTCACGTGGTCGATCACTGCGTCCGTCACTTCCGTCACTACGTCCGTCACATTGTTCACTACATCCGTTGCGTCGTCCACTACGCCCGTCATGTTGGTAGCTTTGTCTGGTACGTTGTCCGCTGCTTCCGCTACGTTGGTTGCGTTGATGATGTTGTTGTTACTGATTCCTTGCAGTTCTCGTTCGAGGGATGATGATCCGCTGGTGAGGTCCCGGGGTGATCGGGCTGAATCAAAGTGGTCTGGATGGAGCCCGTCAACCTACAACAAGGTTGGATAAAGGAAATATTAAGGTTAGATGTTTCCAGAATGATTGTTAACAAAATCACAGTTCATGGCTGATTGTAAGCCTCTACAAATTTACATTAAATATTCTCCTCCTGTTCTGCTTATCCAGTTTCTACCAGCGACCTTGCGTAGGTCATCCAAGTAAAGGACCAACCAAGACGAGGTACAATCACTCTAGGACTTGTCTACTCCATTGGCCATCAGTTTGTGGCAAATGTGACTGGCATACAGAAAAATTTCCACCTGTCCAGCGAAAACTATCCCATTTTCTATAATATAAAATGTATTTAATTTCTATTCTCGGTATTAAGGCTACATATTTACCAAATTTCAGCAAATATGATAGCGACAGAAAAACCACCGTGAAAGTGTGACAGACAGTTAATTTTCGCATTTATTAATAAAAAGTATTTAACTATTCATTAATTCTATTGTACATTAATTAATTTATTTTACTGCAGCAGACAGCAGACAGGTATACGGCCCGCTTGATGGAAAGCGGTTATCATCGCCTATGGACATTTGCAACACCAAAGGTGTTACAAATGTGTTGTTGCTCTCTTAAGGGAGACTGGAACCTGGTCACTTATGCCGAACACAACTCAAGTTTAATATAGCGGCATACTCTAGACCAGGGGTGGTAGCCATCCATTCGGGCAAATACCCTACCACCTGGCAAAATATAAAAAAAATCATTAATTAAGGATTTTTTTTATTAATAAATGAATAATTCATTTAACAATAGTTACCTGATCATTATGATGAGTATGGTGGGTGAGTTCGTCCAAACAGCTGTCAGTCAATGTCCTGCAGTCGCGGCGGGCGTCGCAATCGTTCACCACCAACGACAGTTTCCTATTCAAAATAAATTATTAACACAATGTGCAGTGTGGTCAGAGTTTTTATTGAATTGTGATGTGGCAAAGTGAACTAAGCCTGCACCCACTTAGTTCACTGGACTGGAATTTGATTCCCAGCTTGGTAAGTTTGGTAAACTTTTCGTTATTCAACCATATAGTCTGGAGTTCTAGATCTGGCTGTAGAACTGAGCAGATGACACAACTTACAATAAATTCTAAAATTACTGAAATAATGTATACTCTCGTCTTAATACAAACAATCATAATTAATACACTATTTCATATGTTTAAGCTGTGCCACCATAACTTGCTATTCTCATACAGAATATGTTTTTCAGGTGACTAACCCTCACTACTCTATTGGCATTTGTATATAACCAATAACACAAAAGTGACTTGTTTAGCTTAGAATTAAGCAATGTCTCTGCCAATAATTATTTTAAAAAACACATAATATTTATAGAAAGGATATTAACATATTAAAATTATTAAGTTTTATATCAATTTATTTCTTGCTCTCACAATTTACGCCCTTCCAGTCAACATAGACTTATTACTCCTATTCATAGTACAACATTCTTCAATAATTCTTTCACGGTTAAGGCTGTCCAACTTTGGAATTCATTGCCTGTTGCTGTCAGACAAGCAAAATCCCTAATAATATTTAAGAATTTAGTCAGAAAATTCTATCTGCAATATAATGATATGTAATTTTATGTAATTAGTATATATTATATTGCATATAGCTATATGTCTATTATGTTTAAATAGTTGCATATTATCGCTATATATTATATATGTATATAACTTATGTGTATATTTGTATATATAGTATAGTTATATATTTATTAATAGAATTTAAGTAATCGTACAATAATTATGTATACCACCGTCGCCACTTCAAATCGGAATATTCTTGCCACGGTTGTCTGGAAGAGATCGCTTTTTAGCGATAAGACCGCCCTTTGTACCTTACTATAATAATACTAGTTCGTAAGCTTTTCTGTAATGGTGTACAATAAAGTGTATCTATCTATCTATCTATCTATCATCTCTATGTACAGTGTTTTATATACATTCAGATCGTATAACAATCTGAGCCTATATAACACAATAAAAAGCAATGAATTGTTGTCGCAGTGCGACAAATAGCAAACAGGTCGAATAAAACTGAACAGTGTATTAATTTTTAAATCTCTTTTACCAATACTTGTGTTGAGCATAATGTATCGTGTATTCCTTTGAAATGGGGAGGCCACAGCATCAGCAGTGGTCAGCTATGATGCGATTGAGAAAAATTGAGAGAGGAAAAAAAAATTGTGTTGACTCTCGATTTATAAAGTGACGAACTCACATAAGATCGGGCGCCAGGCTGGGGTCGCTGCACCGTCTTTGGGTCAACCTCTTCTCGCCATCATTCAGCAAGTTATCACAGGATCTTGTCTTTGTCATCAATCCTAAATCGAAAATATGTTAATTAAATTGGTGCAAATTATCGTAACTATTATTAATTTTAAAACTTTGTAACGGTTCTATTTTTTTTATTTGATTTTTTATTCGATGTTTCGGCCACTTTTCAGTAGCTCCGATCGAAGAGCTTTTGTCTTCCGTGTACTATTGTGAAAACTTAAGAAAACACTAATATTACAAATGCAAATGTGCGTGTTAATTTGCGATATTGTCACGCCTCGATTGCATAAAATTTTGCACACACGTCGTGAGGGTACTCATTTTGGGTCGTTAACCCGCAGCAGTTAGTTAATTAGTTTTGTTGTCAGGGGTGCATAAAAGGATATACCAACACAACATTTAAAAAAGTTAATTCTTACGCACCCGAACAACTCTACAAACCGCTAATTCCCGTGGGATTCCCAGGATAGCCCAGATTTTCAGTCTAAGAATTCGCTGTCGATCAGCAAAAACTACATCGAAATCGGTCTAGTAGTTTTTACGTGAATTCCGGACAAACCGACAATATAGTATAAAGTACGTACCGTCACGTAAAAAGAACGCTGAGCGGTAGTGGAGGGGATGTGTCTGCGCAGGTGTATAGTCATATCCTAAAGTACTAGGGTAAGATTTTATGAGTAATTATTCTATTGTAGAATCTTATTAGGTACTTTACTAGCAACTTAGTACTTTGGAATTGGCTGAAATTAAAAACAGATAGCTTACTTGACCAATTTGATCGATAAAACGCTCACTGCGCAGGTTCAGAGTCAGCGTTCTTTTTACGAGGCGCGAACTATATGTACAGTCTATTCCAGTGTTTGTTTTTAAATAGCTTCAATGTACAGACACGGCACTTTAAGAATGTTATAATATTGTGGCGACCGAGGGTAGAACTGCCCAGCAGCGTAAATCAGTTTTAGAACTTTTAGAAAAAACTAAAAATTTCTGGAAGGACAAGACAAGGATAGATAGATGTTAGAAAGAGATAGACAATGAACAAAAGAAAGAGATAGATAGATGTATAAACGAAAGTTTCCGAACAAAGGTTCGGAAAGGAAGAGACAGAGATAGATCGATGGGTTCTAGAAAATTCTTCCCGGGTGTATAAACGGCGTGAGGCGCGCCTACCGGGCACTTTAAAGTTGAGTTCAGTCCAAGACGGTGCGATACTAAAGAGTTATTAGAGAAGGTTAATAGAGGACAGAGACGAATTAAGTGGTGAATTTAGTGACAAGTTTGGTGGACAGATAGGCGAAGGAGGTGTGTAGCTTAGTTCGAGAGAGGAACCAGAAGCGAGCTACACGCGATAATATCGGTGGTGGTCCGCGCAATATCGGCGACGGTATTGAGCGTCTGACAACTTATCGTCGGGACTGTGCATCGTTGGTCGTGCGTATAGGGGCAACCCTGCAGAAAGGTACTGCGTGCGGCTGTGTAAGACAATACAAGCTTTTAAATTAAAAACTGGTGTTTTCTTCCAATCCATGGTTCGTACCCCCGCTCGTACGTAACAATATTATATTTTAGTCACCGTTGTTGTTGAGCGGCCTGTGCAGCTCGTGCTCGGGCGGCGGCTCGTCAAGGTCCAGGTCGGGCTCGGTGCGCTCGCCGCTGAACACGGCGCCCCACACCTGCGCCCCGCGCACCGAGTAGTCCGGCCACAGCACCTGCGCAACGTACGCAACATACACATACTCGCTCGAATGAATTCAATTCACTCATTCAATGCTTCACGTACATACATAGACAACTTTAACAAGTTTTAAAATTCTAAATAACGCATGTTTATTGGGGGCTCCATGTCTATTTTGACAATTTTACGGTCGGCCCTTTGAGACAGAGCCAGTCGAGTGCCAGCTGCGATCGAAGTGTTACTGAGTGTACTTTCGGAAAGAGAATCTCACATCGTCCATACATTGTCCGTTTTATGTTATTATTTATATATAGGTACTGCCTTACTGGAAATTACGTGTGTATAGTAAAGTTTGTGAATTTGGAATCGACAATACATTTTAACCCCGCAAACATGTCACAATATAGAAAAAGAATATACAAAAAGGAAAGAGAAAGTTGTACAACATAATATGTACATGTTCAGAAGAAAGGTATATACCTGTTCGACATGGTGCGGTGAATACAGATGGTTCCTGTAAGCGGGTGCTCGGAGCAGATGCCAGACTTGTGCTGTAGTCTCATTTATTCGCGCCTCCAACCTTTCTCTAGTGGTATTACAGAGAAACGTGCCGAACATGCACGAGTGCACGTGTGTTGCTAGTTTTATCTGAAACGGAAATATAATTTCAATATTTTGGTACTATACATATAATTTTTAATGAAGTAATTCAACAAAATCACATTAACCCTCTATACCAGGGGTCGGCAACCTTTTGAGTCGGAAGAGTCACAAATACAATTTACTAATTTTCCAAGAGCCACATTTTTTTTCTTGCCAACAATAAATACTACTTGTGTTGGGGATTGTCTTTACCTTAATTTTTAATACTCTTTTGCACTATGTGTTACATGCGCGCGCGTCCTCACAAAAATGCCGAGAATAGTGATGTGTCGATCAATATCGATGAGATGGTTAGTGATGTGCTTTAACATGCCCCCCGGCGTTGAAGGTCTTGATCTTCAACAGTTTCTTCGTCTAATGGAAGTGGACAAATCCGATTAAAGGCTCGTGTAATGATGCCTTTTTTGGTTTGTATATCAGCTATTCTGGTTATTCCATCGACACCTGGATGAACTTCAACAATGCGTCCAAGATTCCATTTCATGGGGGGTGTTGTTTTCTTCTTTTATGATGACTAGAGTGCCCTTTTTTAAGCTGCCCTTTGAGTATTTCCATTTAGTCTTCTGTTGTAACTCGGACACATATTCTTTATGCCAACGTGTCCAAAAATGTTGGCGAACACTTTCAACACGTTCCCAGTGCTGTAGCCTAGTTGGATTAATGTTATCCAACTTTGGGACTGGCAGAGCAGTTAGAGGACGTCCGACCAGAAAATGTCCTGGCGTTAATGGATTTAGATCATTAGGATCTGAACTTAAAGGGGACAATGGGCGCGAATTAAGTATTGCTTCTATCTGGACTAATATTGTATAAAGCTCCTCAAACGTTAAATGGGAGTTTCCTAAGACTCTGTTTAAATGAAATTTAAAAGACTTAACCCCGGCTTCCCAAAGCCCACCACAGTGCGCTGCATAAGCTGGAATGAACTTAAAATTGATGTTTTCATTAGCTGTTATATCGGAAATGGATATATGGTGTTGTTTTAGAAATGCACTAATTTCATTTTTTGCACCGACAAATTGTGTGCCGTTGTCAGATACAATTAATTGTGGCTTTCCCCCTCTTGCAATGAATCTACGCAATGCAGCAATGTAAGCTTCTTTTGTCAAACTGGTGACCAAATCAAGATGAAGACATTTGGTTGTGAAACATACAAAGACTACAAGTAAATCTGTGTCATCAAGTAATGGAGATAAGCTTCAAAGTTTATTTTTATTGGATAATGGTTTTTTACGTTGTAATGTATAATATTCATCGAATGATTGTTTTTGTGACCATTGTAATAATAAATTAAATGAATTGTTTATTTCCTCTGTGGTGAGGGGTCCAAATAATTTTAGTTTTCCTTTTTTGATATTATTAGTAAACCGTAATACGTAAGCTAACGATCTTTTTAATTTTAATAATTTAGAAAATCTCTCGACATTAATTAAGCATTCTTCTGGTTTAACAATGGTGGATGTGGTTGTAATTATTTCTGGAATTTCTGGATTCATATTGGAAAAATTATTAATAGGCCATTTGTTTTCTTCATCCAATAAAAAAATTGGTCCGTTCCACCACAGGGATAATGTATGTAATTCTGACATGTTTACTCCTCGAGTCAACAAGTCAGCTGGATTAAGAGTTGTGGGTACGTGACGCCACTCATAATTGATTGTAAGTTCTTGGATTTCGAATTGTGGGTAGTTTAACACTGCATCTCGATGTATGCTTCAAAACCCCATGTCTTTGTGGATCTTCGCCAGTGCCATAATTTGAGCTGGCAGAAGAGTGGTTGTCGTTATTGTTATGCACGGACTTATTCATACTTAATATTTCTTGTGCAGTCGCAACGTTTGCATAAAAAAGGTTTTCAAAATCAGTACGCTCGGCTGCCTGTACCGCTATGTCCCTCTCATCCACTATAAGGCACTCAATTGAAGTTTGAATTTCCTCGAATTGAGAAAAAAGTGCATCTATTTTGTTTAAACGAACTTGAAGTTCTATAGTTTCGACTGATGTTAAATTATCCAACTTGTCTATATAATTAATAAAATTTGTCAAACGACCCTTAATTACACCACGTTTCTTAATTAATTCTTTAAGCTCAGTTGCCATTGTATTAGGTAATGGAAGAACAATCTTACAATCTGAATATAATGTATAATTTATGAATAAATGCAATTAATTGTTTCAATAAAATTGGCGATATATAAATGTCAATGAATTAGGTACTTTAAATTTATAACTCTTAATTGGATTATTGTTCTTTGGTATCAATTTGTCTGTTGTTTATAATTATCATATAATTCAATTTATTATTTTATAAATGTTTCATCTTAAAACTTAAGTAAACCGCTTAAGTGATGATATAATTATTAAATGATAGAAAAAATGTCATATGTATTGAATTCCTAATTAAAATGTGTCATTAATACTGTATACAATTCAACTCTAAACCTAAGTAAATAAATTATAAATCAAATCTAATAATAATGTATTATATTTATTTCTAATGTATAAATGTGAATATGAACTTGTTTTAGCTTGTATATTCGTTAAACCGTTTCGTCACCCCACCTTCGAATTTATTAGATTTTTATGAAAATTGGTTCACTTGTCTCTCCGTAACGTAATAGCAATATTTAAAAACAAAATAATTGCAGCGGGAAACGTATTCGAAGCGTACGCAGGCGTAGCCGCCGGTTTACACTTGTGTATGATAATCGTAATATGTCGGTACCTATGTAATTAATATTAATTTCCTATCATGTCATAAAAAATACCTAATTCAATGTTTAATTTAATTAGATAATAATTGCACTAACGTATTTGTTTAAAATATATGTCTATAATCAATTTTATAAAACATTGCAGCCGCGCAGCGCACGTTTTTTAATCAATGTAGGTAAGATTGAATATGACCGTCGCCGGTCGGCGTTTGCGTTAAATTGTATTATGAGGAATAATACGTATTAATATGACAATGTATTAGCTGATCAATGAATATTTCGATGTATATGGACTGTAACGTATGTATTTTTAAAAATCTAAGAGATAAATTGGAACGGACTCACTCATTTGCTCATCTCGCCGTATTTCCAGTTTTTGGCTATGCACTTTGTAATTTGGATTTTCACTTGTCTTCTTTGTATTAGGGCTCGTTCTTTATTGTATCCGGCTCGAAGGACCAGCATGTTGGGGATTGTCTTTACCTTAATTTTTAATACTCTTTTGCACTATGTGTTACATGCGCGCGCGTCCTCACAAAAATGCCGAGAATAGTGATGTGTCGATCAATATCGATGAGATGGTTAGTGATGTGCTTTAACAACTTGTATAAATTATTTGATAATAACAAACAAAATTAAATCTATTTATTCATATATTTATAAGTAGAGTTTTACACAACAAAAAGATTTATGTGATATTATTAGATAATTACTTATTATTAAATAAAAAAATGAAACAACTAACTTATTAACTTCCAAGACTAACTTGTGCTTCAATAACAAACAATTGGGCAAGCAAACTTAATGAAAGCCATGTCTTTTTTTACATACCAAGAGCTTCATACCATATAGGGGTATACACAAAAATGCAATTATTTGTTTACAAAAAAATATGCACGTTACAATTTAGGAGGTCTCACCAGTATGCAAGTGTACCTAAGAAGAAGGGTATTCCGGATTTCAGTCTTATACAATCAACTAGTTTTGTTTTATTCACAATTTTGTCCCTTGTGTACAACTGCACTTTTGTCTGTACGCCCATTTGTTATGAAGCCCTCGATGTATAACTAAAGAGCCGCAGGTTGCCGACCCCTGCTCTATACGGAACTACCACAAATTCGTGGTCAAATACAGATAATTGAAATGAACGTTGAACTGATGCTTTCTCCCTCTAACTACATAGAATTTGTATTAGAATAAAAGAGACTTACACTTTTTATTTGAAATAACAGTCTACTAGTTCAATAAAAATGCTTAATAAAAAAACGGTAAGCAAGTGTGTGATGACTGATCATGGATGAATTCTTTATTCATTGATGCACAAACTATTGAATGGATTTCATTCTATTTAAGGAGATTCAACAAGCAACTAGTGTACTAACCAAATACGCCTCATTGAATTCAAAGCTGCACGGATATTGTATCATCATCTGGTGCACCAAGTCCAGCCACTGCAGGAAGATGGGTGACCTCTCGTTCGGCTCCTCCGGACCGAACTGATGACCACAACGGTCAGCAAACTTGTGACCAAAGTCCAACCATTCACGCTCGATGAGGACTCGAAAACCCTAAAAACAACAAATACAAAATTATTGTTGACATTTTTGAAAGGTGTAATAACAACAGCCTATTAACGTCCCATAGCTGGGCTTGGGCCGCCATTTGTCGAACCAACAAGTCATTTCAAGGTGGATTGACAGTTTTGATTCATCGGTTATCTCAATGTCCTCATATCATTACAATGTTCATGATTCGAAATTGCGCCTTTGCATTTGGATTGCAATACCACTAACCACTTAGATACTACGGCTTACTGATTTGCTTTAACGAAACTTTTGGACATGGGCTTTGCTATCTCGCTCGCGTATTACCACAGTTTTGAAAATGAAAATTCATAGAATTTACATACGACAAATCCGTATTGCACAAAACTTATCTTACCTGTATGAAATCTTATCAGAATCAAAATTTTACTCTGGGACACTATTATTTTGTTTTTAATAGGCATTAGTCGTATAAATTCGACGAATTCATATTTTTACACGCCGACAAAGTAAATGCACACCTGGTATATTACCTTTCCCGCAATTGGACTTCTTCTGTTTACATTGTGTTTAAAATTTGTAATTAAGAAAGACATTCTATTGCTATTGTACTTGTTTATGGCCGCAGGTGCGCAGATTACGGTTTCTCGGAAACTCCAGTCCACGCGGTCGATTGTTGTATTGTACAGTTTTGTATAGCAAGTGCACGATGGGGGTGAGGCAGTCAACGCGCGGTGCGGTGGGGTGGGGTGGGGTGCGGTGGGGTGGGGTGGGGTGCGGTGGGGGGGGGGGGATCACCTCGAGCGTCCTGTAGTGGGGGTCGAGCATGAGCTGCGCGGCGGCCACGATCTGCGGCGTGCGGTCCCAGCCGTCGGAGCAGTGCACGAGCGCCGGCCGGCCGGCGAGCACGGCGCGCGCCACCGCGCTCGCAGCGCGGCACACGCCCGCCACGTACTGCAGCCACAGCGTGCGCTCCACGTTGCTGTGCCAACTGGACGCACGACACGAAATCCATGTATATTTAATACGTCGAAGGAAATGCACTATAGAATTATTTAGATTATTCCACTAGTAGAATTATTTTCTCCGTGCAGTTTAAGTCATAAATAATAGGAGCGGTGAAGCGAGTATTTCGCTCTCTCTTCCACTCACGGACCTTATGGGCCGGCATAGTGATACGTATTATTTTTGTCGATAAACGTTATCGATAATGTATTTAGTTTTGTCATTTTGTGGGTTAGTGATAAAAATGAAAAAAAATAGATAAAACAACGTATTTATTAAAATAAAATTAATAATTATTTAAAATAAATTATTAATTAGGTATCTATGCATTAAAAAACTATAAGTACAAAAGTTTAGAATGTAACAAGTTATATTAAAAATAAATATAAATACTTATATCTCAAGTATAAAATTATCAGCAAAAAAAAGGTCATAATGATTTTTATAGGAATGATAATCTTTCTTTGATAAGAATGAGTTTTTATCGATAATGGCGTTACGCCCGCGCAACATGCTCACCGCCTTAGCCAGGCTGAGGCCGAGCTATGATTTATGGCCCAAACTGCACGGAGAAAATAATTCTACTAAAGTATGTATATAAAATAAAGCATGATGCCGTGTATTTGACATATTTAGCTACCTTATTATCAACTTGAGAACAACAGATAAATATGTACGTTATAATATTTTTTAAGGTTATACTGATGCCGTTGCGTGCGGAGGGTGCCGGATTATTGGACGTACCGGTCTACTAAAGTGCCGAATTTGTGCGACTCTACTGTATTTGTATCCTTTTAAAAAGGTGAGCGCACTAAGGCAGCCTCAGATATTTATTTTTAACCTATGTCTACGCTAAAAAAATACTGAATTAGATAAGATTTCCACTAGAACAATAGCTTAAGTTTTTAAAACATATTACGTCACTTTTGTCCCAGGTAAATAGCGGAATTATTCCTGAGAAACAACCATAACCGAAACAGAGAGGCATTGAGCCAACACTTATAATTTTTTTGCTTGTTTTGAAAATGTGTTTTTTTATTATTATAAAATATTAGAAATTAAAACGGCCTCACTCACTTGGCCTGGTCGCTGGGCTCGGCGGCCAGCGCCCGCATCTGCTGGAAGCTCCTGCGCACGTGGTGGATGTTGGGCAGGCACATGAACTGGATGTCCGCGTTGGGGTAGTACTGCGCGCACTCGCAGCCGCCGCCGCGCGCGCGGTTCGTCACGGCCGACGCGTAAGAGCGCGCGTCCACTATCAGAAGTTTCACTTGTTGCTGGAAGAAACAGTATTCATGTAATGTTATACTTATGTTGTAGTGGAACACTTACAAGCCAATAGATGGCGCTGTGCAATAATTGATGTCACAAACGTTTCCCGAGACATACAAATATATACCAATTGTCAACTACAAAAAAACTCCGCCTTTAGAAAATAAAGCCCAGTACAGGGCACTCCAACGACAAGTTAGACTCCGTGTACAGGAGGTCAGGAACCAATGTTGGGATCGACTGCTAGAGGAGATCTCCCCAACTCACCAGGCTTACTGGCGACATCTCTGAAAGCAGAAACCCTCTCTAGTATGCCACCTCTCGTGAGACCCGATAACACCAAAGCGTTTGATGACGATGAAAAGGCGGAATGCCTCGCCGAAAGTCTCGAGCTCCAATGCTCTCCCAATACTACCAATGACGACCCGTCTCACCTATCGGAGGTAGACGCCGAGGTCGAATATAGGTCCTCCCTCCCGGCGGAAACCACACTCGAACCGGTCACGGTAGAGGAAGTACAGGATTTCATCAAAGCCCTAAAGCCCCGCAAAGCCCCAGGCAATGACGGAATCAGCCATAAGCTTCTGAAAATCCTCCCCGCCCATCTTATCTTAATTATGGTAAGCATCTTCAATGCTGCCATAAATAACTGCCAATTTCCCAAGGCCTGGAAAGAAGCGGAGGTCATTGGCATCCGCAAACCAGGCAAACCGGCCTCAAAGCCCTCCAGTTACCGCCCCATCAGTCTGCTCAGCTCACTGGGTAAACTGTATGAGCGTGTCCTCCTCACTAGATTGAGTGATTTTGCCTTCAGCAATAATCTCATCCCCCACGAGCAGTTCGGCTTTAGAGCTAGACACTCTTGCCCGCAACAAGTGCTCCGCATCACGGAGCACGTCCTCTCATACTTTCAACGCGGCGGACGAAGACCCTGGCCGACAGGCGCAGTTTTCTTCGACGTCGCGAAAGCCTTCGATAAAGTTTGGCACAACGAGCTGATATACAAGCTGTATCAGCTCGGTGTGCCAGACCGACTCGTACTCATTCTACGGGACTTCCTCAAAGACCGTAAATTCAGATTCCGAGTGGAGGGCACCCGCTCCTCCTCTCATACCATCTCAGCGGGAGTCCCCCAGGGCTCCGCGCTCTCCCCCCTACTTTTCACGCTGTTCACCAGCGACATGCCACGGCACCCCCATACCCAGCTAGCCCTATATGCGGATGACACCGCCATTTTCAGTAGCGACCCCAGCAGATACAGAATCTGCAATCAGCTCAACACCGCCATCAAAGAACTAGGCGTCTGGTTCCATAGATGGCGGATTGAGGTGAATCCCGAGAAGAGTGCAGCCATCATGTTCTCCCGCAGCTGCCTCTCACCCAATACCCGCCCCTCCAACCAACTTATGCCCATCAAGCTATTCGACCAAGTTATCACTTGGGCTAACGAAGTCAAATATCTTGGGGTAACCCTAGACAAAGGCTTGTACTTCCACAAGCATACCAGAGCGGTCGGGAACAGAGCATACTGGATCCTCGGCCGACTCTATCCGATGATAGGCAAGAAGAGTAAGATGAGCCTTAGAAATAAGGTGACTCTTTACAAAACTTGCATCCACCCCATCTTGACCTATGCGAGTGTGGTCTTTGGCCACGCCAGCGACGTTAACATCTGGAGACTGCAAAGAATCCAGAATCACTTCCTACGCGCTGCAGTCGACGCCCCGCGCTATATGCGGCTCGCCGACTTGCATCGCGACCTGGAGCTTCCCTCCATCAAAGATTATATAATCTCATTATCGCGCAGATTCTTTGACCTCGCCCCCCATCACCCGAACCCTCTGGTGACGGAAACGGTCAACTACAAACCCACTCCAAACGCTCCCATGAGCAAACGCAGGCCTCGCAATGTACTAATTGACGAGCCTGACGAAATCACACGTCAAATCGCAATCATGAACCCTCCGAGGCTCAGAACATCAGCCTGGCATAACAGACGCAGACACAACAGACGCCGGAGAGCCCCCGGCTCAAATCTTCTTACACAACCGTAAGACCCACCAATCCATACTCATTACAGACACAAGTAGCCATACAAGATTAGCTTAGGCGTGTTGCTGGAGAGTTTCTTCCGCCGCTTCTTCTCCTCCAGCTATAACACGTTGTGAAGCGGTAGTAATGATAGACTAGGATCGGCTCCGCCGGCGGAGTCGATGAAGAGTCCCCAAATAATCACTTCAGCCTGTTGGCTTAGCTCATTCAGCCTTTTACGGCTTGTTCTCAATATAGAGTCAATCCCCCGCAGCGGTCGAGCCGAGGTCGAACCTCACAGGAGGTGCCTCCTCGAGCGTGCTGCTTCCGGGCTGAACGCCTTCGCTCCCACGGAGGCGGGAAGCCCCCAAAGCCCGGTATCGCCGGCTATTCAGCTGAATTAGCTAAAAAAAAAAAAAAAACTCTGAAGGGCCTAGGCTGGCCATGAACGGCATTAGCCTCGCAGTAAGATCTTCCTTTGATTTGAAATAAAGGAGCATTCCCTGAAATCCCTCTCAATCCTCCGCCCTATTGTCATGAGGAGATATTTGCTGTTTTTGAACTGAAACTTCTTTATCGGCGTTGGAAAAAAATTATCGTCACGTTTTTCGGTTACGCGTCACATTTTTCTGTTACACGCCATCTTTTTCTTGCTCTTATTTAACCAATTTGCTTTATTTATTGAACCAATTTCTGTAAAGTTGCATATAGTAGATCATTTTCGCAAAATAAAGTCGTAAAGAAGTTTCACTTCTTACGTTTGTACTAACACTAATACACGCACACATTTTTTTAACCTGTTAACCGACAGATTGGAAATTCTTTTCATAGACATAGATGTTTGCAAGTATTTTGTCGCCCCCTTTCTGCTGTGGCTCTATCAATACATAAAACGGTGAAAAGTTGCTTTAAAATTTGTCTGATTGGGGTACACCGAACTGCAACATTAGCTGTCAAACTGTTGTCTTCTAATTATTTGTATTTTCCTTTTAAAATTACAAAAAATAAACAATCAAAAAACAATCCGGAATAATGTCATATCCATAGCTGAAATTGGTAACAATATTATTATTATATCCGTATCACATTGGAAATATTCTCAACACTCATAATAGTTAGTTAACAAACCCTATATGAATGTACTAGGAGAGCATACTTTGTTGGTGTTAGCCGGCTGCAGTCCGCGGTCGATGTTGCAGGCCGCCACGAAAGCTGCCACCAGCCGCTCGTCCTCGCTCGACCGCCACCCGAACCAGCCCACTTCGGGCTGCGACGAGCGCGCGATCACCGCGCCGTTGCCGCGGTGGCGCCACACCACAGCCGGTATACGACGCATCGCACGAAACCTGCATACATGTTAAATTCACACAAATTAACGTATAAACAAAAAAATTTAAAAAAACTCGAAAAAGGGAGTTGCAAAGCGAATATGAAAATAAGTATGGTATTTTTGGTATTTTCATATCAGTTTTTTTTTTAAACTCTAAAAAAACTAACTACATATTATTAAAAACTAATTGTACCAGTATACTTCGCTTGCGTCAAGTAAAGTGTAAGCCACCGTGAACAAATTTGTGAAGACATATGATCTGAACGATATGTTTATTGGTGAATACGAACGACGGCGTCAAAAAAAGAGGCCTACGGTGGTATGTATTATAGAACCTTCGAGAACAGTACTTTTTATGGATGAAAGTATCCTATTATGTATTCTCGACTATGTGTATGCAAATGATCTCATTGGTTCAGTAATTAAGGCGTGATAGTATATCAAACAAACAAACTAACATTCGCATTTATAATATTCATTTGGGGTTTTTTGAAATTTGTAACCTTAACTTTATACATATTAGACATATTTAAGGTCTACCAACTAGAAAACTCTGATATAATAATATGAAAACTTTAGTTGATATTATTACGACCTAGACGCCGACAAAAAAAAAACCAAATTCACACCTGTACCTGTCAAAACACATTTTATTACCTTTCGGCATTTGGACTTCTTTTGTTTACTTATTTATTACTAATTATTCTAGAGAAGAGTCCATTTTTGTATTGTAATCTTTTATGGCAGCCATTAGCAAGTTGTCTCGGATTTAAATTACAAACTGATTGTAGGAAATTCGGTCCACGCGGCCGGGCAGACATATTGCATATGTGCAGTATAAAATAATGCCCTAAATGAGGGACGAGCAGTCGAGCAATAACCGCGAGCGAAGCAAGACTTGTGTACATTCGGTAATCTATTTAGTGATGGACTTTGCGCGTGTTATTGATAGGTATTTGTACTAATAAATAAATAATAGAAATTCGAAAGGCATTTTAATTCGACTCTCACAACTCATAACAATATTAATCTGTTTTTATTAATAGTCTGACATTAAGGCATGTCAACATATAATATCATTTTATCCTTGACCCAAATATAGTGCTAAAAACCAAAACAATATAATTTGTTATCTCACCGCGCAACAGAATCGAGGTCCTCGTCGCAGATCGACGCTGGAACGACTAGTAGGGGCGGATACGAAGGACAGAGCTTGTATTCAGCGTTCGCGGCCGTCACTCGCCAGGCACCCTTTGTTGTGAAGCCTAACCTTTCCACCTAGAAAATGAACAACATTTTTTAAATTTTTTATTCTTGCTTTCAAAATGGCTAGGAGCTTTTCCCCTGGATTGTCTCAGCATAAAGTTTTAGTAATATTTCACAAAAAAATAATATGAATTTTCTGAAATAAGTAACAGGCATTTCATCGCTTTTTTTATAACAGCATTAAGGATAACAAACAAAAATGTAAATTATAGGTATAGTTTTTGCAGCTCACGAAGGCGAGTGGGCTTTACTCGTGGTTGAACATGTGCATACTGCGCTAGTGTGCATCTCTGATGGAAAGATCAGTTGCGAGAGTGCTTTCCAATCACCTGATTGTAGTCTCATGTATACAGGTAGGACACATGTATACCGTAAGTAAAGTTCTTCGCCTTCGTGAATTGCAAGAACTAACATAATAACTAACACAATTATCTATGCAAATTGTGGGTAATATGTCGTTTTCATTTTATTTTACTAGAGAGTAGATATGAATGAATAAGATGTATCAAATATATTGTTACGACCTAGACGCTGACAAAAACAAATTCAGACCTGCATACCTGTAAAAACACATTTTATTATCTTTCGTCATTTGGACTCCTTTTATTTAATTATTTATTGGCATACGTTAATTATTCTAGAGAACAGTCCATTATTGTATTGTTATCTTTTATGGCAGTCATTAGCCAGGTGTCTCGGATTTAAAGTACAAACTGATTCTAAGAAATTCAGTCCACGCGGCCCGGGTACACATTGCATTTGTGCAGTATAAAGCAATGCCCCAATTGAGGGACGGTAGTCAAGCGCGAACCGCGAACGACGCGAGACGTGTGTACTACAATCAGTATTCTAATAAGTGACGGACTTTGTGCGTTTTATTTAATTACGACCTTCTGCATTACGTATAGACTTGTTGTGTTCGGTTATATTTGTACTTGTGTTCAACTCTATAGTGATTCTAACAGCATTTTAATTCGAGTCCCTCGCACTCGTAACAATTATACCTTTGAATAATCTAGTTACCAGGATAACATAACATGTAAGGAGCTAACCTCAGGCCCGAACCAGTGTCTCTGTGGCGAGTGTGACGCCCTCATGAGCGCCCTATGCACCGACGCCGGGGGCTGCTCCTTGGCCCAGGCGGCATAAGCAGCGGCAAAGGTCTCCTGTACTGAGCCGATGGGGGCTATTGCTGTGTTCAGTCGTCGCCACCACTCGACGCATTGCTCGCCTGCGTCGAACGTGCATCTATAATCGATATTAATACACTATTAACTATTATAATAAATAACAAGATCTATCAGCGTCACAAGTTTGATAGAATCTATCCCTTAGGTTGGCTGGATGAGATGGCTTGGAACAAGAATGCCGCCTATTGTTCTACAAAACGACTATTTTAACTCGTTATTTTAGTAATTTTCTTTATATACGCAATAGGGTTTTTAATTAACGTAAAACACTACATTGATCAGCAAATAAGCCGGGCCACCCGCTACGTTGGGACGCTAATTCGATTTTCTCAAAGTATACTCAATAACACATTTTTTTTTTCAAAAACAACCATTTCCCAAGGTTTACTGTTTGACATTCCTTCACATGAATTGACCTTTACAAGATACACTATGATTTGATATAACAATACAGCTTGTGTTTATTTTTCAAAATCAGCCAATTCGATTTACTGACAAGGGTAATTAATTTTTCAATATGTAACGTAGCATATAATTTGTAACCCTACGCAAATAATTCATGTTTTATGTTGTGCATAAATTTTAAGTCAGTTTTATTTATAGCACTGTTTTTAAATGTATTATTTCAAAATATCAACTGTGTGTAACATATAATAATTGGTGAAATTGATAGGCAATAATAAAAAATTATCAAATGTGGTCATATGATATTTAATATCATGTGACCACAATAATTTAATTTAAAATTAAATATACCGAACAAAATGGATGTTTTGTACACAACATTCCTATCACTAACAAAAAAGAGTATGTGCTTTATCTACGCTATGCTTGGAAAAATTTCATGTGATACTTTCATTAATTTTCTGTTGCTATGCGTTTATCGCTCGTGGCCTCGATGCAGTGTTATGACAGAGAAATGTATGTATTATCGACATTGCCTCAATTATGTTAAGCAATTAGTCGCTAGCAGTGCTAGTTTAAATCCTGATAACGTTGCTAGTGTCTGAGCTAATCAGAAACCGGCTTTGAAGCTTTATCCGTGCAGGAACGGAGAAAGAATAAAATTTCCTGCGGCCGGGGGCCAGTCGTAAGAGGCGAAAACAATCCACAGCCAGGTGGTAGGGCATTTGCCCGACTGGATGGCTACCACCCCTGGTCTTAAGTATGTCGCCATAACAACCTTGAGTTGTGTTCCGGCATTAGTGACCAGGTTCCAGTCTCCCTTAAGAGAGCAACAGCGCATTTGTAGCATCTTTGGTGTTGCAAATGTCCATAGGCGATGGTAACCGCTTTTCATCAAACGGAACTGAACTCCTGTCAATAAAAAATATAAAAAACCTCTGTAAACTTCGTTTCAAAAATTTATAGATACTGTCGCAAAAATAATTATGAGGAATGTACAATAGTAGATCAAATAATGGAAGTTTGAATTAATCCTGTTCTGTTAAACACGATAAATAATGCGTTCACTTCCTTAAACAAGCTTCGATTGTACCAGAAACCCGACTAGGCGCGGTTCTACCACGTGGATCTAGTTAATGGTGACCTTCAACTCGTTGGACCATAATATCTATCAAAACAACTATCGATTATATTATTTTTCTGTTACATTTTTTTGGACGTTTAACAAGTTTTATGGTCACCAAATAGAATTCATCTTAACATGTCCCATTCGTGGTAAGAGATCATGTGCAAACATATTAAGTAGGTAAATATTAAAAAGGTTTTTTATTTATTGAAGATGATTAATTGTAATTCTGACTTTTTTCTAATAGTTCCCAAATATTTATAGTAATTAGGATACATTAAAATGTATCTCGGGACCTATAACAGATTATATGTATTACAATGTCAGACTGGCGTCCCAGATGTGTTTAAATTATAATGTAGACTAGAGTTTACCCCGGCTGCGCGGATTATCTCTAATGGTGTCTTTATTTATAGCAAGTGCTAGAATATTAATTTTTTGTATTTGCACGAACATTCACTTCATTTATATCGCTAATTACCATGTCTATCTGTCGACAAATAAATTACAAAACTGACAAAAAGCCAAATGGTCAATGAAAAGACCACAGTGACCGACATGGCCAAAAAGACGGAATAGGCAAAAACGACCAAAAAGGCCAAAATGACCAAATAGGCCAAAATGACGAAATAGGCCAAAATGACCAAATAGGCCAAAATGACCAAAAAGGTCAAAATGACCAAAAAGGCCAAAACGACCAAAAAGGCCAAAATGACCAAAATGACCAAATAGGCCAAATAGGCCAAAATGACCAAAAAGGCCAAAACGATCAAAAAGGCCAAAATGACCAAAAAGGCCAAAATGATCAAACAGGCCAAAATGACCAAATAAGCCAAAATGACCAAAAAGGCCAAAATGATCAAAAAGACTAAAAAGACCAAATAGGCCAAAATGACCAAAAAGGCCAAAATGACCAAATAGGCCAAAATGACCAAAAATGCCAAAATGATCAAAAAGACTAAAATGACCAAATAGGCCAAAATGACCAAAAAGGCCAAAATGACCAAATAGGCCAAAATTACCAAAAAGGCCAAAATGAAATTATCCTTGTCCACCTCAGTATTTAATTTACATACGTACCGAATTCAGCCAAATCGGCCTATTAGTTCTTCCGTAAAATATAACCAAACAGAAAGACAAATATATTTTATCCGGAAACTATCCACTTTTCGGATAAAAGTATCCTATGTCATTCTCGTATTGAAACATAATTATATACTGAGTTTCAGCCAAATCGGTCCAGTAGTTTTACGTGAAAACGGAACAGACAGACAGACAGCAGACAGACAGACAGACAGAGTTACTTCGCATTATAATATTAATAGGATGATGAACTCCACCTATTAAAAAAACTGTAGGAAACCAGTTGATGACTTGAGTAACTTAAATGTGTGTAAAAAAGTAATTAATTAATTAAAAAGAAGCAACATAAGGTATTTGAAGTTAGTTTCCTAATTTCTACCAAACGACTCAAATATACTCCTGTAAATATTTACAAAAGTCTGAATATCATAATTATGTATATATTGTCTTTAAAGATAATTTTGGTGCAACATACACATGTTTTTGCAATCAATTACACTATTTAATAATGTTTAAATCCTTAGTTAACTCAGAGAACATCATAGTTAAATACTAAACCCACAATTGACTAATCACGCAGAGAAAAGTTTTTTTTTACATATAATATTTATACCTAAAACTGTTATCGGCCTTATCTCAAAACATGTTATTTAATTTACATAAAGGGCATGAACGATTTAATCAAAAGTAAACAAAAACCAGTCTTAAAACAGTTTCAGAATACCAAGATTTCATAACAGTAGTAGAGGTCAACGCTAATAGGTACAAATTAAAGAGAACCAAAAAAGGTTATCTTCTACATTCTTATACAACAAAATTTAAATTCTACATGGAAAAAAATAGGCATAACAATAGTCCACTCAAAAAATTTGACTTTGAAAATGACCCTGAATGTTACATTTGTAGAGGGCGCCGTAACACTTTCACAAATACTACTAGATTTGTAACATAATTTTATAACTAACGGTATATAATTTATTTAAAAACCAACAAGAAAAACTTATTAAAGAAGCTTCAAATTTCCTTGAGAACATAGCGAACATATGGACTGTCCGTAAAGACTTAAATTATTCACTGAGCTGGTATTAAAATATGTTTTAAGTAATACTAAAAATTAAGATTTTAATGGTCTTCTATTGCGCGTTCGCGATAACTGGTCACACAGGGTTACCAACTCCAAAAAAACCCCTTAAAGCTACAGTCAAAAATCCCTAAAATCGCCACACTTACTTGAAAACTGCCTTTGCAAGAAGATTAAGTTGTGTTTGTAATATTATTTATTTAATACAATTACATATAATCTTATAAAGGTATATACTAAATAACTAATAAATATAGTCCTTGATTAAGTCAAGGGAAATATCAGGGCTAACTATAAACAAAATCTTTATTTATAAGCTATCTTATTACTTTATATAAGTAATATTCATTTCTGGGTGTTGGTAATCTAGACATTTTTCACTGAGCGTATCATTTGATAGTACACTCCTACGGATTCTATAAAGGAATACTCACTTCAATTGACGTCCATTCTTGCAGAGCACGACTAGATGGAGCAGGTCTCTGATCTCAAGTGCATCGATCAACCTGATCGGCACGGAGGAGCCTGGCCCATTTCTCCGCCGGGGTTGAGCGTGTAGTCTGTAGTTTGACATTGATATTGTGCCACCGTCCGCTGTTCTGCCGACCCACTGAAATTTAAAGGAAACAAATACTGTTAATAACGCTAGAAATCGATCGAACCTTGCAACGGATCCATTGTATACAATACTTAGCTTAAATCAGTTGAGCATGCGGTGCATTGCCTTTTTTAGTTTATTTTGTAATTTGATGTAACCTACATAATAAGAGCGCCATCTACTGTGCATTTTTAATAGATACTATGTCGGAACCTTCTGCTTGTACTTGCAAGCAAGTGTAGTAATTGTATAGTATGATAAGACTACACTTTGCGCGAAAAGTAATTAAGTAACTCTATATTACTTACATAAAATCTTAATTTAATGTATCTTGTTAACTTCACTATAATAAACAAAGAAACTAAATCCCTATAATGTACACAACTGCCCAGCAAAATATAGATGCGAGTCGAAGCCAACCTGATTTGAAGTAATACAATGAATGATATTTTGTTTATGACAACGTAGTAGATTAATGAATTGTAAAAACACAATTGCAGCGCCATCTATTTTGCTGATCCATGTATTTTAAAGCAATGACTTCCTTTACTGGGATAAAATGTATTCTAAGTGTTAACTCGGGTTATAAGCTAGCACTATGTTGAGCTTCCTTCATATACGTTCAGTAGTTCAAAAAGAAACGATCGCAGCGCCATCTTTCTCATTATTTTCGTCATATATCGGGACAAAAAGTATCCTAAGTTACGCCCCGGGACATAAGCTAGCTAGCTCTATGTTAAATTTCATTTAAATCCGTTCAGTGGTGGTGACAGACAGACGCAGAAACAAAACTAAAAACTAAAAAGTATAAAATAGCTTATTTCTAAAGCTATTATTATTAACATATATTATCTAAAACATCTTAAAGTCGGTGCTTAGTAATTTTCAAAATATAGTAATTTTTATGTTTTACTTTGCACCGACTTCAAGATGTTTTAGATAATATATATTAACAATAATAGCTTTAGGAATAAGTTATTTTATGCTTTTTGGGCGGCTTGCATGACGCTCCTTAATTTTATTTAAGAAACACTAAACGCATTTACCGCCCTTAAATTTACTGGTAAATACGTTTACAGAACTGTCAAAGTTAATCACCCAAAAATGGCTATTTAACTCCTTAAACGCGTTTAAACATTGTCACTCGTATGTCTATCGAAGCTATTCCGCGTCGAACGAAAAAAGAATCACGTAAATCGGATCACAAATCTCGGAGTAATCAGTGAACATACATAAAATAAATAAAAAAGATCCCGACGAATTGAGAACCTCCTTTTTTTGAAGTCGTCGTAGTTAAAAATTGTATGTTCGAAATCTCCTGGTCCGAATTATCCCCTCTGATTCTTTCATATTTTTAAACGAAATTTTGGACTCGAACCATTTACAGATTTATTATAGTAGATAGATAGATGACAGACGCTCTTTATCATCTACAACATTTTACACTACGCGAAGTTTTGCGGCGTCATAGAATTTGTACGAGTGTTATAACGTCATACGTAAAAGCAAAAGGAGTCCATTGAGATAGAAAATCCTCTCAGGTAACGTTCCCAAGAGTCTGGCCGCATTCCCTTTTAAATGGGAACACTAATGCCTTGCCCGATGTATAGACCAGCTTAAGAGTAACATGAGAAAGTAGTCTTAAAGTCTGCTTTTGTATGTAAACAATATTAACATTTATTGTGATATGTAGGCACCATCTACTCTACTATCTAACTGCGCGACCGTATCGGGAACAAATACACAAATATTCATTTGTGTATAGTGCCTACGAATGTAACTTTACGCTTATATTAAGAAATAAGCAGAGAGTACACTAATTCTAGTAACAGCCATATAATATAAAAAACTGATTCCAAGATTTATCCTACCGAAAACGAATCCTTGTACCCTGTGTTCTAACGAGTTCAGCGTGCCAACATTCAGATCAGTAGACAAAGGAGAACTTATAATAATAGTATGTCATCGTAGTGCATGATTCGCAATACATCGATAAGACGAGGTCATTGCACGGTTAGGTATGCAATGTTTAGTCATTGGAGTGCACGCTATCAAATTGACGATCTGTTGACCTGTCTGACCTTATAGTATAGTTTGTTTTAATACGACATAACCAGTATATAAACCACGGGTTTACCTCTTCAAGGTTGTTAAGTTCCTAGAGGGAAGCATCACGTGATGCATTATTTATCAAGAAGGTTTACACTGAAAATCAGCGTTGTGTCGGACATTATGCCGGCACGGCGCGGCACGGCTGGGTCCAACCTTGTTTTCTGAAAATCCGACGTACAAATTTTCAAAAATACGTTTTTATTTTTAAGATATATGTTAGATATGTAAGTACGTCGCTATATCTAAAATTTTTTTTTCTTTTTTATCATGTATACAGTGTTTTTGTTTATTACACATAGGTATCTCTTCAGTATCACAATTTTTGAAAAATGTTCCTTATAGCACATTACTCGACGGATGGAGCTAGACGGAAATAAATGCCGACCGCCGAAAATGCCGAACAATATAATAATCATATTGCTATGTAACTTCAAACTTTATTCAATGACATAAGATCTAAAATAATATCCAATAGTATAATTAATATGCGTTCTTTTGAAAATAGGGATTAGTAATTTAAAACTCGGGATATGTAATGTCCCTAAAGGTATACACAACTACACAGACATGTTTTACTAAAGATTTTATCGATCAGAGAAAATTTCGCATTCGGACAATTTATTTTCGACCTGGCCACTTTAAACCTATCCCGCAGATAATGTGCCGCAAATTTAAATTCGGGAATTTATTAGTTCCCAGGATGTACTTACCGCATTATTTAAAAAAATGTAAGCAATCTTTTCACTTTAAACCGTCTCGAAATAAACTAATGTTTGTATATCCTAGCTCGAAACCGCTCCCGGGAAAATTTCCGCAGAATTTCCGGAATATAAAGTACCGCAGATTTTAAGTCCAGAAATTAGCTATCGATCAACGAAAACCGCGTCGAAATCGGCCCAGTAGTTTCTGCGTGAATCCCGAATAAGCAGACAAACACAAGAAATCTAAAAATCAAAAGACTACACTTTTACTATTTTATAATAGTATAAATAAACTATCTGTGCCCGCGACGTCGTCCGCGTGGAAATTGTTTGCAAAACCCCCCGATTTTGAAACATTCTTCATTGGTGCTCCGCTCCTATTGGCCTTAGCGTGATGATATATAGCCAATAGCCTTCCTCTATAAATGGGCTATCTAACACTGAAATCATTTTTCAAATCAGACCAGTAGTTCCTGAGATTAGCGCGTTCAATCAAACAAACTCTTCAGCTTTATATATTAGTACTAGCTGTCCGGCAGACGTTGTCCTGCCCTGAAGAAATAAAATTTAAAACCTGACTACAACGACATCTGCCGGGCTTATTTGTGAATATAAACCATCCTCGAATCCACTCGAACACACACAAAAATTCATTCAAATCCAGCCGTTTAGGAGGAGTTCACTGTTAACACACGTGCAGAAGAATTATATATATAAAGATAAGATGATTTTTTTATACAACAACACAATCGGTCGTAAGTACTTTGTATAAAACTTAAATTACCTGTACAAATTCCCCGCATATCGGCGTGAAGCCAACGTCTAAGCCGGGCTCGTCGTAGTGGGTCCTGAGGCGCGGGTAGAGGTCCGCGGCGCGCACCCGGTGCGGCGGCGGCTCCGGCTGCGGCGGAGCGCGATACCGCTCACGGTCGCTCATCTCGCTGCACGACGCCGCTGCTGTTATCTGGTGGACAACAGAACAAAATTATAAGTATATGTCAAGTTTGCCGTATGACATTCCTTCACAGAAATTGATCGTTACAAGACTTTTTATTTAATATCAGCCTGACCAAGTAATTAAAAATTCGTTCTTGGCATTTCGAACATCGAACCGTGTCCACTTTCCATCAGGTGGATCGTCTGACTGTTTTCCAGATTTTGGTAATAAAAAATTATTTTTAAAGTGAAACTTCTTTAAAATTGTAAAACTCGATGAAACGAAAAAGTTACACTAAAAACTTAATAAGAGATAAACACATAAATGTATAGGACTAAGCCTACGAGAGACTGAAATAGAATACATATATATTTAATAATTTTAACACTGTGATCATACAGATACGAGTTGGAAATGATTTGAAGTTTTCGTTAATACTTCAAATTTTGTGTATTAAAGCTTATATATAATATTATAACGATATAATATATGAAGTGTGACGTCACGAAATTTAAAATCCCTACCGCCCCTTGTCACACTTTATTTCACTTCTACTGCGTGTGAACACACACATACACATTTTTTTTATATGGCCGTGATGTGTTGCTTTGGACATTTTAAACAATAACTGTACATTTAAGTCACTTTAGATTAATGGAATATAGGACCCAAGAATAAGTGAGTTCGTGTAGGTCTCCCCACAAACATAAGCTCAGCAAAACTGACATAAATTAACGTGCTTATATTACTCGAAAACAACTCGGGTATTGTAATATCTTTTTATAAAGATTTTGAATACACAACCAGCAGCACCGTAACATCTGTGTAAACACGAAATAATGACGTCATACATATTTTGCTAACCTGACGTTGACAACAAAAGGCTTGCTTGGCACATACTGAGTATCATCCAAAAAGGCATTAAGCTATACGATGTTAATTATATGTTTACATAGTAGCGACCCTAAGGATACGACCAAACCTACAATATCTACCAAAACTACTAAAACTACCAACACGACCAAATTATCCAAAATAAACAACAGATAAAAAACCTATCATATTTTCTGGCATAACCACAAAGCTGATTTTCAATGCAACCCTTCCTTTTGGCGTAAGACGAAAACAACCCAATTTTGTTAATAAAATAATAGAATAAAAATAATAATAAACTAATTCTACTTATGTAATACTTAATAATAATACTTTAATACGTAAAAGAAATAAATAAATTTTAATAAAAACTAAAATAAATATGTAACTTCAAAATTAAAATAAATACTCCTGTAATAAATATGTGGTAGTCGTGATAGCGTAATGGCTAGCGCACGCGTCACAAGCTCAAAGAGCGCAGGATCGATCCTGGCCGGAACGCATGCATGCACCACTTAGGCAGTTTTCTCATCTAATATACGTATTGTTACAATTACCACGTGCTAAGAACGGTGAAGGAAGACATCGTGATGCAGCCTACACATCGAGATAACCGATGTGTCAAACCTGCCAAATCGCCTTGGACAAGCGTGGCTGGCATAATGTCCGCTATATCCTCTATAATGGAAGGCTCGAGCCCAGCAGCGGTTTATTAATGGCCTGTTATTATTATAATTATACATTAAATTAAACCCCAAATAATAAAAATGTGAAGATCGTCATAACACGCATAATATTCGAGAATCTTGATTCAATTCCGCAGCCGGTGTTAAACAAAATATGCTGATGATGAAAGTAACATTTCTTTCAATTATGCTGTACCCGTGTATACACATCGAAATATTATTCTTAAAATTAAACATACTAAATTAAATTGTAAACAAAAGTTGGTATGACGTTTAACACCTGTCAAAATGTAATGCAATCTTTACACAGGTGATAAAAACGTGATTTAATGAAGTTTTTTAGGTTATTATTTATGCTTCAATACTCATGCGTTTTTCTTATATGGCAAATCCCGTGAGAAATTATACCAAAAAATGTTTGTCGGTTACTACTTAGGCCCGGTTCCTATATTTTGCGAGTGTTTTTATTTTTAAATCTCCTGACGCTCACGCTTGTCAGGGTAACCAGGATGCAGGTGGGTTGCGGATAGGGCTGTCCCGTTATGTCGTTGAGATATCGTCTTACCTCTCTTGCCGCGGGGCGCGTTACAAACCGCCCCACACACAGGAAGATAAAAATTGTAGAAATATATAAAATAATATATAATAAAAATGTAAAAATTGTATTCTTTCTCCGTGCAGGGACGGAGAAAGAATACGATTTCCTGCGGCCGGGCGGCCTGTCGTAAGAGGCGACAAAACAACTCACAGCCAGGTGGTAGGCCATTTGCCCGACTGGATGGCGACCACCCCTGGTCTAAAGTGTGTCGTCATAACAACCTTGAGTTGTGTTCCGGCATTAGTGACCAGGTTCCAGTCTCCCAAGAGAGCAGCAGCGCATTTGTATCACTTTGGTGTTGCAAATGTCCATAGGCGATGGTAACCGCTTTCTATCAAGTGGGCCGTCTGCCTGTCTGCTAAACTCCTGAAATAAAAAAATAAAAAAAGGCCCGGCCTCCTACGACGGCACGCGGAATAGTTTGAGCTTTCGATTTTCCGATAAGGCGCAGGAAAGAACACCCGAGAGATTTTAGTATATATAACTATGATGTGACAATAGCATTTCTAATTCTAGCTAGACGTTAGTCGGGCCGCGACCTATCCCCCTCGCGCGGCTTACGGTCCTTAATCGAATTTCATCTTTAAAAAAAACTGTTCCTATATCTTACCGACCGTTCATTTATTTATTATCGGTTAAAATTTGACATAAGCTAATGCCAAAATTCAACCGATGCATCTTTCCCTACCATCGTTATGTTAGGGAAAGTGAATCAATAGTAAGATATGAACCGGCCATTAGTCGCTATCAACTACTGCAGAAATAATAAGCCATAAATTACTCACTGATCTTGTCTTCCTATTTTTGAAACTGACAGACAACCCTCAAACTTCTCAAATTCGAAGATTTTTACACAGTGGTTGGACAATTATGTTTCTATTAGATAATTTTCTTTAGTAGGATATGGTGGTTGTAATAATATGCACAAGACCAGAAAAATCGCCTCTTCGTTTGCAATCTCGTTGCCAGTATTCGAGCCTATGGCGTTACGATTAAATGAGATTGTAGGTGTTTAAATTACCACAATTTTTATAGTAAATACAATTTTGTGTTTATTTATCTACGCACGACCGGTCTCAAACTGTTTTGATATCACGACTGCGTGGATCAAGTGACATTCCGTCGTTCCATGTACCAGGTTATTATAAAATTAAATGCGAAAGAAATGTACCGCTTTCTCTTTCGAATGATTGATTGGGACGGTACAAGGGTTAGTGGGATTCGAAGTATAGCGTCGTTTCTTGTGATAAGTGGTTGTTTTGAAATGATGAAGGGACTAGGGATGCAAACCGTTACGAATATTTGTGTCTACAATGCCTTGTTCAGAAGCCGGGAGGTTAAAAGGGCCTATTCACTGTCGTGTTTGGCAGTCCGCCTACCCGTTCGCTGCGTAATGCAGGATTGTGAATTTTTGCAAACTGCATTGGGTCCGGCAACAGCGAAAACAGCGCCTATTGAGTCCTGCAAGCTCTCTCAAGTCAAGCTCTCAAGTTGGAAGACTTGGTTACTTATTACATATTCTGTTTTACAACTTTATTTTTTATGTAATGTAAATACACAGCTGAAAGATGCTGCTACATTTGTGTAGTATCTATTAGTAAAATATGACTTATTGTTGCTATGTTCGCAATAAAAGTCCGTTTTTAGGCATCAGTCAAAGACCTACAATGTAGCTGAAATCGAGGTGGTGTTATATTTTATACGTTTTATGTAGGTCCTATTCTAAAAGTAATCAAAACCAAACTAAATAAACAAACAGTCGAAGCGAAATCTGGGGTGTTAAATGAGACGGATAAGATCTTTAGCTATTTTTCATGCATTAAACAAACTAGCTTTAGTAATTTTAACCTTACTCCGGGCCTCACACACATTTTTCCACTAAACGTGTTGAAAACACATATCAACACCATCAAGTTCGTTAACCTCTTAGTTTCTAAGACGCAATAAGACAAATTTATGCAAAGTACCTATTTCATACCTCATACATGTATTGTATGTGTACGGTGTACACAGTCTATTTTTCAAAAACGTGTGTATGAAAAAACGCTTACGGTAAAAATAATCCTGTACAATTTAAAGCAATTTTATGTATTTTTGATGCGGTAGAGCTCGAGTGGTGTCATACCACGCTTTCACAGAATTGGCATAAATGATGACATAGCCTTGATGAGCTAATCGTGTTTCGTGCGATGAGTTAGAATTCCAATGGCCCATTTCCTTTTTTCCCTTTCCCCACCTATCTAATTCATATCCTACTTACTATTCATTTTGTCCGATGCTTCTATTCCAACCCTTCTATCCTGTACCAAAGACTTTAGATACATCGGTGATGGGAATCTTCTTGTAAATATGAAATATCTGTATCAGAAGATTTCACTCTTCACGTTATGACAAAAAATTGCTACCAGAAATTTATATATATATATATATATATATATATATATATATATATATATATATATTTGCACGCTGTTTCGTGTTATTTCTATTTCTTCATATGTTTTAAAATTTAATCATTATAAAAAAGCTACTTTACAATTATATTATTACTTCATGGGATATATATTTAGTTTCTTGTGTATTCTTTTATGTATAAGTTTATATTGTCGTTCACACCAGCGAGAAGCAAATGTAAAACACTGGCAACACGTTTTGACTTCGCAGCTGGTGTTGCAAACGTCTCTCGGCGACGGTAACCACTTGTCAGCACGTGGGCCGTCTGCCTGCTTCGCAATAAAGAAAACTGTATCTATACGTGAGAGAATGCAAATTGTGCAAGTAATGTTACATTTATTTACTTGCATAGTTGCTTCTTGTCATGTTTCTTTTTAATTATTGGTTAATATTTTTTTATTTTTAACAAAATATAATGTCTTTATTGTTCATCATCAATGAATAACTAGTTGATTACAAACATAAACTAATACAAATAAGAAAATTTACCCTAAACTCCTAATTAAAAATGAACTAAATATAAAATAAGACGAGGATAATAATTAATTTTGTGATGTACCCTCTTACTATCAAACGATTAATCGACCATTAATGATGTTGTTTATTTTTATTTAATCTGTGATTAGCGCCAGTTTTGTAGTTTTCTATAATTTACCATAAATAATATAACAATATTTATATCTGATGGGATGTGGTAATTGTGTAGATATTATAAATATTTTAAAATGTCTCAATTGTATATAGACGGTATTCAATACATTTTATTTCATGTTGGCGGACTCGATAAATTTATACTGTGTTCGGTTTATTTTATTACATGTAGAATTTTAAGAATAATATTTGATGTAATATCATATATAAAATGCTAAAATTTCCAAACAATAATGTAATAAATTCTTGTCATATATAACCTTTTTATTTAAAATAGTTTATCAAGGACTTCAATGCGCTATCGGTTGTGCCAATTTCCTAAGTTTCTTATAGTGTAAAGTTGTTGAAGGGATGGTGAAGTGTTCTAAAAATGTTTGTATAGTGTGTAGAGTCAGTGTATGGAATGTATTTAAGCTGGGTCCGACTTTAACCGATGGTTAAAATAAAATAATCGCCAATAATGTATGGAAAAACAGTGATTATTTTTGGTTAACCGTCGGTTAAATTTCGGTGCACACCAGCCTAAAGCCGTTAGGTTCTGTGATTATAAGTATAGCGACCAGATGCTGTTTTTTATTACCACAACCCTTCTGAGTTGGTGCAAGTATTACACTGTGCAACAAAGCGATATTTCTTCAAAGTTATATTAGTTTAACTATTTTATTAATATTATTTGGTGTTACTCTGTTTGCCGACATTTCTAACCCATCATTTAAAAGTAATGTGGGCACTGGGTAGCATCTAATAAATACGAATGCAACTTAAATAGTCTACTTGTAATACATGTAGACTTTTGAAAACGAAGTTAAGTACAGTATATAGTTTTTATTCCGAAAAACAAACCGACAAATCCAAAATTGAGAGCGAATCCAAGTTGAAAGATTTATTAATGTTTTCTTATTCTGAATAGCAAAAATCATCAGTTATTTCATTATGAAACATTACATTAGGAAACTCTGATATAAAAATGGAAAACTATGTTATCTTTCTTCTACGATTCTGGGAAATGGAAAAATTACTACGTAGTATGTTTATTACAATATGTAATGAATGGTCAGTCACTATTTTGCAATATCAAACAACTTTACTAGCAGTCATAAAGGCAAACGAACGGAATGGTCCTTTGTACCATATTTAGGACAGTGTTTGGCAAGTACAAACAATAAAACAAAATGATTTGCTGAACACAAAGTATTTTGGCCGTTGTGCAATACATGCAGCAAAGGTTATTTTTACATTAAACATTTTGGTAATTTAAGTTATTTGCGATTAAGTGCGTCCTTACCGTCCTGACCTGCGGGGCCGAGACGTGACGATAACGTCAGGATTAGTCCAAAAGTTCCAAGTCGCTCAGCGGGCTATGGAGCGATCTATGTTGGGTGTTTCTCTTAGAGAAACCGTCATAACTCGTAAAATTAGCATGGCAGAGGGCGGTCACGTCTGCCGCAGGACCGTTGGCCGATGGAGCAGAAATCCTAGAGTGAGACGGCGTCTCGGAAAACGAAGTGTCAGACGCCCTGCAGTCTAATGGTCCGATGATCTGCTCACAGGTCGCCGGTAGGCGCTGGATGAGAAAGTCGAAGCATAGGGATGAGTGGCGCCGTCTTGGGGAGGCCTACGTCCAGCAGTAGATTGGGTTTGGCTGAGAACGACGACGACGATTAGATATTTATGATACTAGTGCGGCAAAGCCCTAGTTCTCTGGTAAACCCAGAAGGAAGTCGAGGGCTATCAAGCGCTTATCACGTGACGAGAATCACGGATGTTATGAGTTACGTCACATGCGCGTGGTGGTGCACATTAGAACTATATCGTTGGTTTCATTTTCTCCATATAATAGTATTAAAGTGAGTCAAATGTAAGAATCTTGTTTCTTCAGCTTATTTATTTCGCAATGTGAATGCAAACTACTCAAAATATGCATTTACGAAGCCTGTATATATTGTTCGAAAATTAAAAATTACGCACCATATAACGAAACGTGCGGAAAATAAGTACTTATAAGATAAGATATACAAGAGAGAAAAGATATATAAGAATTGTACCAAGGAGTTCCTTAAATAAATAATAAAAGTATTAGAAATAGAGGTGCAGATACAATACACATTACAATAAATTCTAACATTATTAGTATTATGAAAATGAAAAATTAGATTTTCTTTAATTACTAATGTTTAAGGAATAATGAGTGCGTTATTTGACTCTTTTTACTTGTATGAACTTATGAAATCATAAGTTTTACAAAATCCATGAAGTTGCGACATTTTGTAAGGGTCGTTGTGTGTCACATGGCGGACATTTATTTTTTTGTTGCTCCATCCAATTCGCCCACAAATGCCATCCAATCACGCATCAAGTACTAGAAGTGCATGACAATCGAAGAGGTTGTCTTGTCGCAATATGTGTATTTTGTAAGAAATGTTGTGTGGACATACTGTCGATTACCCAATGCCGTATGAGAAAGCTACCGGTCACAGCATCGTGATTTCTATACGCTTTTAATTCGTTTATTGGCTAATAGAAATGTACAGGGTGTACTCTCTACGTATTATTTTTGATAGCTAATATTATATATAATAAATATTGTATAGCTGCTGTTGTTGCTATAGGTATACATATTAATAATGTACATATTTGGATATATAATATTAAGATGTTATTGTCCTTATTGTCTATTTTCTTTTTATTTATCTTAATTATATGTATTGTGTAATATCTATGTATCCTATTAATTACATGTATTTGATTTGCACACCACCGTCTTATACTATCGATTACACAACTTACAGGCCGGGTTGTCTGTAAGAGATCACTCTGAAGCGATAAGGCCGCCCTTTGTTCCTGCCTTGAAACAAAATGATTTACTTATTTGTATGCGGTGAACCATAAAGTATTTTTTATCTTCTATCTATTCACATAGAACTTATAACCGCTAGCAACAAAGTTATGCTCTACAGTCAGATTATAATACAAAACAATTTTTTTTAATATTTACAAATAACAATATACTTACATAATTTAGTTGCCTGAATGTTAGTTTTTATATATGTTTGATTGATATGACTTCAAAATCGATTTTTGATAGTCTGTTATTGATTTATCATGCGTGGCATTTCACTTTGTGGGCGGTACTTATCAGTGTAATTCGATAAAATACGAAAACGTCATGGGTGCGAACTGCCCAAAATTATCACCCCAAAGGCAGACCGTAATTATTAGTACATAACTCTCAACTCAGTCATAGATCTCCTAAGGGAATGAATCTGTGCCCCTTGATTTGACCAATATAAATATTATGTAATAATTTATAAATAAACTAAATTGCGTACAATTAACCCGAGCCTTGTGTAAAACATTGACTGACGCGTTGAGATAATTAGTCCAGCATTCCGATACAATGACGAAACCCCGCTGGCGCCGCGTCTACAGGACTTAGGGGGGTCTAATTAAGTCTAACTCAAATCTTGAATGTGTCTATTATACTCTTGAATCTTTAGACAGATCTTTTTCTTTGATCTGCACACCCTTCAAATACCGGTAGTGTACCTATTATCGACTATAACAGTTTTCCATCAGATTTATCACAGCATAAAATGACATGAATCACATATTAATAAGGCATTTATAAATAACTAGCGGGCCTAGCAGACGTTGAATATTTATAACCCGATTGCAGCGCCACCTACCGAGTCCAATTATGAATGTAGTCCATCCCGGACCCACTTGAAAACACACAAAAAATCATTAAAATCTGTCCAACCGTTTAAGAGGAGTTTAGTGGCATACACAACAATAGAACAGTTTTATATATAAGGATATCTACATCTCCATTTTAAAATAAAAGCCAATATTTAAATGAAAATGCATTTTTTTTGGAATTTCTTTATGTCGTTTTACCACTGTCTCACGTGATGTTGAGTGATGACGCAGTGTAGGATGGACCACGCTTACCTAGAAGATACCTATTTACTCGTGACTTGAAGACTTCAAGACTGTATTTTTCAGGAAAATCAGACTCTAGAAAATTATTCCACTACTCGGCAATGCGCACCAGAAAAGATGAAGCGAAACGTTTGGTTCTGACTGGTGGGTGTTTCCACCATGTAACGGTGGCTCAAACCGGTCCGTCTGGTTGTCCGATGGTAAAACCTACGTATTAACATACCTACGTGGTAATTGAAATTGTCGTTTTTTAAACATTTTGTCTCTATCTGAAAATTAGTGTCAAATACGTTCCGAAGTCACTATCGACTGTCAATAAAAATGTTAGTGATAAAAACAAGGAATTACATGTTAGACATTATACCTTTTAGAGTTTTAGAAAATACAAATGCATAATCCTACCCTATTATATTTTGTACACATAGAAATTGATATTATATTTCTGCACTATAGAGTTAGCCTTTGTATAATTTACCAAGATTATTATTTATTATATCCAATTTTGCAATCCCTCCAACATTAAAATATACACATCAAAAGCAGCGTAGGCGATTCGCGCCCACAGCCGCTTTTGGCACATTCAACCGCTGCAGTTCAATGAACATTTATTTCGTAAGTCAGAAATGTTCAAAAGAGCAGATCGTTTTGTTCACAAAAAAAACTACATTAGGCAAAATTACAATTACTCAAGGCATAAAATAACATACAATTACAAACAATACAATCTCACTAGAGCGTTTGAAAAATAGCAGATTGTAATCTGAACGTGTTTTTTCGCGACAAAACGTAACGTTATACTGTTTTGTTACAACAGTTTTTCGATTCACATGTTCCTGTTTTTTACTGAGAATGGTCGGGTCGAATTAACGTAGGTAAAACCGAGTTTTTTATACGTGTAGTAAATAGCTTTGTTTAGAACTGAGAGTATTTTTAATACAGCTTGTCTGTCATTAAAACAGTCATCAAAGCCGTGCGGGTGGGCGCGTAGTAGAAATGAGTAGCTATTGTAAAAAACAGCTACTAACGGTTGCTAAATAAAATAACCACTTACAAGTTTACAGCTTAGACGTTAGCTGTCGCTATCAATTCGCCAGCTGGGTGTTGAATGAATGGCGAATAAAGGCGCTAACCGGCAACAGATAAATTTACGGCTTATGGCCGGTTCTATATCTTACCGACCATTCATTTAGCGTTAGTAAGCCAAATAGACGAATAGTAACATACAGTAACCGACCATTAGCTGTCGGTTGGCGAGTCATTCAATGATTATCCAGATAGCCACTACCTGGTTTTTTGGCTGGCTAATGAACTACCATTAGCCGGATGGTTTTTGGAATTTCAGTTGCTTACCCGCTGCTAAGCCTGAGAGGAATTTTAATTCAGCTTGCCTATCAGTCTCAAAGATGCGCGGGTGGACGCGTAGCGTCGACTGTGTTCACACGATCAACTATTGGACAACGGTTTAGGTTATAAAATTCGGTAAGCACTAATCCTTTCTACGATTTCCGTAGCTGTTTTGGCAATAACGGAACCTATAATGTACAATAGTAATATCCGTCCGTCTGTCTGGGTACATATATTCATAGCCAATTCTCCTAAAAGCAACGGATTCTTAGTATATAACATTTTGCAGGTGTGTTCAATATGCCTCTATAGAATGATATAAGTTTTTTAAATAATCGACAGACCAGCACACACATCGGATATCCTCAAGCTAGTCAAGCTACGCTTATGTTACGAGTAATCTACAACGGACAACTATGGGTCGATCCCGGACCATAATAAATAATGGAAAGTTCGTTTGCAAAATTTACCATTTCAAGAATAGAGTCTGGGAGCCTCTGAGTCGCAATGCGAGAGCTCGGCATAGATTTAGGTTGTAGGGAACACTTACAAGTATGGTGCTGTGGCATAACTGATGTCACAAACGTTTCACGAAACATACAAAAAATATATACAAATTTTCAACTATAACAGATGGGCCTAGGCCTGCGAAGACCAACATTAGCCTCGCTGGAAGATCTTCTTTTGAGACGGAAGAGCAAGTTGAAATGGCAGTGAGCTGATCGTGTCTGTCGCAGAACCGATGGCTGATGGAGCAAACGAGTCCTGGAGTGGAGACCACGTCTCGGCAAACGTGGCGTAGGACGCCCGCCAGCCCGGTGGACTGACGACCTGCGCAAGATCGCCGGCAGGGGCTGGATGAGGAAGACAGGAGACCGGGATATGTGGCGCGTACTTGAGAAGGCCTAAGTCCAGCAGTGGACTGAAATTGGCTGAAGAAAAAGAAAAGAACCTTTGACTATGGCGGTGGAAATATAAAAAAGGCATGTTAAAGGATTGCAAGAATACTTTCTTAGTATTATTTTCATGTTTGTTAGAGAAGAATCTATTGAGTAATTTTTTGAGATATTATGGGATATTTTCGATTAGATACTTTATATTCAGTAACCGAATAAAAAATAATTATAAACGTGGGACATCCAATGGAATACTTCCTTGTGCGTATAGTAGTATAGGATCCCGCTATACAACGACCTTCACCGAGATGCTTATTTAATGAGACGTATTTTTTATGTTATTAAATATGCCAATAAATATATCCTATATGGGTTGCCTAACAAATTTCAGTCCAGAGTATTTTTAATTAATAATTTAAATTTTTTTTTTTTTAAACATTGCACCGGTGTGATTATTAAATAAATTTGATACCAATCGAAAGTTTGAAGCCCATAGAATATGCAAACGTTAGGTTGCCTATTTTTTTCCGGTCACAACCACGGGTTGCCAAGTGTAAACAGGTAAATCTATAGTAGCATTTTGCAACGGTCTGATTATTGAATCAATTTTAGATAAAATGAAAGATTATTTCATAAGGAACACGGTGGTATAGGGTTGCCTGCGAAAAATCAGTCCCGAATTACGGTTGTCGAATTTTAAATAATAAAATATCGCTGCGAGTGAATGTGTGTGAGAGAGAGGTCCCAGACCAACCATCCCATGCGGTAGAAAAGGACGCAGCGTAGCAGCTGTTTAAAGTCCGCCCATTTAAAGAAGGAGAGTGCGCATGCATTTTTGCGTCATTAACAGATGCTGCTGATATTTTCATTGGTGAAAAAATGAAGACTGTTCAAGAATTTACGTCTAGTATGTATGGTATCAGGAACTGTACCAGTGTGAATGATGCGAGACATCGCATTTTTTTGAAGAATTACTCTGCAAAAGAAGACAGCGAGCACTTTTTAAAAAAAATAAAAGGCTTCGACTCCAACTCCATACCACCATGCTGGATATCATTAACTCAGAAAATTTTACGAACTATTTTCGTAAATTCCATGTGGCTTAATGCAACGGATCCAATATGCGTGAAACTTCAGCCTGAGAACTGCGGTTGGTTCTTAGATGAATATTTAAAACCAGTAGGATTCATTGGGGATCATACACCTTTAAAAATAGAAGACATTGTCGAAAAAACAGAAACGGAGAGTGATGACGAAGAAGATTCAGAAGTTGGAGATCACAGTTATAATGTGTCCGATGACTCGGAATCTGAATAATTTAAAAAAAAATTGTATTTTAAATTTTTTTCAATAAACAGAAGTATTCTTTTAATTGTTGTTTTTTATTTCGGCTCCTAATAATAAAGATAAAATTTGCCAGATTAGTAATATATATGTATTACTCTGTCTTTTTTACTAAAGATGTGTATATACTTTAGTGTCACATAAACAATAAACATAGATAAATAATTAATTGATTAAAAAATAAAAAATTAAACAACTATTTCTCTATATTAATAATTAACTACTCCAAAATAATGAACAGCATATACGAGTCTATCGCTATCCTTTTCATTTCCAAGCACAAATAGCATGCGAACTCTCCTTCTTTAAATGGGCGGACTTTAAACAGCTGCTACGCTGCGTCCTTTTCTACCGCATGGGATGGTTGGTCTGGGACCTCTCTCTCACACACATTCACTCGCAGCGATATTTTATTATTTAAAATTCGACAACCGTAATTCGGGACTGATTTTTCGCAGGCAACCCTATACCACCGTGTTCCTTATGAAATAATCTTTCATTTTATCTAAAATTGATTCAATAATCAGACCGTTGCAAAATGCTACTATAGATTTACCTGTTTACACCTGGCAACCCGTGGTTGTGACCGGAAAAAAATAGGCAACCTAACGTTTGCATATTCTATGGGCTTCAAACTTTCGATTGGTATCAAATTTATTTAATAATCACACCGGTGCAATGTTTTAAAAAAAAAATTTTTAAATTATTAATTAAAAATACTCTGGACTGAAATTTGTTAGGCAACCCATATAGGATATATTTATTGGCATATTTAATAACATAAAAAATACGTCTCATTAAATAAGCATCTCGGTGAAGGTCGTTGTATAGCGGGATCTTAGACTATAGCTAAGGTGACCAACTATATTTTGTTAAGAAAGAGTACACTTTGCAAGTATTTCATAGGTGAAAAAAAAGAAGAAAAACGATAAAAACTTTATTGTTTCTTTTTTCGTATTCTTTCAAAACGTATTCTTTCAAAACGTAGTTTTCTTCGCAGTGGATTTTTTTTGCTAAATGAGGATTTTCGTCTAATCATGTAGCCACATCCGAAAAACTTTCATTTTGCATATTAAATTTGACTGTTAAGACGGCAGATAATGTTTTTACAGAAAGTTGCGACTTCTCACTGCGCCAATAATCATTCCCTAGTGAAAATACCCTTTCAACAGCAGCATTAGTGCCTGGACAACATAAGGAAATTTCTACTATTTCTATTATAATATTAATATTTAATTAATATACAAATGAGTACTTTCATAGTACAGGATTTTAAAAGAGTACGGTTTGCAAACAAAGAGTACAAAACTCAGTAAATGAGTACAGTTGGTCACCTTAGTATAGCGCTACGCGCTTGTTTTAATTATTTACTTATAATCTTATAAACTTACATAATTGATTAAATTACAGATTACGTAAGACTGCAAATCAGTCATAAAACTGAATCACGGTAATTACTCGAATAATACAAATTGTTATCATAAATGGAATATAATAATAAAGAGATGAACAGCGCATGTATGACGCGTCGCAATATCATCTCTTCATTCATTGTGATCTCCTTGTGTTCGAGCCGGTTGCATATTTAATGTCTTTGTGAATCAAATTACTGAAGTGTAATGAACTTTTAATGATTGTACACATATATTTCGACACGCAAAGATTTCTAAATATGACTGGGGGGATTCAGAAGTTTATTAGTTGTTACTAACGGCATTAGCTTAATTATCTATTAAAAGGATTATACTATTGTAAGTAAAAATTAAAATGAATATAGGCGAGTAAAAACCAACTAAAAAGAACATGATTTACAAAGCAGACTGTTATACAAAAACTAAAAAACTAAAATGTATAAAATAATTAGGAATACGTTATTTTATACATTTTAGTTTTTGAAGTCGGTTTTTTAAACGAAGTTTTTATTTGTTACTTTTTAGTGTCTAGCTATATACGGGTGGACTAACGAATGGTGCCGCGCTTCTTTAAAAATTTAGGTCCCAAGATTAGATAGATTTGCGCGTCGAACAAAAAAAGAATCACGTAAATCGGATCATAAATCTCAGAGTAATCGGTGTACATATGGAACGAAAAGGACATTTTTTCATAAAAAATGTTCATAAAATGAAAACTACTGGGCCAAACTATGTAAAATTTTTAGGGGACCAATTGGAAGCTATTCCGCGTCGAACAAAAAAATAATCACGTAAATCGGATCATAAACCACGGAGTAATCGGCGAACATACATAAAAAAAGAGGAACAAAAAGAAAGATCCCGAAGAATTGAGAATATCCTCCTTTTTTCGAAGACGTTTAAAAAGTTAGGTTGTAGCGTACCTACCTACACGCGTAATTGTCGCTAACTAATATTACAAATAGTTTACAATTCTAATATTACGAATCGAATGAAGGCCCATTATCCTCTCCAAACAGTATTTCGTTATTCTATTTTATCACTTAAGTTAATATTAAAGATAAAGAATACGTTTAATTCATGATCTACAATCATTAAATTACAAAAAAAATATCAATATCCCATGTCTATACTATAAATAATAACGTTTAATATCTAACTTACCTGACTACGTTTATGGATTGCAGTTATACGTCCTTAGAAATGTTAAGGGTTCCTTATCGTTGCTTTTATGTAAGCTCATACATAGCTCATATCATTCGAGCAATCCCACACTCGTCACCACTTTTACATCTTTAAATAAAAGACTGCGTCGACTAATTCCTTCATAAGCTATGCGCCATTAATCTATCTTATCTAGTCTAACCTCAATTATCGTACATATTAGGTACCTGTCAAATCGTAACTGTACAAAATACTGCGTGTCTTTATGAACAAGCGTATAACGACATGAGAAATTGTTAATTAAATTATTGAATTCAATTAATTTCTGTAAGCTTTTGCTCGATTCAATTTATCATCAAATTAATTGCTTTGACCGTGTCTATACGCGTTACGTTTAAATAATTGAGTTTGTAAAATGAATTTAAAAATGAGAAAGAATCAGGGAGGGTAATTCAGCCCAGCAGATTTCGAAAATATTTTTAGCCTATTTTTATATCACGTGAAAACTACTCTGAATGGACTTTAAAACTCAGCTACCCCTCTCCATCTCGGCTCAAAAAAATATCCCACTATTTTTACCGATAAATGACGTTTTCCCATGAGATAAACGAATATAGCCAAAAAGATGGTGCTGTAGACTGTAGTAAGAAGCGTTGGTTTTGTTTGGTGCCGCAGTTGCAATTCTCGGATATATACGTCGTCGTTATGGCAACACGAACGAAGTTTCACTAGCACTGCTGGTTATTCATATGAATAAAATATTAAGATAGATAGATAACATTCTATACGTGTGAAACAATATACTTTCTTCGACTATTACACAAACAAACAACATATTTTATAATTAAATATAATATTTTTTCAATTTTTTAACACAGGTCCCATAATAAAGATATGTGATTTACAAGGTGAGCACTAAAAATCAGTCAAAATGCCGAGTGCCTACCTCATACCTTAAATTAATAATAATAAAAATAATTCAAAAAATTGTATGCCGCAATTTTAGTACGTGTCTGTCTGTATAAATATTTTTTATTGCTGAAGCACAGCAGATAGGCTGACGGTCCAATTACTTATTTGTTGTTATTCTATTAAATTACTTTCGTCATGTGTGTGTTGCTTTTAGAAATAAATATTTTTCTTTCTATAAGAGCTGCATAAAGTTTGATATTGTTATTGGCCCTGGCCCACAACTATAGCAAGCACATCCCAAAGCCATTGTACCACGTGCTAGACGTTTCCACACGTCGACCTCGAACGACCTCAATTCTCCATACAGGCCTTCGAGCAATTGATCGAAGATACAGGCACACATATGCAAGTATTAGTCATTCTGTACGCAATGGAATGGAGGGCTCGCCCCTACCATACTATTCGACATTGCCTAATACGCGTTTGAAATATCCGTGCGTGAATGTCTGGTCCTTGATTATATTTTTATTGTCGTGTCTTATATGCTGATACGCGTATACTTTGAGGGAAGAGACTGATGCAGAGCATTATGAACATTAGTTCTTCCAATGCCTTTATTACTAGAGTCTACTCCTTATTTTGGCGATTTTATTGTTGGAGTGCTGTACACAGGTTGACGGTCCACCTGGTGGAAAATATTTTAACGTCGCCTTTTGTCAAAAGCTTTAAAGTTCAGTAAGTAGTCCGACAGTAAACATTCGCAACTTGTTATTGCTTTGAGAAGGAGCGGCAAGAAAGTCCCCCAACAACACGCCTAGCTAAATATTGTTTGTATATTTCTTATTCTATTTAATTTTATATCTCAAGGTCTTTTTTATACCTTTTATATAGAAGTATGTTAAAGAATTAATGGAGTTGTAGCAAACAGTGAATACTCAGTATACAAAGACGTAAGAGGAAAGAAGAATATTATTACTGTTATAATAATGACGCGACGTACTAAAAGTTTCTACTGCAACATATCTCCATCAATTCTTTACATGTTTAGCGAGATTAAAACGTTATACAGACGATAGTATAAGAGACTGGACCGAGCTGCTATGTGAATTAACTTTTATCATTTGAACATTCTTCAATAGCGTAATATCTCTTTTTAAGCAAGATATTTTTAAATTTAGTGAAAGGCAGATCTAATATTTCATTAGGAATCTTATTGAAGAAGCGTATACCAACCCCCAACTAGCTTAGCTGACTAGCCTTTCAGACCGCAAAGCTACTACTACCACCTGATGTAAGTTGTTTGAACGCATACTTCTTTCTTCTTCTACTTCCTATTAAGTACGGTCCTGTCACGCACTTAAGAGTGCGGCCGGTATTATCTAAATTCTAAACCTTTCATAAAAGCAAAATGTATATACCTAACGTTCTCATTCAAGGCATCTGTCGTCACTTGTTGTTTATTGTCTGAGCCTTGAAATCACGAGTATACAAGGAACGCGTACTATCTATTGATCGTTGTATCGTTAATATTAATTGAGACGGGTTTTACCCTGTTTGTTTTGTTATCGGGTATTCCCGAAAATCAATACAAATAGTACATACGTATATTTAAGATTATAAAATTATGAGTCTGACTGTTCGAGAGAATGCATAACTATTGGTTACGTACGAACTTCGTCGTGTGCGTTGCTTTGTTTACTTTTTTATTGTAGTGTAGGCAAGCGTTGTCCATGATCTCGCCTGATGCTAGGCGAAGCTATGGTCTACGATGGAGAATGCTTACCTAGAAGGAACCTATTCACACGGGATTTGTAGGTATCGGGACGGGCAATTACTTCCACAAAAATAATACATTCAAAACACCAAAAAGCTGTTTGTTATTAAAATTATTATCAGGTTTCAGTTTGACAGCAGATGTACGCGCAATGTTTTCAATGAGTCAATAATCTCAGCCATAGTTAAACTTCGAAAGATTAAATATGGTAACATTGCTAATAGAGATGATACACACGTGCGAATCACCAAGTACGCGAACTTTCAGAAAAGAAGAAAGCCTTCGAGAAATATGTACGCGTATCCACCCGCAGGTCTCACTTTAAACAAAAGGTTAATACATGCAAATAACATGACATCATCACACTAATAGCTAATAACGGAGATGAAGTAACAAAAGTATTCGTGACTGAATAACGGTTAAAACCACTACGATCTAGTTTTGACGACGTAATGGTTTTTAGCCACCATATATAAAAACAAAGAATCCTTTTCACCGCACTATCTAAAAAGCGCGCTTTAAACCTTGGCGAATGTTTTAAATTATGTAACTGAACTCCCCACAATGAATCGTCTATAAAAATTTATTTCATAAGCAATATTTTTAACGCTTCTTTTTATGGCAACCTAGTACTCTTACAAAATTCCATTAAGGACATTTTGTTTTAAAAAATATTTTTGATGTTTTTATAAATAAATAGTGTTTACTATTTTTTGTATTAAATAAAATACATAATTTTATTATTATTATTTTAATGTGATTTTTTTTATTCATTTGAATAACAAAAAAAACAAATTCCGTAAATTAAAATAAAACAAAAAATAGTAGGTATAATAAGATTCCTTATTCAAATCCAGCTAGATCCAGAGATCATCAACAAATAACAATACTTGTTAGCATACTACGCGCATCTTTAATCAGTCTTCCTTTGTACGCTCGTAGTGGTCTCATCGGGACAATGCAATCGTGTATTTCCTGTACAGTCGTTAGCATATGTCGTATTGTGGGACTCACAATATTCCTTGTTCAGAGCTGCATCTGTTGTATTAGGAATTTAATATGCTCGTTAGGTTTTATTAATCCATACTTTAGTCCGCGCTGTTATGATCGGTCTTAGTTAGTTAATAGACGACTGAGCAATGGGTTTTTTTAATACAAAATCAGATATTCTGAATTCTATAGAGAAACCACAGTTTGACAGGGACAATACTGATATGAAATTATGGGAAATAGTGTATCGATGTGTTTTGTTCTTTCTTTACGGCGGTTTGGGAATGAGCTTATTACAGATACAGATTATTATTTTGGTATACATGATTATGTATTATCAAAACAAGAACGAACATAAGTTACCTTTTAACCTCGAAGAGGTCAATTCCATAATTTCTTATTAACTATACTGATATGTTTAATATGATTTTTTTTAAATAAGTGATGAGCGTATTATAATTTTGGAAAATGTAAGTCTCCGGAGGCCGTGTGATATATGAACAATAATCAGTAATACTATTTACTATCTATACTAACATTATAAGAAAAAATATATGTATGTTTGAAAGTTTGTAACGAATAAACTCAAAAACTACTGGACCGATTTAATTTTTTGTTCACTATTAGAATGCTATTTTATCCCGGAGTAACATAGTCTATATTTGATTTAAATAATCTGGTTCTATTTTTTTTCCAGGCTAGACAACATCTGCTAGGTAGTAACAGATAGTATTTTATCCATTTGTCATTAAGTTTACGTAGTTTATTTTTAGTCTTCGCTGTGTTACTCTACGGATTGTTTGAATATATCGAAATTATTTTATAAGTTACTTAAATTTTTCAACAAAAATGTAGTCAACTATTTTGAAGGTAATAAAATAAATACGCTTTTTGAGCGTATAAGGCTTGGCGACTATGAAATATTCTAGGTGACATGAAATGCTGAAGTAAATAACAGTTAGTCTACTATTATCAGGTGTTAGTTACATTACGTATATAAAATGAAAAATAAAAACAACATCCATCTGTATCAACAACTGTGTGTAAACTGAGTGAGTCACGAGCCAGTCATTGCAAGCGTTGGGCGTTGCACTGACGATTATAATTAATGCATCGTCTCCTACCATTTATTGAATCATTGTTCAAATCGTGTTACGGTTTGATTACAATCTAGTTTTTATAGTTGTATTCATGTATGAAGATGTATGTACCAGTGCATTTAAGAATAAATAAAAAAAAAAAAAAAAAAAAATATAAAAAAAAAAAAAAAAATAAAAAAATATTTATGATAATAAATAATTCAAATTAATAAGAAAATAGCTTATAAAGAATTTGATAGAGAAAATGTACATTATATATATATATAATATATATGCATATAGACTATATATTAGTAATTTAGGCATTGACTGAGAAACCGTCCTGTAGGTTATTTATGTTGAAATAGGTTTTTTCCACCAAACAGTACTTTGGAAGAAGCTCGTGATTTACTGCCGTACTGCCTGTTCTTGAATGTGGCTTTTTATAACCAATATAGTAGGCATGTGCTAACTTACGTGTGTGTAACTTACGGTCCCACTTCGGATAGGTCAAACTGACACGATAATAATTATAGCTTACGATAATAAGAGGGCGGTTTTTTTTAGAATTTATAATGCGCTGACGAACAGTCGTAACTAATTTCGATGCATATTACTAAAGCAAAGATTAAAAAAGTAAATAGCACCTATTCAACATTGAACTAAATATATTATTATCAAATCGTATAAACATAATATAATAATGGCCGTCACACATAGCCATGCATGTGTCAATCAAGGAGTGTTAGCATCACCATGCTCAAATTTTAAAGAAAGATCAGATAAAAAGCAGTTTATATAAGCGTGTATATATAAAATGACTAATGAAGGGCAGTGTTTTGTCAAGATCGTAGCAGATGGAAACCATCATCTCTGCTCACCCTAATGGGAAACAGGCGTGGTAATATGTATGAATGTATGTAATATGTTTCTGATGCTGTACTATATTACTCACAACAAAATAAATCTATAATATTATAAAAATGTATTGTAGTCGTTTGTATCTTACATATTTTGTATTTGTCTGTTTGTTCGGGATTCACGTAAAAACTACTGGGCCGGTTTCGATGCGGTTTTCGCTGATCAATAGTAAATTCCCGAAATTAAAATATGCGCTACTTCATATCCCGAGAATCCTACGACAATTTTCTTGGGAGAGGTTTAAAGTGGTCGAGAGAAAAATAATCCCGTTGCGTAATTTTGACTGATCGATATTTTTTTTAGTACAACAGTTGTAGTTGTGTATGCATTTAGTAACATTACTTATCACGAGTTTTTACGGGAATTTAACAAACGATCCATTCCCCTGCTGAAATAACTTTTATTTTATATTTAACAAAATAACTGTAATCTTTGTTATTTGTCGTGGACATAGTAGCGGGCAAATACTAGTCATAAATAAAATAAACATATTCGTATAAAAAACATTACTAAGAAACAGGAAATGAAGATTCATTATCCATCTAGTATTCAAGGACTTGTGATGAAAACATCGTTTTTTCTGTCTCATAAAAACAAGTTTATTATAATACTTGATACTTTAAAACTGTGTCAATAACACTTCAAATTATTATTAATGGAAGACTAGAATTTAAGCATATTACAAATTGAGGGAAAACTTGCAGTGAAATTGAAAAGAACATGAATAGAAGAAGGGGACATCTGAGATAATCAAAGTGCATTGAATTTATAGCTCTAGGCACGGATCTTGAGCGGTCGGCGGGAAAGTTGGGATCACTCTAAGCATTGAACGCGGGCAATGTGATGGCGCTTATTGTCATGTTGACAATATTATCCTTTTTTATTTATCCCGAAAATGACATAAAATATATTTTTAGCAGCCTTAGCCTATATATACATAAGACAGTAAAGAAAACAAACAAGATATTAAATATTCCAATATATTTTTTATAGCTAAAAAGGTTTTTATCTAGATACGATTAAATATAAGCAAAACAAATTATGACCAAACTATATTTTTAATGGCACAAAATATAGCAAATTTTTGTAATTAAGTTTTAGAATATTTTATTTTAGTATGCATTAAGCCGGGTTTCTTCTATATTTTACTAGAGTCCTCATATTAGTCGGCAGGGATTCGATAAATACAAGTCGAAAAGATGATTTCGTGCGCCTAGAACGTGGTGAGAAAAATATAACTGAACAAGACGCCTTTTGTTGTCCGTAAAGCTCTATTTATCGTATACGTGCCAAATAGTATGGAACTTACTTCTTTACCCATTATTTTACGCTGTCATTGTTAATAATTTGCAATCGGTAATTCATTTACAAATCGCAAATTTATTCATGTTCAATCTCCAGTATTCACTTTTACACTTTGCTCTGACTGTGTTGTTTAATTAAAACCTGTGGTAGGGGTCCCTGTCGTCTGCAGTCAATGAATGAATGCAAAAACGTTGGTGACGCGCCTATCAAACAATTCCTTTACAAGGTTGAGTTTTGCACTTTGGTACTGTTATTTGTGACTTACCACAAAGGAATCCGTTATGAACGCGGTTTCGCTATTGAAAGTGAATCCATAATAGTGTTAAATATAGTAAATGGATGTAGAATTTTATAGATTTTTGGTGATCTTAGGAAGGGATATAAAAAAAATGTATGCGTGTACTAGTGTACACACATAAGAAGTGAAACTTCTTTATGACTTATTTTTCAAAAAATGATCTACTATATGCAACTTTACAGAAATTGGTTAAATAAAGTTAAATTATGATTTTACTAATCACTTTAATATAATATGTAGGATACTAAATAAATGATTTATAAATCATCAAACTCGTATATTAATTAAGTAAAGATATATTACAATGCTCCGTCTCACAATCAATCTATCAAAAACTCCTTGCTGTAGCAACGTTTTGTTGATAGATGATGAAAAATATGACGTGACGCGTAACCGAAAAGTGTGACGGTAATATATTTTTTCAACGTCGATAAAGAAGTTTCACTTCAAAAATGAGAATATGCAAAAAATACTGGAATGTTGTGGTGGAAATTATAGCTACTTACTTAGACATAACGATAAAGCGGTGAAGTTATTTTTAAATGTTACTGTGATATCACTGGTGATGAATCACGATTAGTTGTTTTTACATATGACGATTACTTCCCCAGAAGCTATATTTGGTTCAGTCTGTAACAAGTCGTTAAACTGATCAACAAGTTACCAAGTAGTGACTCAAGTCCGTTCATTACGATTAATTTCTTTGTCAACTAGTTTTTTTAAATTGATGATGAGAGATTTTGTGATTTGTAACATAACAACGTCTCGGACGTCGTTGTTTCGTCAAAAACTTGGCGAGCGTAAATCACGCTCGTGTCAACAACAATAGGTAAAGTGTTTCCGATACTTGATAAGTGATTTATATTATCACTCGTTATATATTCAGTGATACTTGCAATGTTCGCTCAGTATTACAAAGACAGAAGGAACAAGGAGCTTATGGGGAAAGGTTACCAGTAATATCATCTAACTGAAAAATGATAAATACTAGGCTCACTGGTAACCATACATGTGAATGAATTGTATTTGACGTTACTTGTATGGACCTTATGTGAAATTATAATCGATAGTAAGGGAAATGAACGATTAGTAGATATAAGAACCGAACATAATATTATCTGTGAGAACAAAGAAGCTGCTCAATGGACTGTAGTTTAAAAAACTTGATAACAAAAAATTTACAAAATTTAATATAATGATGCAGGAGGAAACACTTAAGAAACTGACCTGGGAGTAGTCAGGCGAGGGCGGTCTTGCTGGATACTTGGAGGCCATACGCGCGCCGGCCCCGCAGCCTTGCGCGGTCGTAGGCTCATCTTCCGGATAGTAAAGGTGCACGAAATCCTCCGTGTCCAAGAACGTATTGATCAGCATAATCCAAATTAGAAAAACACTAAATAATAAATAATTTATAATAATAACGCAGTCTAATATATCAGACTTTGGGCACACTATGAACTAGTTGAACTTTTAATCACTGTTATAGGAAGCACGCCATCGAAACATCTCCGATTTAAAACGTTCCATCTTCATGTCCTTATATTATTATAAACTTTTACTTTACATAAATAAGTTAATACATTCACTACACTTGTATAAAAATCACATTTGAACCGCACACTCGACCGCACAGTTACGTACTGAAATACAAATTATTATTTATCATGTGTTTTGAGGTCATATAGTTTGGTGTAATAGATATTTGTTACGGGGCATTCGATACGCATTGGTTACTAGAAGTTTCCTAAATTACTATTGCTTCTATACTATCCGTGCGTGTATCCGTTTTATCCGAGCAGGAACGGTGAAACAATACGATTTCCTGCGGCCGGGCGGCCTGTCGTAAGAGGTAACAGAACAGCCCACAGCTAGGTGGTAAGGTATTTGCCCAGCTGGCAAATTAGCTGGATGGCTACCACCCCTGGTCGAGTATGTCGCCATAACAACCTTGAGTTGTGTTCAGGTATTAGTGACCAGGTTCCAGTCTCCCTTAAGAGATCATGCGCATTTGCAGCCTGTGGAGTTGCAAATTCTCCATAGGCGATGGTAAGCTTTCCATCAACTAGGCCGTCTGCCTGTCCACTGAACTCATGCAATAAAAAAAAACTAAAGGCTTGTCACAAAAAAAAAACCACCGAAAAACTAATAATTTAAATATTCGTGTGAACTGTGTAATTTAGATGCATTTAGTTTTTTGATCTTTTTAATATTTTTTAGTCGAATATTGTAAATTTATTATGAATGACGAATCACTTATATTTTCAGTAGCATCAATTTCGTCACGCACTGTAAAATTATGTAAATCGTAATAGTGTTTCAAAGAATACATGATTCTCAATGATCACTTGTACCGACGATAGAATATTAAATTAATTCCTGGGTTCCTAATTCTAACTCATACATCCTGTTACCTCAACATTAGAATAAGTGGTAAGCTATGCTGGATTCATTATATCGATAATAGCTTTTAGGGTAGGCTCGAAGGGTGTGATACTACAACGCTCTCATAGAGCATCAGCACAATAGATGAGAGTTCCTGTGATTCAATGTTTTTTTCCTCTCCCTATCACATCATCCCCTACTCTATCCTACAATAGAGGCTGGCAGTCCATTGACATTGTTTCTGGTGTTGCTAATGTTCATTGGCATATGTCCCAGTTTCCGTTACTCTGTATTTTTTGCTCGCTTCATACAATAAAAGTAAAGAAGTCTGTTAAAAAGAGAAACAAAATTACTTCAATGGAGATTATGACAAATTTTAACCAATAATAAGGAAGATCAAATCTTATCTTATACTAATATATAAAGCTGAAGAGTTTGTTTGTTGGTTTGCTTGAACGCCCTAATTTTAGGAAATAATACTAACTGGTTTGATCTGAAAAATTCTTTCAGTGTTAGATCGCCCATTTATCGAGGAAGACTTATAGGCTATACCTATATATCATCGCGCTAAGACCAATTTTTTTTTAACTATTCCACGCGGACAATGTCGCGGACAGAAGCTAGTGTATATAGGAACCGTCTGTAGATTACAAAGACAGTAACATCATATTATCACCCGACCCTAACCTACATCGTACAGATAAAAGCAAGCTATGTTCGCAAACTCGAACCATTCGCTAGAACACTTGAAACACGAAAGTTAACACACTAATGTGTTACAGATTTAATCGTATATTTCACCAAACTCCCTCGAGTGTTTATCGGTGACGCGGTTAAAGCTGTTCAAAGGCCATCGGTGTATGAGCGTTAATCACTTTGTCCCCTTTATCTGCACTAAAAAGAACATAAAAACTACCGACTTCCAAATGTAATGTAAATAAAGCAAATGAATTATTAATTGAAAGCCTATCTATATGAAACAAAATTATCATTAAGAATGTATTGTTTCGATTTTAGGACCACCTTAGCATTTGCCGCCATTTTATCCTAAGCGGCATTTGGATCAAATATAATTTTGACTTTAAACTACTATTTTTATTTAAGACTTTCAGTTTTTGAGTCGTTTCGTTCAGTGTGGACTAACTCGCCGCTGCGTTACCTACTTTACATTTGAGAATTTCTTCTCTTCTCTCTTCTTTCGTCATATTCCAATTAATTGGGGTCGACCCAATATGTATTTTCCTTCCACACTCCTCTATTCTAACATACATCTTCTTCGACCACTTATCATCATATCATCCGCACACAATCCATCCATATTTGATAATTGCATGGTTTACTAAATGAAGGGATTTGATCAAATCACTTATTGTCTTTAAGGAAATCGTTCCACAGAGTTGTGTTATAATATTATTTTATCATTTCACTCGATTAGTACTTCAGGGAATTAATCAAATTACGGATTTCATAATTTCTCTGCGATATTTTTTATGTCATGAGTTCAGCAGATAGGCAGATGACCTGATGGAAATCGGTTACCTTTGCCTATGGAAATTTGCTGCACCAATGGTCCTACAAATGCGCTGCTGCTTTTTAAATGGAGGCCGGAGCCTGGTCATGAAAGCCGGAACACAACTCAACGTAGTTATCAGGGGTGGTAGATATTCAGACTACCACCAGGCTGTAGGTTGTTTTGTCGCCTCTTACGACAGGCCGCCGGCCACAGGAAATTATATCATATCATTGAATATTATATGTAGGTTAGGCTACATAAACTATTTAAGTATTACATCTATTGCGACAACTCTAAAACCTAGAAAGAGACATCGGTGTTGTTAATTTCACGCAACTACCGCGGCTTCTGTAATCCACTAATTAAAAGTAATCAGTCCTCAATTATAATATGCCATTAATTAGAAACTGTAATTGATATAAGGAAAGTTACTTGATTCTGCCAACAGCACCACGTGTTTTACCATGATCAGAAAATGTTTTCTATAGGCGCTTAGCTTGAAGTCGGTCATAAATAATCTTGTCTGCGGGGGCTTACTACGGCTGACGCATAGCTATTCTTAAATCACGTTTAGATACATGCGACCCAACTGCATACAATGTAATAGTAAATACATTTACAGGGGCATCAACGGCCATTAAATTCATTGAAGCAACAATTTGCTAAGAACATGCTACCATAAAATTATCTATAGTTTTGTGTTTTTTTAATAGGCAGACATTAATATCACCAAGTTAAGCGAGTCAAGCTTGTTATATGTAACTTAAGTAAGCTTTTGCCTGTGACTTTGCTCGTGTTAATGTTATACGACGGGAACCGTACTTTTCCGAGATAAAAAGTAGCCCATGTGCTAGTCCAGACTATAATCTATCACTATGCCCAATTTCATCCATCCATATTTAACCTTTCTGGCGCGATTGAGTAACAAACAGCCACCCAAACTTTCGCATTTATAATGTTATAGTATATATATACAACAGACCACTCTGGGCCCGATCCCAGAGACCCAGACCATAATAAATAACTGAAAGTGTCTTTACGAAATTTACCGTTCCAGGAATCGAACCCAAACCGACCGAGCTCACTGAAACACGGAGTTGTTTTATATTAAAAATCAAAACCCGCGCACCACGGTATAAGACTGCGGAATACTCAATTTTGTATGAAATTCAGTCTTCTTCACAACCATAAATGCTAAATAAAAGCGGGCATATTGTTTGGAGCAAAGTAAAATAACTACTTTTAATGAACACCTTATTTTCTACAAACCTACACTCGAGAGACTTTATCAAATTAATTGTATTTATAACACACTTCAAATGTGTATTGTTGCTTGTTTACCGTACATTTGTATTGACGTCATTCATAATAACATACTGTTCATTACGATTTCATACGAATGTATATACAATTGACGGTAAAGCGAGAGTTTTATCACTACTGTAAATACTCGTGTCATTTAATGTGTTATTTTTAACATAATTGAAGTCAATTAACAGATAGCAATTTATATAAAACATTTTATAATTGAATCATGATTTATTTGCAGTAGATTTGAAATGAATTTATCCGAGACATTGATTATTATTTATCATAGTGTTACGAGTTACGGGACTCGAATTAAAATGCCGTTGGAATTATTATAGAATTCATTAGAATTATACAAACACGTTAAACACAGGTACACATATAACTGGGCGCAAACAGTACAAACGTAATGCACGATTCAATAACACGCGCTAAGTCACTATATATCTTATCGAATGCACACACGTCTTGCCTCGCTTGCGAATAACGCTTGACCACCTCACCTCTCTGTTGGGGCATTGCTTTATACTACACAAATACAATGTCTGTAGACTGAATTTCTAGGAATCACACCTGGCTAATTACTACTATAGAGATTACAATACACAATGGGCTATTTTTCCAAACACAAATTGTAAACACAAAGTAACCAAAAGCAGACGGTCATAAAAGCGCTTCAATTTTACTAGCTCAAACGACGCCGGCGGGTAATAAATGTGCTTTGTTTGCAGGTGGCCCAAATTGTAACAATAGTATCAGCGATAAATGAAGTGCACGTCCACCCAACCAAAACGGCGACGTGATTAAGTTATTAATACCTTTAATATACATCCCATGGGTATATATATATATATATATATATATGTATATATATAAGAATACAAGAAAATGTATACTCGTTTTGAATTAATGTAGTCTTTTTTATTTATAATAATTAAAGGGCTTTCAAAGGGCTTCATGATGCCCTGTTAAGTACATTTAAAGTTTGTAATCTAAGACAAATGATAGTAATCACCAATTCCTAATATAATCAGTCATTTATGGAGTTAGGAAGATAAAAATATAAATTAGAAATATAGCTAGCGGCTAATAGAGTACGGGCTAGTGCCGGCATCCGCCAAACTATTAAATAGCCGGCTAAAAAATCAACGGTTGGTCATTTAGCTGAGGGGTGAACGATTCACCAACTGACCGTCGAGGGCTCACGGCCAAGCCATAAACTTTTCAGTTTTCGGTTTTAACAACAACCATTAGCCTAGGCTTGATATTTTGTAAACAATCGCTTAGCTGGTTTCTACAAAAGCCATTCATCTCTAATTGCTGCGCTTGACCCGCTATGACCCAATACTACCAGATTTGATCCTAGTGAGGTAAACATTGATAACGTATTTCGTTAACTTTCACATACTCCTCCAACACCGATATACCGAGCAAATCAGAAAAATGCTCATAGAAATATAGGAGCACAGTAAGCTTTCAGTAACGCGTGTAATATGCGCAAGAGTTAACTTCAAACATAAGCGGAATGCGCGTTCCCCTCCCGACCCCCACCTTCTAACCGCTCTCACCATCGAGGCGTCAGTACACCGCGTTTCTGTCATCCGAGCGAAGTCTCAAGTTAACTCTTGCAGGTTGTACCAAACACGGCGCAAGAAGCCTAAAATATTTACTTTTATTGTCAAGTTACACAAATTATCAAAGTACGAGTTAATTATATTAGTCATTCGATGACCAAATTCATTGATTACATATTCCAAGCGTGTTATCTAAAATGCAATATCAATCTCAAGGAATTACTTTGAATTTACGATTTCGCTTAACATTATCGTCATAAGAATATAAATAACACGAACCACAGCCTCCGGTTAGCATTTAGCACGGCTTAACGACTTCCTATTGGTCATAATTCTTGTCTATAAAATATTCATCTTAAATACCAACAGGCGATCGGGTGACTTTCAAAAACCAACTGGCTACTATAGGGTGGTCGACAGTCAAGACAGCCGAGATACTTTTTATAGTCCATTGAAATGTTAAATTTTTTAGGCTTTAGCGTGCATTTTTCAGAAGACGCAATTTTATGTTTTGGATATGTAGGGGAGTTAGTATAAGCACAAGTTTGTGGGGTTGCCACACTTGCCCCCCGGTCTCTATCAACACGCCACACGGGGTGCAAAAGGTTTTCGCGCTGTATCTCGTAAACTAGCAACCCTACAGAAATTTATGAAATATTAATTGTAGCTAATCAAATTGTCTACAACTTTATTCCTAGACATATTTTATTTGTACAGTAAAGCAATGCCCTAATGGAGGGATGAGTCAGTCTAGCGATAGCCACAGGCGAATCAAGATTTTAGTGGCGGACTTTGCGGGTGTGATTAAATCGTGCATTACGTTTGGACTGGTTGTGTACAGTTATATTTGTATCTGTGTTATGCGTGTTTGTATAGTTCTAATAAATTCTATAGTAATTCCAATGGCATTTTAATTCGAGTCTTGCAACTCGTAAAAATATGTATGAAAGTTTTTGTTACTTTCTCATTTTTAAATGAATGAATAAATAAATTACAATTGAATTAAAAACAACGCCCTATTAACGACAGTTTCTAAGTTACGAGTCAACATGTTGTTCATTGACTCCTTTATCGCACCGTCACGCTTACGGCACGGGTTCAAAGCTTATATAACCAAACCGCCCCTTTCCGATATTATTAATATTCATTTGTTTGAACGTTTAATTACCATACATGAATCGGTCACTAACTTTAATTGTTTCCTTTTTGACACCTAGAAATAAGTTCAAAATTGAAATGGTAAAATTAACACGATACATGTTAGCATTTACATAACTGGAAATCCAATTATCCCGCCAACTTTATTAAAACCAAGAAGCAGGGCTTGGCAACCGGTAACAGTCTAAGTATATGAGAACTTTTGAACTGAAACGTCTTTAGAATCGTTGTGATCTGAAACTCGATGAAACGAAAAAGCGACACTAAAAAGAGCTAAACACGTAAATCTATAGGACTAAGCCTACGAGAAAATGAGCTACGAGTTCTACATTGTGCAACGCATATAAGGTCAATAAGACCGATGATTAAACATAGGTCCAGTTTGGACCGAAATAAAACTGATAACATTTTTTAGACTAAAACAGTAAAAAATTGAAAGTTTATTTTCAATTATAATATGTTGACGGATACTGGCTAAAGGGGTTATATTTATATTATTAATAAAAAAATTGAGACGAGTTAGCTCTGAGTATATTCTCTGAAGATTCACTTTTACAACGTGTGAACTGCACACACACACACACACACAAAGACACTCATTTTTTTTTAGTTTTGTTCTACCTTTAACCACAATCAAAAGGCTTATGATCGCATAAGTTCGTCAAGCAGATTTTGTTGGATAAATCGGTTTCGAAAGCGTTTTTCCGCATACCTTCAAAGCGCAGCCAAGTGGTACAGTAATTTTTCAGTAGCACACAAACATATGTTGAGAAAGAATGAGAAAGAATGTAAATCTCGCGGTATATACCTCTTAATGCAGTTTTACATAACACTAAGGTTTACACGCCAAACGAAGTTGACTAAAATCGACTAGTTTTAAACTGATTCAAAGCATTGGCAAGAAGTTATTTTCAAAGTTTAATCAATAGAGCAACCTTGCACTAGCTTATTCTGAATGAGATGGAAGCAAGGAATACTGTTACAGACGTAAGACACTTAGTAACGCTTCGATCGCAGTTGAAACTCAACTACATCTGTCTCAATAGGCCGCCCTTATATATTCACAAAATAGACATGGACCCCCCAATCAACATTTACAGACCATTAATTGGTAGTCTCGAAACTTGTAAGCTTAATCCAAAACATGGCTTCAAAGAAGTTGCAGTGAAATCTGAACAATAAAAGCGGTTTATGTTGATTTACTCGAAGACCGCCCGTAAATACAAAGGGACTAGCGATTGACAACAAATGGTTTCATTACAACACTTAGAATATTATCGCAAACAAATAACAGTGAACAATTGAAACAATCATTAAAAGAATTAATGATAATTTAAATAATAAGGGTAATAAAACACCCGCTTACGGATCAGAGATTTTAACTTCTCAGAACACCTTCACTTTAGTAACGTTTTAAGATTTTGCGCCGGAATGGTAAAAACGTTGAAAGTTCTGCACGCAATAATAGGCTGTGCAACACGAAACTCGCCGATACTGCTGGTTTGCAGTACACAAGTGTTACGAAATTGATATTAATAAAAAAGGCAAAGGCGGTTGCTAAAGCATCATCTATTGCCAAACACACTGAGGTCAGTAGAAACATTAACTGTAGCTTCCCATAGTGAGTGATTAAACAGTTTGAATTGTAAAAAAATTATATGATAATATTAAAATATTAAACATTCTACACAAACGATGCAGTAATAAACACCGAGTCTTAGGACCGCTTGCGACACGTTTTTTAAATTTATTTAAGAAACACTAAACGAATTTAACACTCTTAAACACAATTAGCGACTTGCACAACGCAAAATTTGCAGCTAAATATGTTTAAAAAACTGTCAATACGTTTTGTGTAAACCGTATTTAGGCGGTTTAATATGATTAACTAATTTTATTTAAAAGCGATCATTATGCAAGTAATAATGAAGATAAACATGATTACTTACATCGTCTATCTTATGAAGACTAATATATTATAATAGGTATAGCGCAGTTACATTGTTATATTTTATAGCGAAATATTTAAAACTGTGACGAAAACGTAGCACCGTTTTCGTCAGGTTCTATTTCTAGGACTTTTTTTACATTCATTTATAATTATAATTGTCTTACGTTTTCACATACATTGACATAATTAATATTACGTTGTTATTATGAAGATTAATTATTATTACGTTAAAACGAAAAATAATATTAGTAATTTTAATTCTTGTATTTATATTAAAAATATGAATTACTAGCTGACCCGTGTTCACTTCGCTGGGCTTCACACATTTTTAATTTTGATTAAATTATATGAAAAAATATTTACCTAACTATATCAAACCGTTTAGTCAGCGCATGCCGTTAAACCAAAGCCCATTAGCCCGTTTATCTCGGAATCGATTGAAAAAAATAAATGTTTTTATCACAATTAAATGTAGCCTATGCCACTCAGGAATAATGTAGCTTTCTAGTGGTGAAAGAATTTTCAAAATCGGTCAGTAGTTCAAGAGATTATTTACAAACAAACTCACAAACTTTACCCCTTTATTATGTTTGTTTATACTTTATGTGTGTAGTAAGTTAAAACGATAATCGTATAGACGTGGTACATATTCATATAGAAATACCAATTTAAACTTCCGTACACTTAAAAGCAGTGAAATATTTAATATTTTGGTTTCTATGCATATATCATCTGCGCAGGGACTGAGAAAGAATACAAATGTATAGTCGGGCGGCCAGTAATAAGATGCGAAAAAACAATACATAACATTGGATTATGTCCACTTATGCCGAAGTGAATAGATTCCAGATCCCCCTGTAAGACCGGCAACACATTGGTGCCACTTTTGCTGTTGCAAATGTCCATAGACGAAGCCACTTTCCATCAGGTGGCCAGTCAACCTGTCTGTTATACGCTAGCAAAAAAATAATTGTCTGATATAACAAGAGCTATGAATGTCCAAGAAACAAGTGAGGTGTGTAAGAATAAGCCTAAATGGCGCTCTGTTGTTCGTGCCTACCCCGCAAGGGACCTGGCGTGAAGTTATGTATGTCTGATATGAACGAAACCGTTCATTCATCTGTCTTGTTGCTTTATTAATATAATATTTGAAGTGTTAATTTGTAAACCAATGAACCTAAATAGCTCAATCAACATACATCTGTACAATAAGGTAGCGAACACGGCCGGGTATCGAATTCCTGGACCGCAAACTAGCGTTCAGTTGTCACCATTCCCCGGTAATATTCTATTACCGCTGGCCCATACGTATTAGTCACATGAAAACCGATATTTGTGCTGATATTTAATTACTTATCAATTTTACACAACCTGTATGAATTATATACTGTTAAGTATGGTATGTTCCATCTAAATCGAAAGGCTTAAAGACTAGAAATAAAGAAAAAATATTTGAGGAAATAGCGGCGTAGGTACTTAGACGTACGTATTAAAAATAAAAGCATATTTCGAGAATTTGAACGCCGAATTTTCAGCAAACAAGGGTTGCACCCAGCGTGGTTGCTGTAATATGGAACTTTGTGCTTACAACTATCAGTATGTCAAGACAATTAGTGTCAAAACGTCCAGACGAAAATAAACAGGTAAGTTGTTTACAAAATTTACACTGCCAATAATTGACTACTTGACGTCTGTATTCAATGAATTATGTTGGCCGGTGCTTGGGCCACTGTACCACAGAGAATGTTGGTTGCAACTACAGTTTTTTGCCTCTAATAATATCGGATAATTTCAGAGAGATAAGCAAGCTGTTAGGACTAATTATTTACAACGAAGCTCTCTTTTCTTTCATCTTCTCCTAGTTATTTGGGGTCGACAATATGTCTTTTGCTTCCATACAGGAACATAAAATATGTACATACTCCTACATCAGAACATACATCCTCTGTCACACGACAATTCATCATGTCATCCTTCTCACACAATCCATTCATCTCTTTTTTATTCTACCATTACATTTGTACCCGTCAATATTTTAGTATAACATCCTTTTTGTCATGTGACTTTCATCTCTCCTCATTACATGCCCATAACACCAGAGTTTTCCTCTAAATTTTTTTAGACACCGGTAACTTTCAAAGTACCCTTATTTACTTTTCTTTTATTTACCGTTATCTATTTACCATGAATATATTATATTTGATAAATGTTCATATAGTTTAAAGTTAAATCACGAAATTACTGCGAAAAATAAGAACATATTTCGCAATTCTTGATGTAAGCCGATACTTGTTGCGGTATACGAGTATTTTACTGTTACGTGTAACAAGAGATTTGACATGTTAATAATATAGTAAGCTCTATGTCCGCACGTGTAACATTTATTGACTTCCTTTTAACTCTCTGAGAGCAAGAGTACTTTTCATATCTTGCCAAGAACCTATGTTTATTAGATATTTATGTGTTTTTGGATTTTCACACATAGAATCTACTTGAATCACAAATAATACAACATTTTAAAAATCTGTTAGAAACTTTTAGAGTTCTGTAGGCAACACTGTGTTACCCCGTGTTTCGCCTCTCACTTGGTTATTGTTTATCATGTTTTATGTAGTTATTGAAATAGATGTTAAGGAATATACACAATATTGTAACATGAAAATTTGTGCAAATAGATGAGCTAAGCGCCGAAAAACACTGTGTTGCCGCAACGGCGCTGTGTCGCTGCGGTGCTTTACAAACAATCATTGTATGCCATACTGTGCAGTTGTGCACTCCGGCGCCGCGTCGCACACACATCGGGCTTGCGACCCGTAAGAGCGGGGGCACACGATGCGTTGCGGCGCCGCACCGCAAACATTTCGCCGTATCGGCGGGCACACGATCGGCGCGGCGCCGCAACGTTGTTATATCGCAGAGGCGCCGCCGGCGCCCCAGCAGCGTTGGACAGTCGCTTAATAAAAATGGATCGTAAAAGACGTCTGTTGTTGGCCCTACTATGTGCCCGTGCGTGTGACGCATAAACAACTGAGCGGTGCCGCTCCGACGTCGCAACGCATTCACCCCTCCCGCCTTGTCTCGGTGGTTGCGAATCCGGTGCGGCGCCGCAGCGCATCGTGTGCATGCCACAGAAATTTCTATATAAAATGACGCAGCGACACCGCTCCGGCGCCGCAACGCATCGTGTGCCCCCACTCTTAGACGAGACCGAGAGGAGTGCACTACTGCAATGGTGGCAACCGTTGCGGTATCACAGCGTTATGACACCGCAACGCCTCGTGCGGCCCGAGACTAATAAACATGGCTATTGTAATATAGTTGAACTCGACAGATAAAATTAAAAATCAAATTAATCACGTCTTTTAATCCGAGCGTAGTTGTAATTACGTGTAAATGTTGCAAAACTCTATAAGAATGTTAAAGAATACGACAAAAAATATGATATGTATGATCTATAATTATATACGGAAATGACTTATATACTTGGTTAAGGAAGTCTTAAACTGGAAATATTTTTATACATTTATAGGCACGGATACTGGGTACTAGAAACTACGGAAAGCCGTATCAGATATACCTACTTGGAAATGAGAACAAACATTAATGTAAGTCAGAAATGTTTCATTTGTCAGTTGACATCGACAATGATAGCTGGTCTTACGTTTTGATCTTTAAAGACGTACAATATATAATGTAACATTTAGACTAAAACACTTGATAAAAACTACATAACAATCTGGCTGGAGTGATCTGTATAACTAGTTCCATTCTTTGCCGCAGGACTTTTTTCGTGGGACGCACTCTAGGTCCTTCAAAGTTCTTAGAAAGCCACAAGAGGACGACAAGAAAAACAAATGAGGAAAAGTTTTGCGTCATAACATGAAACACGAAATGTCGCGGTTATTTATTTTATCGTAGTGCTAATTTACCTATCCGCCTGTTAAAACATAGGTACTAATACGAAATTAATTTTGTTTTACGATTGTTCCTTCGTAGTCATAAAAGTTAATCGATTATCATCAAATGTCTTATGAAATGAAATTTATTTACATAACACGTAGATGCATCATAAGATTATATTTAACATTACGAGGTCAGTTTTACGGGAGTATCCATAGTTAACTCCCGTACACGCACTAGGTTTCTTCAGAGCCTATGTGGCAGGTGGCAGTGTAGAATAATTTTTATCCCACGAAAACATATATTTTCCGTTGCATACGAAACCCAAATAAACGAAACCACGTGAAAGCACTGGACACCATAACTTATATCCCGCTCTATATCAGAAAAACCTAAATAATTATAACTAAAACATCTCTTGTAACTTTTGTTGTTCGTGTCAGAAGCAAAGTTGTCACTTAAATAAGTTAATATTAAATTATAATTTCTGATAAATAAATATAAAAAAAATAATTGTCAAAAAACACAAGACACTGATTTGTTCTTGTATCTTGTCTAAAATACAAGAAAGATATTCAAAGAAAGATGCAAAATAGGTATCGTGTAAAACTTAGCAAAGATAATAAAGCGTGACATTTATACCGGGTCAAGGCTCAATTCCGAAATTGACGAAGTGAAACAACACAGTCGCACGTTGCGTTCCCGTGTGAAAATATAAAACCGAATATAAAAAATGGACACTTATTTTCTCATGCAGTCGAAAACATTTAAAAAGATGTACTTATTACATTTTATAACTTTGTGTTAGATACTAATGTAGCATAGAATGTATATTTATTTACAATTTCGTCGAGTGCATTTAATCATCTAATTGTTACATGGTTAAATGTTAATTATCAAATTACAGTGCCAATATTTCACCTCTAACTATTGCCTCATCTTTGCAGTCCCGGTACATCCAAGATTCAGAATCTAATGCAATGTGAATTGTTTATTACTGCGACAAGAACTTGTCAATATTATAATCCTAACTTTTAATATTATAAATGTGAATGTTTGCTTTCACGCGAAACTACTCAACGAATCATCATGAAACTTTGTACACATATTCTTGGAGGTATTAGAAGATACTTTTTATGAAAAAAAATCCACGCGAAGTCGCGTGCATAAGCTAGTAGGAAATAACGTGACTCTATATTCTGTTTACATGTTACAAAGTTTCGGTTCATACTAATAATATACACGTACTAAATTAAATTTAGTAGAGGACATGAGCTAAATGATCACGATGAAACGCACGTGGTTATTCTAAATTCGCGGACTGTTTTGCTATATAGCAAATAGCTCGAATCCTATGTCAATGTCAAGTTATTTTGGCAGTTCTTTTCATCAAGGACATTATAACGTGTGTTATTTTTTGGAATTAAACACTAGGGTTTGTTATGATTACTATACGAGTCAATATTGCTCGTACAGCGTATTTTACATATAAATACGCAACAAACAATATACTAAAACAGGCGTATTAACATCACCATCACGTGCGGTACTTGTGCACTGCAAGTTGTGCGTCTCAGGTCATCAAACGACCTTAATAAACTACGTACTTACAACAACTGAACGTGGTTTGGCTTGGCAACACCTTTCAAACGGGGTCCCTCTTTAAAGACATACATAACTTCACGCCAGGTCCCTTGCGGGGTAGGCACGAACAACAGAGCGCCATACAGGCTTATTCATACACACCTCACTTGCTTCTTTGACATTCTCTTTAAAGACGATATCTTTATATAGTCTTCAGAATAATACGATAGTCTTCAGAATTTGTGTATTTGGTTCATTTTTGGTCTGCGAAAGTTCGATCATGTTTCTGAATTTAGATCGCAACTTAAGTGGCAGCCCGTGTATCCCGCAGGCATTTCAAGTCAAGCGTGGACAAAGTTGTGGGCATATCCTAGAAAATCATAAATTAATGACGCACTACGGTGTAAGCTAAGATTGCAGTCATGTGTGAGTAAGCAGCAAAATAAATCTGACTAAACGATATGCATCTCATTGTACCCTTTGTTGTGAATTGCTGTGATTGGGAGGAACTAATAAGGCAAGACAACCTTCTCACATGCCCGAAGTCGGCTAAAGGCTGTTACAAATCGATTGTGTTTTTAATTAGACACATTCAGTAAAGGTTATTTCGAAAGCATTGGTGTTACACGCTGTGTATGAACAGTAGAACTGGCACGAATAGTGGTTTAGCCGAATACCAAATATTCGGCTAGGCTGTCGACCGAAGCGCCGAATATTCGGCTACCGAATGTTCTTTTATTTTACAATTTCGCGAGATGAAATTATAATCTAAAGGTATTTACAAATTGACGGTGATGTATATACACTACTAGTCTACTACAAACGCATAAGTCTCAAAGTTGATTTATGCGTTCAAGAAAACTACACGAGCTTAAATAATAATCGTAACTTTAAATAAATGATACCTACACATATTGTATTAAAAGATAATAAGAAAAATTATAATTAACGAGAAGAAAGTTGCAAATACCAGTTCAAAAAACAACTAATTAGAAACATTGAGGCGAGAAAATAATTACTCGTAATGTAGATAGCAACAGCTTATCTTGGAATTTTAATTAAAACAACTATCACTACAGTTACAGAGCTTACATATTAGCAAGAGAACACATTAATATATAATCACAATATTTAAAATAAAAAACAAGAAGTTATCAAAACCGCTCATCGACTGTTCAGGTGATTAGAGGATTGGAGCCTACTTCAGGCAGGGGGGATCAGTATGGCATTTCAACCAGGAGACATAGCCAGCGTTCTGGGCACCTTACCTACGGGTAAAGTGCCAAGAAGGCTGGCTACGAAGAAAGTGACCTAAGCTCATTTTTCTGCTTAATCTTGAGGGGTTATAGGTAAAATACAATATAACTAAGTTGAGTTTTCTTTATTATATTAGTTTGATAACTACAGTATAGCAGCATAAAGTAGAAAATAATAGGGGCGCCACTTTCGCAAATTTTTCTAACTAGCAACTACTATATTAGGTTGTTAAGAGTAATTTTGATACTTACTAATGACTTTTAGCACGACATCAAACATGGTGTAAGTATCAAGTTGCTTTAGTTACGACGTACGCATTTGGTCAACATAGCCTATGATGTTTATTTTAATAATAATGATTATAATTTGACAAGCAGTCTTAACACATTATGATAGTTAACAGAACAATTATTTGATTAAAAAAAGCTAAACTGACCACTACACAAACCTATTATGTCGGTTGTTCTTCGGTAAATATCATCGAATAAATTATGTAAACAGAAAATAAAAAAATATTATACATACTAACGGACTTAGCGCATAAATTTTTTAAACAAACAACAAAAAAGAATTTAAGCAACATACAATTTAGTGTTTATTCGAATGTGAAAGTGTCATAAATGTGAAAGCGATTTTGGATGTTTCCTTGTGACTGTCTTCAGAAGAAACCAATTGCAATGATGTTTAGGGCTAGGGTACCTATGCACATTATTCTCTTTCGTGTGCTGAAAACTGGAATAATTTAAATTTTACACGAGCAAAGCTAATAACGCAGTACTACGATAAGTGATATCATGCACTGTCGCAAATGAAGACCAACATAGGGCACCTTTTATACCCAAAAATGGAATCCTTATAATATATTATTGTATACGTATATTATTGTATATTATATTTATGACTATGTATATATGTATGTATTTGTATATTTATTTGTCAAATTAGTTTGAGTATTTATGTGTCCATTGCCTTTTTCTGCACAAACTACATCGCCTGATTCAAATTTGTTTTTGATTTAGGTTGCCTGAAGAGGTCGCTTTGAACGATATGGCCGCCTATTGATAATTTGATTTTTTTTTTTATTGTATAGCCTAGAAAATATTGTAAATATAGTCTGTTTTTGTAATTATATGTTTTGGTGTACAATAAAGAGTTATCTCTCTCTCTCTCTCTCTCTCTCTTTTGAAACAATTAAGGTCCAAAGTTACGTCTTGTGAAAAATTCTAGTTTATTTAGACATTTTGTTATATGCTATATTCGCAGTTTTAAGTTTAACCCTTATTTTAATGGATCCAATACCAATTACGTAGACGCAAGTGTTGTTTATCAAACTATTTGTTTCTAAATTGCTTTAGAAACTTTCTCATTTAGCATACTTCGACACTAAAATTCAATTTCAAGTTTATAAATATATTTCTATTCATCACAACCTTCGTATATAATTTTGAATATACAAATTAAACAGTAATTTGTTCACTCGTCATATACTTGACAGCAAAATATCTAACTACATACTTTAAAAACTAAATTATTTTTAAATAGTGTAAACTATAAAATGTTACTTAATATATCGAATTTTATATATTAATTAAAATTTAATAATATTGATGTACGGTTGTGAAATGAAAATTATTAATATCTTCAATTAATTGACAAATCATTGAGTGGGGAGGGAGTGCCAACAATATTATACGATCACCCGAGTTATACAAAAGCTGTATTTTTTTTCAACTACAATGTATCTGAGAGAGAGCTGCTGTATTCATCCTTACACCATAAGCTATTAATCCCCAAAATATGTATACGACTCGATTTTTCAGATAATAAGTTGGAATAAAATAAGACGTTCTTATAAAGATCGAGGTTAATTTCCTTTGTACATTCACTTAATAAAGTTAATTCTAAATTTAGCATTTCTTTCTTTGTTTATATCTGCGTGTGTACCACACGTGTGCGCGTACTAAATATATTCGAAAGACTCCAAGGATACTTCACGAGTCATCGACCCGTGTAACGTTGAAATGTTACTAAGGGCATTAATTTGAGTCGAAACCTGTGTAGGGCTTATTAGGATACTCATCATTGAACAAGGTAAAAAAGAGCTACCGGTAACTTACGTGAAAATTCATATTATAAAACTAAAGTTTATCAACCTCTAGTGCGTAAATCAATCAACCTATTCTAGTTTTCGGGTTAACCTTAACATAAATCTTTCCCAATAAACGGGATGAAAAGTATCCCCTGGCCACTCTCGGTATTAAAGTTACATATGTGTTGAATTTCAGGCAAATCGGTCCAATAGTCTTTCCATAAAAGGATAACAAATATAATTTTTTTATTGGAAACTATCTCATTTTTCGGGATAAAAGTATACTATGTTCATTCTCATCGGAAATATATTTATATACAATAAGTTTTAGCCAAATCAGTGCCATAGTTTTTCCGTGAAAACACATAGAGATGAGTTACGTATTTATAATATTAATAGGAATTCATATAAATCATTGAAAAAATCGCATTGGAATTCGATGTTTTTTAATCAGGCCATTTAAAATAATTCCTCAAACAATTCACGGGGGATTCCCGGGATAAAGAGTATCGCAGATTTTTAAGTCTAAGATTTATTTTTGATCATCGAAAATCGCATCCAAATCGGCCCAGTAGTATTGACGTGAATGCCAAATAAACAGACCAAAAATCTAAATAAAATTGCATCGTGTTCTCTCTCCATCGTTTATATAGTCTATTCCAGTTGTTTTTTTGTAATAGCTTTACTGTACAGACAAGACATGTTTAGAATTTTATAATATTTAATAACTATAATAAAATCAAATTATTTATCTGTCTTTTTATAAAAATGTAGATATTTTATTATCCTATTTTGATAAAACTTGATGGAGTAAAATGTTTTCATGCCAATTAATTGGAGGTGATTCGGAGAATTTTTCTTCTTACTTAAAATAAGTATAGAAAAGTTACGACAAAACCTCGTTACGCCTCATACCGTGAAAATTTAAGATATTTGCTTGGTAAACTATTGATCAGTAAATAACAACGAAAAGTTTTTCCGTTGGGACCCAATTTTAAACTTCTGCGGTAATAGGAGCCTTAAAACAGCCTCTCATCTCTCGATATATGGCTGACTGGTAGTGAAAACGCTGTACAAAAATATTTAATTGCTTGTACAAATGTACATTAAAATACACAGTATAACGAAGGTTTCTTGAATTACACGAGCTGTTCTATTGTGTGAAAAGTTACTATGACATAACATCAATTGGCTTCCCCTCCTTGGAGTAAACGCTCTCTTGCGTCTTACATAAAATGAAGTAATTATCTTATATCTTTTGTACTAATGCTTTATGTATTCAAGTATGTAAGTAAGTGTGTAATGTGTTGCAGTTACCAGATGCTAATATTATAATGAAAATAGATATAAAACATCAAAGCCATTTCGTAAATAAAGACATGTTTGCGGTATGCAATTTAGTAAACATCATACGTTTAACAACGCATTTGTTGGAAATTATGATAATAAATTAGACAAAATACAGTATGTAGTAAAGTTCTGAGAAGATCGTTACACTATAGCAGATTCTAGGGTAATTAAATAGCCTGTCGAGCTCCATTATGCTTTTGTCTCACAGCTTTAAGGCTTGTATCAACGGCAACGTCCTTAAGGATCTTTCGGTACTGATTTTTCGCGCGATATCGGGGAATCGGGAATTTTCGGATGCATTATTATTTTATTGTGAATAAAGTAGTATTTAAAAATACAATAGAACCAAATTATTCATCTCTCTTTCATATAGACGTAAATATTTTTTCTATTCTGTTTCCATAAAAATTGAAGAAGTAAAATGGTTTCATGTCAATAATTTGGAGGTGATTTGTTGAATTAAACTTAAAGTAACTATAGAAAAATTACGAAAAAACCACATTGTATACCGTGAAGATTTATGATAATTTTTTTGGTATAACATATTATTCTTGTTGAAAATTTGTTTCGTTTGAATCCGACTTTGGCCTTGTGCGGCAACAGGCGCCTTAATGAGAAATTATCTCAAACCTGTTAGAACATAATTATGTAATTAGAAACAAAAAGTGTGAGGCCTGCAAAAACGTGGAAGCCATTTTACCAGTTTCAATTAATAACACAAATATTAATTACATACATGTATGTAATTACTACATTACATGCAGGCTGTCAAATTTTGGAATACGCTGCCTCTTACTGTCAGAGGCCAAAACATCGCATAAATTTAAGAACGCACTCAGAAAACACTATTTTTCCATAAATAATTATGCCTAATTCTTATATTATAGACTATTTAATATTTATATACTAGCTGTCCCGGCAGACGTCGTCCTGCCCGGTAAAAAATAGGGGTTGATCGTAGAGGGTTGAAAATCTAGGGTTGTATGTATTTTTGTATGCTGTATCATAAAATTAAAAATTTTGTCTAAAAAATAAATAAAAAAATTTAGGGGTGGACTACCCCTAACATTTAGGGGGATGAAAAATAGATGTAGGCCGATTCTCATAGATACCGGATAAGCACAAAAAATTCCATCAAAATCGGTCAAGCCGTTTCGGAGGAGTATGGCAACGAAAACTGTGACACGAGAATTTTATATATTAGATGTATGTATTTAATTTATAAAGTAGTTTAAGTATGTGTATTTTATTTATAAGTTATGTAGTTTAAGTATGTTTATTTATGATATTTGATATTTAATTGTTTGCACCACCTACATCGCCAGATTAGATTAAGTTATTCCTTAAGTTAGGTTGCCTGGAAGAGATTGCTTTCAGCGATAAGGCCGCTTTTTGTTTCTACCTTGACAATATTGTAATTGTATATTTGGTGAGCAATAAAGTGTTACATATTATTACGTTTATTTCCCATGGGGGTAGACATACACGGTCGATATACACTTGCGTCAATCCTGTCAAACGCCTTTCGCTTCATCTATTTTCATTAATTTCTTTATACGTGCACGTTTATTTGAAGTGATTTCTCGTCATAATAGTATCTTATAAAGGAATTATAGATTGTTAACATTTTATGATAGCCTGTGGAATATGCAAATAAGTATCAACTCCGTGGTATGTTTCACAGTACACATGAATCGTGAAAGTGACTTTCGATTGTTTCTTCACACCCTTGGAAATGAACTGACTAATAATATAATGCGGTTATATGTTTTTAATCCCTGAACTTAGAAATGTTCGTCTATTATGATATACCTATTTACAGTTAATGCTGAAATAAAGACTAGTTTCCACGGGAAAGAAATTCAAAATTTATGCGAGTTAAATGAACCGATTAGGATAAAATTTAGTATATATATATATATATATATAAAAAACCTTTAGAAAACGACCCTGTTGCCATTGAGTTATATGTGCTACGTACTAGTACATTATACCTCATTGCCTATTCCAGATTTTTAATCAAGCAAATTACAGAGTAACCTGTTGAACTTTTGATATATTTAAGGAAGCGTTCATCTGTGTAATTTTCGATACTTAAATACGATAACGCGGCTATTAAAGTGAATAATTGGGTTTAGGTATGTAATTCTTAAGAGACAATCGAGATTACCGGCCCTTAATACGTTTCATATAGACGAGTACAGTTATATATCTATCTTTGGCGTCATCAATATGTAACATGCTTTTTTGTTTCAACAAGTTATTGTAAATAAGCTTCACGTTTTCCATGAGTGTGAGTTTTAGCATCACTTTCCATAATTACATAGTTTAAATGAACTATTCAAAGCATTGATGATGTTTCTACGGAATGTCGTGAATTGATAGTATTAACCCATTTCGATATAATTAAGAGAACTAATTATTTAAATGTTCATGATCACAATAGTCTGTACATAACAATGGCATGTACTTAACTATGCAGCTTTAATTGTTATTTTACCTTTGAAATACAAATGACAGACAGATCGTTTCAAAATATTAAGATTGGTGTACACAAGAGATGAAATTGACATGTCGCATGTATATTATGTATGGTTCGCATAATTTTCTAATATTTTTACAGGAGGGAGAATCGTGTTCCAGAGATGACGTACTATATTTTCATCCCTGTGATAAGGTAATTCCAAGCGTAGTTTCAGAATATGAGAAATAAAAAATACATCTTTTTAACAAATCGGTCAAACTTTGAATCTTACTTGGGCTGCCGTCAAATATAGTATTTTTTTTATTTTTAAGCAATAAAAGTATAGTATTTTGGAAAACGTAGGGGAAAAATAATACACGTTATTTTTCATTATTTATTTAATTATTAATAAATGTGAATGTTTCATGTGTATTTATAACTACTTTTTGCTTTGGCTGCAAAGATCTATTATTTTTAAAATAATTATAAGAATCTGAATAATAAAAATAGGAAAATGAAAATATAGTATATTTCGTACTATATTATATAGCACAATTGGACAAAATTAAAGTAAGATAGTAAGATACTAGGTATATACTATATAGTACGGGTGGGAACCCTAAGCCTAACTACAAAGAAACTTCTGAAATTTACTAATTGGGTTATAGGTTTTCAATAATATAATTTTATTCTATTATTCATAATCACATTCGAAATGGGATTATAAATAACAGTTTGTAACTAGTTTTTACTGAGGCTGTATACCTTATATAACTATTATGAATAAGGCGGTCAACGTTTATATGCAAAACCATATTTTTCCTTAGAAACAATTTTGGTAGTTGTTTTTCATTCCTTGTTAGCCGGCCCCTTGTCTGTAAAACAAAGTTTGTCTTAGACTCTTTTTTTAAAGGCATAAAATAATAGCGATTTTGCATGTATGAACATGCAAAATCACTATTATTTTATGCTTATCTATTTATTATTATTATTTTATGTGCATGAAGGTTTGTCCTCACAGACTGATATGGACACTAGTCCAAAAGTCCTTTAAATTTATATATATTTTAAATTGGAACTATTGACTTTTAAATATTTTGCGTAGCTCTAAGTATGCATGTATATTAAGGAAAGCACAACTGTGTATGTAATGTTTTGTTTAAGTAAGTTTGTTGCTGTTTATTTCGTTTACCGTCTAATTACATTTTTTCCTTGTTTATCATTCATACGCCATAAAAGTCGGCTTCTCATTGAAAGCAAGTTAACTAACGTAACAAAAAATATTATAATTTGGTTGTTGTAGAATCAACAAACAATCTTTATTGTGCGTTGTTGAAGTACTGTGCCATTTGGCAACGTTCTCTATGCATTCAATCATGTCAAAATTGCTATTAACTTGTCGTTTCAATTGATTTATCTTGGGTATACTGCTATCGTATATACTACAACCATTCAAGTGTCCTATCTTCTAGATATTACTGATATTTTATTTCTATTCAAGGCGTCTAGGGCTAATTTTGTATCTACAATATGATTGTAACCTATACAATTATATGTAAAATTTACGGTTAGGTATATTTTTCTGTGCAAAATATTACAGATAATTATATACGCTGTATATGATTATCTGTAATATTGTACTGTTGTTATTGTCTTACGATATAATTTTTTCTATACAAATTAAGTTATATTAAACTGTACTAAATACATACATTTTAATTTTTGGAGTTGTAATCGAAGCTTAATAGAGAACAACAAAACTCAGTGGTAAGTCTATACAACAGATTGTTTCAAATCTTGTCAAGGATTAGAATTGATATTATCAGATAAAAGCAAGATAGGGCATAATAGAATAAAGGCATATCGTTGTTCGTTATCATTTCGCTGCGGTCCACCATTAACTAGCCTAAGGCCTAGCGCCCACTAAGAGTTTATTGGTGCGATTTGTTCCGGCACAATGTCTAACGTATGGACCTCCATAAAAGCGCGTGCACCAGATTTAAGTTCAGACTGCAACTATTTCCGCAAAATCTGTTGCTGCCTCTGGAATTTAATAGAAGAGCGCGCACTACAGAATTAATTCTGCACTGAATATAAAAACTAATGCTTCAGAATTTGATGCGCACTAGGCTTAAGTCTTTCCAAGTCCTTTTATTCTTGGTAATTAGCAAACAAACGGGCCACCTGATGGAAAGTAGTTACAGCCGCCTACAGATATTTTGAATCGATACTTGTTAAGAATCATTGTGATTTGCAACTCGATGAAACGAAAAAGAAACACTAAAAATAGATAAACAAAGCCTGCGAGAGAACGACATAGAATACATTATATTTAATAACCTCATAAAGATAGAGTTGGAAATGTTTTGAAGTTTTTCGTTTATACTTCGAATTCCGTGTTTTAAAGCCTAAATATATTATATTATATTATATTATATTGTAACGATATAATATATGAAATGTGACGTCACAAAATTTAGAATCCCTCCCACCCCTTGTCACATTTTGTTTCACTCCTAATGCGTGTGCATTTGTGCACAGAAATACACTCACACACGTTTATTTTAAAACTTTGTACTTACAACAAGCGAACATTACATATCCTAATCTTCAGCTATCCAGCTTCTTAGATTTGGGATCGTAAATATTATATAAATAATCACAAAAGAAAACTTGTTAACACCATCAAAGTGTTATCTGTCCAATTTAATTTGTTACAACGACCCAATATTATATTCATTAGAGTGGAAGTAAGGGTAACATAATAATAGACCAAGGTCCCTGTAACGGATCCAATGAAACACTTTCACTTAACCGGACAAACAAAAAGGTTGTAATATTTTTTGCATAAGAACTCACAGACTTATAGAAGAAATGCGGTAGGAATTTCTTTGAAAAGTAACTTTTTATGTTCTATGTAAAAAAAGAATTCAATTTGAATAAAGAATATCAATATCACTTAAAGCCGAGCTATTCTTAGCTTTTCTAACGAGGCAAGACTTATTATTGTTACGAGTTACACAGGACTCGAATTAAAATGCCGTTGGAATTACTATAGAGTTTATTAGAACTGTACAAACACGTATAAAACAGGTTCAAATATAACTAGACACTGTATAAACTGCACGCAAAGTCCGTCACTATATCGCTAATCGAAAGTACACGTCTTGTTAGTATCGTAATCGTCGCTGGACTCCCCTACCCCTCCGTTCGGGCATTGTTTTATACTAAACTGTATAATATCGACAAAGGGCCGCGTTCACTGAGTTAATCCGCACATCTGGCAAGCTTCGACGCAATTCAATAACAACAAGGATTAGTTCGACACTAATGACAGCCATAAAACCAAGTACGATAACAATAGCATGTTTTTCTTGATTGCAAATTTTAAACACAAAGTAAACAAAAGAACTCCGAATGCAGGAATGGTAATAATAATACAATAAATAAACTGCGTTTTACGACACCAGGTGTGCACATTTTTTTGTCGGTATGTAACATTATTTATACTTATTCAATTAAACTGGTTAGTTTCATCAAAACAAAACATTAAAGTTGTCCACAACAACAGATGTTTATGAGAGCAAGGTCTCTAAGAAGATGGTCTGAAAGCGTGACCTTGCGAACAACAGATGATGTCCTCGCCTGCATTGACTACGGATTACAACAAATATTTGCATAAGAATTCAGCGAAGAACATCTTTTAGGTCAGCAAATGCCGGATAGATGAATAAATAATATTAGGTGTTTAATGTCATTGAAGGCTTACAGTGTGCTAATAATTATCAGACTGATCAACAAAATCGAATCAATTTGGTTGAAAGGCATAAAACTGAAAGGACTAGTGTTCAATTACATTGAAAGATTCAGGTTTATGTTTATGCTAGCTGCTCCTTGCGGTCTCACGCACGTGGTGATAGAAAATCGTTATATTTTGGATAATTCACATATTTTTATAAATTATGGCCTATGTGTAAGCTATATGTAAAGTTTCATCAAAAATTCATTCAGTAGTTTTCGCGCGAAAGAGTAACAAACATACATCCATACATTCTTACAAACTTTCGCGTTTATAATATTAGTAGGATATAGATGGATCACTTTGGTTGATTTATCTGAATTGAAAGACAGAAATAAACCGTCTAATATCGGCCTTAAGGAGTGATAGCCTGTATTAAATGACAAATCTGCAAACTTTTCTTTGAAGTGTTGCTTATGTAAAAAATCTCAATTACTATTATTTCAACACAGATCAAATAAAACAAATTACTGGGTGTCAACATAAATGAAGAATGAAGTGTTAGCAAAGTAAAACAGTATCATTTTCTATGACTCTGCTCGTATCTACTTTGCGCAAAAATTCGATTCAACCCAAGAACACGAAATCGGAAAAAAAATTGATAAAATCGTCAGTCATATTTATACTGGTATATAGATTTTACATGACTGTAAGAACAGTACAAATGGCTAAAAAAAAAATCCTAATAATTCAAGATTGATGTGCTTACATTTCTTGGCAATCATAGTGTGCAAGCTGTCAACAATAATACTATAAACACATTTATGTAACCAGCGCGTGAAAGCCGACCAATGGGTATTGCACACATTGCTTCACATACTAGCACGAGTCATGTGAGGCGCCGCGCACCATGAGTCGACCCTGACCTCACTGTGTCGTGGACACCGGCGTGCACAATGCTCCGTCTATGGCAAATCGAACAAAAGACCATAAATACAACACAGAAAAAGTTAGCAGGAAAACCTGATGTCACAATGCACATAGCACAATGTAATGAAAGGAAGTTGCAATCTTTATAAACAGTTGTTTCATAAAAAGATCTCAAGAACAAACTGAGGAAAAAACGTTTTATTGACAATCAGATTAGTAAACAACAGAGGTCATTAGACACATTTATGTCATGAAAATGAAGATGACTTAAGTAAATATTATGTAAGCCGTAAACAGATAACGTATATTTATACGTAATTGTATTTTAAGTAATTTTAGTACTTTCATAATGAATCTAAACTGCACAGGCATGGAAATTAAATTAATAATTGTTCTTAGGGTCCATTAGAGAAGGTTAGACAAATGTCAAACACATTTGCTGGAAACTATAAGAACGTATATATTTTGTTATTTTCTTAATAAAAAATAGGACAACGGAAAAATAATAAGAATAAAACATTAACGGGATCCTGTAATATGATATATTTAGTCTAATTTACTTTATAAAAAAATATAAGAAATTGCCTTAACAATTTTATAGTTTCCACAATCCGAAAATGTTATTTGATTTAGGAGTATATCTCAAAGAATTTTCTTAATCCCATAAGTTTTTTAACATTCCGCTTGTATGCTCTGCAATGAAAGTTGCTTGCCATAATTTTGTAACAACAGGTGTGCGTGTGGTCTTGAGTTGCATGATATATCGATCTTCTACTATTGCCTTATTCAACAGGTGGTGAGGTATTTGCCCGACTGAATGGCTACCATGCCTGATTTAGAATATGCCGCCATAAGAACCTGGATTTGTGTTTATTAGTTACCAGGTTCCAGTCTCTCTTAGGAGAGCAGCATTGCATGTGTATCGCCTTTGATATTGCAAATGTCCATAGGCGATGGTAACCACTTTCCATCAGGTGGGTCGGTCTGCCTGTCTGCTGAACTCATGTAATAAGATAAAAAATTAAGTAACTGCGTAGTTCGTTTCTTGTGAACAATGTTTATGGATGTTGTTACTGACATTACGATTCATTTCTGTCTTTTAATTTGTATGAAGCACATAAACTGATTCATGTAAACATAAGATCATTCATTATCACTGAATGTTCACGTAACCTTTCAACCAAATCTGTTCAATTTGGTTGAACCATGTAATGTGGGCTTTAGCTGATGATTGTGAAAGTAGACTCCACACATAATCCACGTGAATGTCATTAAACGTGTTAGTGAATCGAGTGCAGTAATCGAGGCGGACGTAAAACCGACAATCTCCGAGCGGCAAGGTCGTCTAGGCATGACCGATCAAGGTCATACGCACAAAACAAGAAATATCTCTTAATATAAAATGAATGGACTCGAACTTTGCATCTACAAACACCGAGATTCGTTCAAAGCATATGGTATGCGTTACACCTTACAAGGATTTGAATAGACGTAGCTTTGCGTTTGAGAGTGTTATGCAAGTATCGTACGACTATCGGAACTAAAAATCTCACCATCGATGAAAGTAGAATCACAAAACAAGTGTATGACAGACAGCATTGTAAAATGTAGACCGAGACGTACACACTTAGATCAAATGGCAGAAGTGTTAAACAGAGGTCAGGTTAAAGGCATCAGGCATCAAACGTGTAAATATAACTTTTTATAATTTGAATATTTAATATAATTGTGTAATGTATTACGACTACGGGACATATTTTCCTAAAGTAAAATATAATTTATTATTTTATTTTTATTAGAATTATATTACTATAATTTATATAAAATAAGTAGTACCACCAGTCTAGATATTTAAAGTTTCATAGAAAAATTGTAAAACAGTAATTTGATTACCATCCAATGGATGTTCTACAAGACAATTTCGCTAATAAATTTTTAGATAAATTGTATATTTAGTTAGATAGTTAACTTAAAACATTTTCTATTTTAATATCTTATTTTAGATGTTCCTTTAATCGACTGAGACATATATACATCATCGCATAGTGTAATTGATTGCAAAAATCGTATGTACCAAAATAATCTTCAAGCGAAGAGCAATGTAAAGTCACAGTCGCTTTTTACATCACAAAACCAGTCATATAGTTTTCAACGTCTGCAGTGCACCAAGTCTTGCGCTCTGCAATCACGATCGATTGATTTAAACCGAACTAAGGAAAGATTTATAGGAACGAAATAGTTCCATGTCGGGAGAAAGTCGACTCGGCGCCCACGAGAGGAAAGCATTTAGACTTGTACTTGTAAACCGAAACGAGAACGAGTCACGTGAACCGTAAACAAAGGTCGTTCGTACACAACTTGGCAACGTTACTTCTCCGCTTTTGTGATTACAATTTATAAACGCTACTATAGTACATTTTTATGGCGTTATAAAAACTAATGACGATGAGGTTCATGGCGGCGTGACGAAAGGGATTCGTTTCATTGATCACTTTAATAGCGCTGAAGCTACAAAAAAATATTGCTCGACAAAAAAGACAGGCCCAGGAAATAGTGTTCTCATAGGTATGGAAAAATTGCGAAAGTGTTCGAAATTCTTAATATTCAAACAGAAGTTTAAGGCAAAACTTCTGGAGTTGAGACGAAATACAAAACAAATTGGATTACAATAAATATTGAACAACAAGGAATTAACAAATTGCAACAAAGCATATTTTAATATTGTTGTCCATTTAATCGATGTTAGCATTATATTATTAGTCTATCAAGGCAACGTTTTCTGGAAGAAATCGTTCATAGCGATAAGACCAACAATTGCATTTTTGAAGTGAGACTATTTTAGAATCGTTGTCACTCGAAAGTCGATGAAACGAAAAAAGATAAACAAAAGTACTAGGCCTGCGAAAGAATGAGATACGAGTATTATTACATTCCGCAGCACAGATTAGAGGGTCGATAAGACCGATGATTAAACATAGGTCCAGTTTGAAACGAAATAGAACTGACAATAATATTTTTTAGACTAAAACAATGAAAAATATATTTAAGAAGTTTGAATTATAATATGTTGATGGATGTATAAAAAAATTAACAAAATACATACGTAATTATATTTTACAGTTAATAGAATTCAAAGTTACTTTTTTGTCAAAAATGCGGAATGTTATTAATATGATCTAGTAACCCTAGCCAAGTATAAAAACACGCGAATGTCCGTGGCGGCCACGACCTAAAAACTTGATGATAAAATGATGAACTTTACATGTTCTGCAAAGAATCGTCTGAAGGTGATATGGAGAGTAAACATAAATAACTCGAGTGTACTTAAGACTGCAATAAAACAGAAAATTTAAGATGTCTGACCTATAAATTCCCATTTTGGCAAATTTGTTTGATCGATTGATAACACCAATACAGAAAAAACTTACTTACTAAAACTATATACAATTATGCTCAAAGCGGTCTTATCGCTAAAAAGCGATCTCTCCCCCACAACGTATTTAATGAATTGAGATGATAATGGTGATGCTGTTATACGTAAACTATAGTACGACTACTAAAATTTAGTAATACATAATACACAAATGTATAATATTAAATAAATATATACATATCATACAAATACATATCTATACAAAGTATAGAAATGCTTAAAGATGAATAATGAATATATATTTATTAGAGTAGTGCTAATGTTAATCATACCCCTAATCAACTTGTTCACACGTTCTTATTTGGTGCACAATAAAGAAATCTATCTTTCCAATGGCTTATCAAAATATGTTATAATTCTATCCAACTACATAATATTATATGTAACCTCATTTTTCACTCGTAAGTTTTTATTTATTACAAACTTTTAAGAAGCGAAGTGTTTGCCGAGAACGTCGTAGTAAGTGGAAGTACAATATCTCTCCTTACACATAGAGAGAGGAAAGAAGCGTGATAATATTGTTGTAAATGCATCGAAAACGGTCTCGTTATATAACAGTCAGAATAAAATTAAAGTAGTGCTAGGAGAATCTAAGTATATGCACCACCTACATAGATTAACCTAGTTAGGCTGCCTGGAAGAGATCGCTTTAAGTGATAAGGTATATTGTCTTTTACTTTGGAACGCAATAAAATGTTATCTATGTAAGCGTTCTTTTCCTTTAGACTTTAGTATTTGACGAAAAAGTTTCGCTGTAAAGAGGAGACATTTTAATTAGTTTTGATAAATAATAATCAGATGACTCCATTTAGTATGAGTGTCTTCTATATATATATTTCAAAATTTACTACTGATAACTTGTTTACATATAATTGCAACGCACATGGGTATGGTTTGTTGATAAAAGAAAGATTAACATATCCAACAAGTTACGATTTCACTATCTAATCGGATAAAACATTAAATAAATACTACTGAATTAGACTCGTACTAATTATAGACCCATTTAATCTAAGCAATGTAATACAAGTTATATAAAACAAATAAATGTGCCTACAATTCATTCTAAATTGAAACTACGAACAATTCTACGTGCTGGTATGATTTTTTTTACATTACAAAATAATTGTTCTTCAATTATCGGAGAGAGATGGTAAAGTCAGGGAAACTAGTGTCTCCGGTAACAATCCTTTAGCCACGAAACATTGATTCTCTTTGAAAAGGACCCCACAGAACCACAATCATAATAGTGAGATTTTAACTGTTTTCAGGGCTTCGTAGACAAACTGGCACAACGAATATGTGATGTTTATCTATGCATAAGACAGCAATTTTTTTCAATAAATAGGTATTGCGTGTTATTATATGAAACTTAGTAACAAAATGTGTACTGCTGCAACACACATAGCGATATAACATAGCAGTAAGGTGATATAACTAAGGGTGGTGTGGTCGCGTAATGAAGTATAAGTATACGTAATAATGGTAGATGTATTCGAACATCAACGCACAGTCCAAACTACTGGGATTTATAGCGTGAAAATAAGGTGTGAAAGTGGGGATGAAGATTTTCTCGAACTATCGCTATTTTTAATCTAAGAGGGCGAAAGCTAGTAAGGCGTCGTACAGACGAGCAGCATTTTGCTGTCGACAGAGGCAAGTGCAGCTGTCGGCGTTTGCCGTCGACACGTGGACAGCAAACGCCGGCCAGTGGCGGCAGCTGCAGTATGAGCGCAGCGCGCGCGCTGCCGTGTCAGCCGACTTCAAAGACGATGAACGATTTCGTCTTTTTTTACGTTTATGTCTACGGAACAGAAGAATCAACAGCGTTTATTCGTTACACGTTATTCGTAATTAATTTCGTTACTGTCTGTGTCTGTCTCCCTACTACAATAACATTCACGGCGCACTACAACAATGCTGTCGATATGGTGGGCAGCAGTCAGCGTGTCGAATACTGCAGCAGTTGCTTTTGTCGACAGTAGCAGTTGCTTCTGTCGACAGCTGATGTTGGCTCTGTCGACAGTTGGTTCTGTTGACAGCAAAGTGCTGCTCGTCTGTTTCAAGCCTTAATTATAATAACATACCACGTGCCACAATAGTGGGTGCGTTGGACGGACGGCGGTAACGATTTTCCAGGAACGCCAGCACAGCTGAGACAATTGTGGACATGCGCACAACTCTCATCCGCCACGTGGTTGAAATACGATGGCTAACTTTTAATTGACTCTGTACCAGACATAATCAAGGGAAAGTGAAATTCGCATCGCCAACGTACAATTTATTGTATAAAGGAAAAAGAAAACAGCAGTAACAGCTGAATGAACGACTGCGGAATGTACTCTTAACTTGATATGCTTCCGAAGTTTGAAATAAAAGTGGTTGAAGCGTTGTTATATTTCTTCTATTTTTATTGCAGAGCTGGCAGACTACTCATCATACACTTGAACTTAGAATCGCTTGTATTTCGACATTACTTGTATGGGAGCTTATGTCAAATTTCACTCGATTGTAAGGCAAATTAACGGAAGGTAAGATATAGAAACCACTTTCATTAATGGAAAGTGATTACCGTCGCCTATAGATGTTTACAAAAATAGGGATGAATACAACAGGTTGCCAGCCTTTTGAATGGGATAGAGAGGATCAGAGGATGTGATGTTGCGCATACACTGGAATGCACAGTATACCAATGCATCGATTATAAAAAGATTTTTAAAAAAGACCTAGACTATCCACCTGCCTTTGTGAAGTGCTTAAGTATTTCGGACTCATAGCTAGAAAACAAGGTGCCCATTTAGAAAAACTAACTGTCACTGGCAGAATAGAAGCAGTTGAGCGACAATGACGATCAAAGCGTGACATTTTTAACGAAGAATGGAGTTAAAATAAGTGCTTTTTCAACCTGCCAGGAGAATGACAGGAACTCCCCTGTTAGACGTCAGTTAGTTAAAGACCAAAAATGTCGACGAGACCTCTTTGTAATTAATGATTATTCTATAACTTTAATATTCATGACACTTAACTGAGTTTTTGGCGAAACTTAAAGGAGTTATTGTGCTGTGCAGTTTTATTTTCTAAAAATGAGTAGGATAGTATAGTAGGATAGATACTACAATAGTTGTAGGATGTTGATAGTTTTGAAGTAGTAATTATGTGTTTTGTGAGAAATATGAACTGCATAGTCAAAATGGTGTTTTGAGTTGTCACAAGGACTCCGTTGAATGGCACCAGCTGATAACCTACAGTTCAGCTGTGCTACACGTAGGCTTAAGAAAATGAAGAAACTATATGGTAAACTAAGATCTAGCTTAAAGGTCTAGCTGCTAAGCCATCAACTTAAATAAATGACACTTAACACTGGCTGGATACACAATACGTACAGAGCTATATTTAACAAGAAAAAACATAATACAAAAAATATTTTGAATAAAAAGAGGTGTAGTTTAAATTGGAATCTTCAAATTAAAGTGCAATGTCATGGATCTGTTCAATGTGACATGCGCAGAATTGGGATTAACGCCACGTGGCAAAACCCCGTTGCATAACTTCCATCCTGTAGGATTGAATTCCAACTTCTTTCATTATACCTACACGTTAAACTGGATTCTAGATTACCTTTGTTTATAAATGATGTTATTGGTACTAGGGCATTCATGCCTTTTTCCACACATTAATTGCGAGCCATATCTCATGAAATGTATATAATTATTCAGTATTTAAAGAATATCATAATATCTTCATTGTCGTTATCGAAAGCATATATCGACTAAATTTCATGTCAACAATATCAATTCATTCTTTAAGATGTGAAAAAGGAGCAAACAAACATCTAAAGTTACTATCATAACATTGGAAGACTATCCCGTAATTGTAAATATGGCGACCATTTTTTAATTTTTAGTTGATCGTAAATCTATTACTAAATCATCATGTAGCTTTATATAGCAACACCATCCCAAATGTTATCTACAGGCCATGTAGTTTTTGAGCAGAAATTGGCTTGACATACCTACTTATAGGCTGATAGCATGGGGGTTTTAGACGAGTACCGTTTTTAACTAAATAATCTCTACATAATCGTAAAAAGCAATATCTTACAAGAGCAGTAGCTCACTGAATATAAGACAGAGTTGTTAAATGTGTCAAACTGAACCGAAGGTTTTGTTCTGCGACACACGTACAATATGTATTCTCATTAACTTAATTAGAATGCTTCGTGTGTCGTATATAATTAGCATATCTTAGTTATTAAGGGTAAACGAACCATTTCCAGCTATAGGTAATATCTAAGTGCGATTTCTCGCTCAGTTTTTAAGCTGTTTTCTTGGGCCGGCCTTACACCATTAATTTTTAAAGTCTACTAGCAGTACGATTTACCAGCTGTGAAAGGATGAGTCCGTTATCGGCAATCGTAGTGCGTGCTTAGCCTTTTAGAGACTTTCGCAAGTAAAATATATTGGTTTAAGTCTGAACTTACGTATTCTTCTTCATTAGTAATCGTAAAATATACTTATCTACAAAAGTCAGTCAGTTAGTTTCATTCATAAATATCAAGTGTAGTTAATTACTTTCTAAATGAGTGCAAGTACCAGGAAGTAAGAAACGAGAGAATGTCCCCGGTTACGCCTACGGGCCCTGCAGTAGTACTATCGATATACAAGCTACGCTGAGCTGCATTATGTTTGAACGCACACAAATACATCGCCGGGACTCACACAAGTGTAAAATTTGCAGAATGGCCGGAGAATTCGCCCGCCATTTTATATTAACTATAAACTTCCCACCGTGATTATTATAAATATAATTAACACGTTGTTTTATCTATAATAAGTTCATGAATTACTACAAACGTTTAAATTAATGTACAATAACGCTATTCATGATTCGTATAATTCCTTCAATGTTGCCGAAGTTATTAGCCAATGTATTTATTTATTCTAGCCAGTGACCTCGCACGAAATCGTACTTTGAACAAAGCATTATGGAATGCTAAACGCTATTTCTATTCCCGACAAATAAAGCAATTGTTAATCCTAACGAGTGAAAACATTTTTGCAATCATTATACTTGCTCCGTATTTATAAATACGCGAATCAAATGATGATACACATTGCATTCATTCATGCATATGGAATGTTGTTTCAATTTGTATGCGAGATCGTATTGGACTAGTGAAAAAGGCTAAATAACACCCGAGAAGAGAAAAATAACCGCCTTAATCTAACGTGGACGCCACGAGTACGCCATGCCGGTACGCCACGTATTTTACTCAATACTATAGGATATATTGATGAATTTATTATCCGCAACACTATATTTACACTCTCGCTTTACCGCAACACATTCTATATACGATTGTGACGTAATTTTCTTGATCACTATATTATTATGAAGCCATGTGCCGAGCACGTCGGCGCACCATGGTATGCCATATTAGATACGATATAAATTCCAATGCGGACCTTACAAGACTGAAAATATTCCGATTCACTTTACAATATAATCCATTTAAATTTGTCGAAGACTTCGCAAAACCACAAATATGTAAACTGGATGATGATAAGAGCGCGGATGTGCTGTATATCCATATTATGGTAGAGGGACAGCGGTGTCGCATAACGTATGCGACAGAAGCGCGCGGCAGCTGCGAGCCAACTAAAGGCGCGGCGGCGGGCTGCGTTGCGGTGCGGCGTGACGGGGGAGATAGCTGAGCTGGACGTGGACGAAGAGGTGTGGTGAGAACGCGAGGAGCGAGGGGCAGAGGGCGCCGGCGGCGTCTGAAACAAGTCTCTCCGGAGGCCCGATCGTAGCAGTGGCACCCGAAATGAAATGTGCAACGTCAGCAGCGCGTGCGTATTGGAAGCTAGTAATGCTCGCATCAGACTTATGAGCGGCTAATTAGTTCTCTTTCATTTACAAAAAAAGCCAGTTCGAAGATGTTCAATTATTACTAAACCGATTCCATTTAGGTTTATTTTGTTATCGAGGTTTTATACAAAATTCCGATACACACGATAGCAAGGGGTTACTGTCGTCCATGTACAACTGAAATACTACCGATTATTCCACAGCTTTCTCAAACATGGCACAAAGGAGCGATTAGTGCGGTAGTAGGATAACGACGCAGGCACCGAATTAGTTCATTAAAATACTCCCCATTGTATAGTACAGAGTACAGACGGTAAGACTAACAACAGACGTTGACGCTTTACATGTATTCTAAGGCTTAGAAGTTTACACTAAGAACCTTAGATCTGTTGTTTACGCCGTCGTAAGTTCACGATCGTCGACAATTTGGCGTTGCAGTGTAAGTTAACTGGGCCCTGTCGTCAACCTAAAAAGGTGAAAGTACTAGAAATACCTACGTTCAACCTAAACGTATTTCCATCCCATCACTGGTCGTTGGAGTCCAACATTTATTTGGTAACCATTTATGTAATATAATATGAATGTATATTTTGTGTTATATCAATTTAATTAAGAAATCTTACTTCCATTACGCTTGCATAAGAAGATACAGAGTTATAAAATAATAGCAGTTTAATATTATTCTTAACATTACAACATAATAGGCCTTTCAATCCATAAAACAAAATCAAGTATAGAAAATCACTCCAATTAGGTAATGAGGCCAATAATTGGAACAAGATTGACATCTCTATAAAGATCTATAGCTCCTAAAATCGTTAAGTATATTTACAAATAATGACAGCACCATGACGTGATAAATCAAACTGAGTGCTAGCCGGATAGATGTTTATATTGTCTGCTTGAAATTTATAAACAAAAAAATGTGTTGTGTGTGTGTAGTACATGCTGCAGAGAATATACTCACAGATAATTATTTTCTATCTTTTATTAATATAAATGTAATTACTTTAGCCTATATCCACCAACATATTATAATTCAAAAATTCAATCTAAATTACACTTTTCATCACTAGCATTTAGTTCAAAATTCAATGCACTGTTACGCACAATTTCCTTTGATCTAGGTAGAAAAGAATATCTGTCTGCCTTATACAAATATATCTAAAATTTATTTGAAAGCTTTTAAGCTTTATTTAAATTGATAATTAATACTAACGGGTAAATGTGTTTTATTTCAATTTAAATAAGATCGAATTTTATGTGTTTATCTCTTTTTAGTGTCCTTTTTCTTTTCATCGATTTTTTAATCACAACGATTCCAAAGAAATTACACTTCAATAAAAAAGTATTATCAAACAATACTTGATGATAAAGAAATATAATATTTAATCGCTAACTGGTTGTCGGATTATAACTGGAGCATAATACAGCATATAAGCTGCCAAGTAACCTAATATAAAAAGGTAACTTCCAAGGTAATCAGTGGTGGATTTGCAGTCTTGGCCGCCCTAGGCCCCAGGCCATGTAGTAAGTACCAGCCACCCCTTTCTCAGCACCCATCATATTGAGTACATAATGAATTTACTTTTTTACCAACTTTCATCGAAATCGATTCATGTGCGAGCCTTTAGAATATTTACGTATTTTGAGCTATTTCTTGTTATCATTAGTGAATTTTTGTCAGGATTGGCCGCCCCTAATATCTGGCGGCCCTGGGCTCGGAACTCCTACATAATACAAAAAAGCTGTTACTTTTGTAGAAATTTTATGATACGTTCTTTGAAATGTTCACATCGCAGTACTACGGTAAAACCTTGGCTAGAAAGTCTAGAAAGTAATCCTAAAGGTGAGCCAGAGAATCATAGTAGCGAAACATTGCATTCACAAGGGTGGTGGCTCAAAAAATAGGAGTGAATGCCTAACAAATACAGATGACAAATGATTTCACTGATGGCCCTTACGAAGTAGGCGCGGTATGAAAATGCTTTTGTTTCGCAACCAGTGCCTACTGGCGTGGGAATCCCTAAGTTTCCATGATTACCTTAAGTAGCGGTATTACTTCTCTAAAATCTTGTAATTATCTAAAAATTTGCTTCTTAAAGCGAAAGGAATAAAGTAGCTACATGCGTGCAAAACAACTCTGTTACTTAAAAATAAACTCAGAATCCGTAATAAAGTGACATGATAGGAAAAATTTAATATTAAATACGTGTAGCGGCGGCGTTCACGACGAACACGTCCGGTCGTAAAGACCCGGCGACATGTAACTCATGCAAGACCCAAGTGGATGCACGACTTTGTAATTGAAGATATATCAAAGGCTTTACAACATCTTGGTGCTAAACTAGGGAATCATAAAAATAATTTCCCTTTTTTCCAGACACAGTTTGTTTATCCTCTTACTAGCATATTGACATAAATATGAATCCTATATTATGAAAAATATAGATTCACTTCAACATGCATAATCAATAAATCCAATCATATTCCTTTTAACAAATAAGCAAACTTTTAAATAAATTTTGTTTAAAACTTTATAAAAATGATAGAGTTTAAAGCATAATAAGGAAATACAAAACAAGGAAAATTATCTAAGGAAGTTATTAATCTGGAAAGATGGTTAAATTTATAACGAAGTAATAAAGATAAATGCCACAAACCTTTGCCAAGCATTAAACAAGCAAACATAGATCATAATGACGAGTTTTGACACTAAAACGCTTTTCATTTTAATGATACTGACCATAAAAGCTGATAAGTCCACGAACGTGTGTAAAGCATTTTGCGGTACATTATTCCACTGTATACGCTTGTCACAGACTGAAGACAGAAAGACGATGAGCTTGCAACTGTAGACGAAGACATGGTTAATAAGGCCTGAGGACTACGTCGGTAACAGACGCTCTGATATAGCAATTCCTGTAGTACTAGGGGCCAAAAAGCGGTATCTAGACATTCGTGAAGCAGAACTTGGACTGACAATTAACGATATCGAACATGACGATAAAATCGAATATAATGTTAATGTAATAGAAATGATGATAGCTCACAATAAAATATATGCGGGTGTTAGACTCCATGATATACCTAAAAGCTTTCGAGCTCTGTATCTATAGTCGATACCTACAAGATGTTGACTTTGGTAATAGACAATTATTGTAATCTTTATCTATAAATGCTCACTGAGCTAAACCCGTACACAAGTTTTAAATTCGGGTAGCCTTAGAACATGGAGATTACTCTATGTTCCATTTGGTACCCATATTCTAGAGCCCTTATATAATATAATGCCCGACCTACCAATGAATGGGAATCGAACACTACGCTGCTGCAGTTCCTTCCTAGGTAGTGTATATGGATATTGTGACGACATGACGGATACATTGTAAAAAACTTTTTTTTGTATTCCAAGCAATATTGATAAAATACCTAATTAGAAACACTGTACATGTTTATATTGAGTAATTGAATTAAAGACCATTCAAATATTTAAATAACAACATGTTGTAGCGTGATTAACGTTTAGTATAAGAAAGTCAAGGTCGTATTATACAACTAACGATTTTTCAATAATAAAATTACTGAGCAACAGTAAGAAAAAGCGTGAAATGAATCAACTAGAGTTGAGTAGTGGGCTTCCTTCTTTTGTACTTTATCCATGGTTGTATTCACATTTATAGCGTGAAGGTAACATATTACACAGTATTTTTTTAGATTGTTAAGCGTAATTATTTATTTTAAGGATAATAATTATACAAAGGCCGCAGAAAATTATCAACCAGATATATATAATAGAAACTCGTGTTAGTTACACTATTTATAACTCAAAAACGGCTGTACCAATATGGCTGAAAATTGGTGGGGAGGTAGCTTAGAACCAGGAGACGGACATGGGATACTTTTTATGCCGTTGGAACCGATAGGTGGCGCTGAGATCGGGTTCTACAATTCTTCTAATCACCTGGAGCGATTTTGGTGACTTTTGTGCTTGAGTGCGTCCCCGGATGGTTTAAATCCACAATTGGAACCGGTTGGTGGCGCTGGGATCGGGTCCTAGATTTTATATTTTCAGAGCAGGACTACGTCTGCCGGGGCCGCTAGTATGTATATATATAAAAATCAATTGCTGTTCGTTAGTCTCGTTAAAACACGAGACCGGCTGGACTGATTTGGCTAATTTTGGTTTTGAATTATTTGTGGAAGTCCATGGAAGATTTAAAAGGTGAATAAATATGAAAAAATACTTGGTATTATAGCAACATAATAATTTCGCTATCCCTTAGAAATTATTCCTACCTGTTAAGCATTTGATGTTCATCCCATCGTTTAAGAAACCAATTAAATTTAAAAGTCGTTCAGAAATCGAATTAAATTTAAAAGTGAAGGTTTTTTTTCATCTTATTGGTTTTGAATGTCAAACGTTTGATGTTCGTCCCGTCGTTTAGAAATCAACATTGTTTATTTATTGATTCTGAGGCGGTACGAAGTTTGCTGGGTCAGCAGTTATGAATATAAAACTAATTGTAGATATTTTCATGATTGTTGATTCATCACGAATATGTAGATAACGGACATGGATAAAGGTTACGTTTTATCCCGAAAAATGAGACAGTTTCTGATTATGGATTTAAAAAAGTTCTAGTCTTAGCAGAAGTAACAAATGAAATCTACAACATTAATCAGTCGTTATTGTGTCTTGTAATGACCAAGCACCATGATGCATCGTAACATATCAGATTACATAGATTAACCATGCGCGGTTATGTCAATGGCGAGTATATTATAGCCAGAATCATTTTGGTGATAAACTTTCCGAATAAACTATCTAAAGCAAAAGAATTGAGGCTTCTGAGAAAAACGGACATTGATGTACAGAAAAACGTAAATATTTGCACTTTCCGTATCGAACAGATTTAAACAAAACTCCTTCAATTTTGAAGAGTTGATTTATAGGAAATACTCGTAGACAAAAAACATAAACTTGGATATGATAACAGGCGAGTAGCTATTTTTAAGACCAGCTAATTAGCGGTTTATCACAAAATAGCCATAGCTAAGTTGTCAACCATCCCGCCACCTGGCTAATGGTTGTCGAATAAAACCGTCCAGTGGACGGCTTAGCTGTCGGTTACTGGATGTGAGTGATTCACCCATTAGCCATAAAAGCCATGAGCTGTTTTTTCTAGCTGGCTAATGCCTAAAGCCTATTAGTCGGATGGATAAGTTTTTGGGATTTTGGACGGTTAGCCACCGCTAATACGTGTTGATAAAATATTTTACTCAGAAAATACAACATATCCAACCTAAGAAGATACTTGTGATGTGATAAAAGCGCTGGTGTAATTATAATTCAACGATATTTTTAGAATATGTATTATTTATATGAAATGCGTGTCCCTGTAAAGAGGCGACGTTGTGCCCCATTTTTCCGCCCACGTAGTTTCCACCCACCATCGGGTTTCGCTAAAATATTGCGCAATGTTTGTCATCATTTAACGGACGCCTACAGTGTTACGTACTTAAATTGATTTTAATTTTTATCGGTAGTCTAGGCATTTTCCATTAACGTTTTGAGGTAATAGTTTTTTTTAATAGAGTAACTTCTCTATTGCAAGAAAGTTAAAACAACTAGAGACTTCGCAAACGCATACCAAAATACATAATTAAAAATGTCAAGTAACTATTCAAGAAGAAGATTTATTACCGGAATACTTAAGTATGCAAACTCTATTGTCAAAGTATTAAACGATACTATAAAAGGTCACTATTCATCTCAGGATATTACCCGTGACCTTTCGAAGATTTCTCCTAGCAGCGAAAGGAAATAATTTTTTTGAACTACGACCACGCATTTGAAGATCCTGTGTGGGAGTGACTTTTGATGAACGAGCTTCTGAACCAATAAAGCTCTCAGATTGCGTATTAAATAGTTTTACTGCGAATATAGTTCCAAAAATAGGCTAATGAATAATTTGTTGAGAGTTGAGACGTCTAAAAATAGATGGATTTTCTCTTATTTGTGTTTTGGTCTATATTAATACTAGGGACATTTTGTTGTCATTTATAACATAATGCTTTATTAATGTTACTACTATAGAATTGATTAGAACTGTACGAACACTTATACGTGTACAGGTACAAATATAACTGGGCACAGCCAGTACAAAACTGCACGATTCAATAACACGCGCAAAGTCCGTCACTATATCGGTTGTCGAATGTACGTCTTACTGGTATCGTAAATCTAGCTCGACTGTCCCACCACTCTCTTCGGGCATTGTTTTATAGTAAACTGTACAATACGCAATCAATTGCGTGGGCCGGGTTCTTCCAAGAAAATGTAATTTGCACACCTGCGAACGGCCAACAAAGTCGAAAACAATAATAATAAGGATTAGTTCGACACTAATGACGGCCATAAAACAAGTAGAAAAACAATAGAATGTTTTTCTTAATTACAAATTCTAAACACAAAGTAGACAAAGGAATTCCTAAATCTGGGATGGCAATAAACTGCGTTTTACGACAGTCAGCTGTGCGTTTATCGTTGACGGCATGTAACATTAATATGAAATTCGATGTTTTGTTATTATAAACGTCCCATTACTGGGCTCAGGCCTCTAAATTTTTAGAGGAACGCATAGTATACCAAGTTGAGTATATTTCCCAGCAAGGAGTCGAACCTAAATCATTTAAAACGCTAGTACGTTTTTTTTATTTCTGTTATTTAGCATCTCCCTGACGAGCGTTTTGTCAAGTATTAATATCGTCTTTTATTATCTTATATTAATATATAAAGCTGAAAAGTTTGTTTGTTTGAACGTGCTAATCTCAGGAACTGCTGGTCTGATTTGAAAATTTCTTTCAGTGTTAGATAGCACATTTATCGAGGAAAGCTATAGGCTATATAACATCACGCTAAAACCAATAGGAGCGGAGAACCAATAAAGAATGTTTCAAAATCGGGGGTTTTGAAAACGATTTCCACGTGGGCGACGTCGGGGGCACATATAACAGAGAAGATATGAATAGATGAATATGGAAGGAATATACATATTATAAAACCCTTAAATGACAGGAAGACGATAAAAGAAAAATGTTTGTAATTATTTTAAACTTGGTTAAATGAAAAAGAAATCCTATCGCTCAGAGCACTACATGTAACCAAGAAGCATAAAATATTTGTGTTATCACATCGATTGTTTTCACGTATGCCAGTCACCATAGCGGTTGATTGACCACGTGTATGCCATAGACAACCTTACTTTCGATAACATGTACATTGTATTTAAGACCTTACAATGTGAAGAACTAGGTCACCACTTAAAACGACTATTAAAAGAAAGTCCACTTTGAATGTATTACGAATGTTCAAATTATTCACCTATACTATGAACTACTTCTGTTTGTCTATGATTTGGTGTACAATTAAGAGTTATGTACCTAACCCTAATGTTTTAAATAATAACATCAAATAAACGTTATCTAGGTTCAAAAAATTAATGCAAAATGACAGTATACCCAATTACCCATCACAAACACACAATAGTAGTTTTACAGATACATATTTTTTTCAATTTCGTAGTCAGATAATAAAAGCAGCGAAAATACCCTCATAATACTCCCAAGCCATCGCTTTTATAATGCTCATGTTAACAGATATATATAGGTTCTTTTTTTCTTAAAAAAATATTGTTCAATTTTTTTAAGATACATGCTTTTTAGATTTCGTAGAGAGATAAAAACAGCGAAAATACCTTCCTAATGCTGAGTACTTCGCATTGCAGAAGCAACACGTAGTGGGCATGTTTTTTGTATATAATTGTTTCAACAGTTTTCTTTAAGTTGTGTGTTTTTTAATTTGTTCCTTTTTAACGACTTCGCAAAAAGGAGGTTCTCATTCGTCGGATCTTTTTTGTTGCTTTTTTATGTATGTTCGCCGATCACTTTCGTGATTTATGATCGATTTACGTGATTCTTTTTATGTTCGACGCGCATACTGCATGTAGTCCTAAAATTTACATAGTTTGCCAGTAGTTTTCATTTTACGACATTTTTTGTTCTCGTTTCTTGGACTATATTTTTTAAGAAGCGGCACCATTCGTAAGTCACCCATACATAGCAGACACTAAAAAGTAACAAATCAAAAATCAAAACTTCGTTAAAAAAACGACTTCAAAACTAAAGACTAAAATGTATAAATAACTTATTTCTAAAGCTATTATTATTAATATATTATCTAAAACATCTAGAAGTCGTGCAAGTAAACATAATAAAATCACTATATTTTGCAATTCTAAGACATGATTAGATAATATTTTACATTTTATTTTTTATTTTTTTTTTGCATATTTAAACATGCATTCAGCCTACACTGTAAGTCTAGGCAATAGCGGAAGGGAATCAGGCCACAAAAATCGATACGTAGGCGTTGAGGCGTCAACGTCGTAGAATTTACGCCCTATTCATGAGTACTACTATATTTCGAGGCGTCATGTGTATTATAGTTGTATGGCTACAAACATGGCGAAGATATTTTAAGAAGTTTCGGGTCCTCTTCATGTACGAGGATTCTGACATTTTACACTAAGACGAATCGCAATGACTAGGTAACTAAATGTCGTACTAGGCAATGAGAGTCCTGTGTAAAAGATTTTGATTTTGAAGCGCTCTAACTTTTCTATATGAAGAGAAACAATCTAGCAGGCAGGCTTATGGTCAGTATGTCAAGCAAAAGCGTCCTACTAACCTGTATAACAATTGTATATCCTAATTTAGAAATATGAAGTGAAAAAATTCAAAATAAGGAAAGTGGTAGAACCGTCCATAGGCGACGGCAACCCTCTTCTATCAGATGGGCCGTCTGCTTATCTGCGTGCTACAGACAATTATTATCCTTGCAATAATGGAGAAAAAATACAATTTCCTGCGGCCTGTCGTAAGAGGCGACAAAACATCTCACAGCCAGGTGGTAGGGCATTTGCCCAACTGGATGGCTACCACCCCTGGTCTAAAGTATGCCGCCATAACAACCTTGAGTTCCAGTTTCCTTTAAGAGAGAAGCAGCGCATTTGTAATCTAAATGTCCATAGGCGATGGTAACCGATTCCCATCAAGTGGGCCGTCTGCCTGTCTGCTGAACTAATGCAATAAAAAAGACAGTTAAAAAGACTTTAAAACGGAAGCTATAGGACCCAACCATGACTGTTAATGCAATCACGAAGAAGGATGTAGTTGTAAGATAGTATTACAATAGTTAGTAATCAGGTTTTTAAATTAAAATATGCACTCAACACACACAACTGCACTAGCCGTGAAGGTCGCGCGATCTGCATTTGGTCAGCGCATTAATTTCCTCTAACGCTTCCGTAAACAACATTACCTTGCATATGGGGAAAAAATAAAACGCTATTGCCTAACTTTGACGTACAAAAAATAACCTTGTGCGAGTCGGACCCGCGTATAGAGAGATTTAACGTCTAATTCAATCACACTTTGAATGTAAAAAAGAATGTTTATATCAAAATATACCCGATAATATAGTCACCGGCCGGTGCTCCGGCATATCCGAGCTTTTCCCTTGTATTGTCGCTTAATGCTATACTTTTAATTTTACAAAGGAGACAGGGACTTTTGTGCCAAATAATTGTAATGTTGAGATAATTATGTCTTGAAAAAGCGCTATATTTATATGTTACAAAATGGAAAACAATCGCTCTGAATTCTATCTAAGACGAGAAATCCTAATAATAAGGTCACAAATAAAATAAGTCATCGATTTTATGTGCATGAATTTCAACAATTAATAATAGTTCATTTAAAAGTAACTAAACCCACCACAATTATAAAAAATATCAAAAATTACAAAGAAATCTTAATGTGGGCCCAAATTTGTATAAATATTTAAAATACAACTTTTATATTAATAAATTGGTTTATTGCTTGGCAACCGCGCGCAAGGAAGAGTGCCGTATAACCATTTGGCTACGGAACGAGAAAAAAATGTATATTAAATCAACTGATATTGTTAAAGCAGATTTTCGTAGAAAATATTATTAAGACTACAAACCTTGAATTATTTAAAGTTTTAGTTAGAGTGTGGAGTGGACAATTTTTACATCTTAACAAAGATCTTTATCAGGCCATCAATTTCTTTAAAAATATTATTCAATCTACTCAATTTCAACGAAAATCACAAAATATTCCAAATTCAAATGATGACAACCACTTCCGTAAGCGTGATAACCTCGTGCATGATGGGAAAAAACATTCATGCATTAGAGATTAGTGTTGTGAATTTTATAGTTGTAATCGTCGTAATAAGGAAGATTAAGCTTGTCAAGGCCGTGTGACAGGTTGAAAATGACTGCACTCTGTAAAATATTTATAATGAAGGTGATTTAAATTCAGATTTTTAGTATGTTGTAACTTGTTTTCTGTTGCGTCTCTGCTACATCTAAGGTAATGTTAGTGTCAGAGATTGTGTCACGCATATGTAGCAATAGGTTTATTACCTGAAATATTTAGTGAATGTGACTTTTCGATCGACAAGAATCGGCTGTCGAAGACAAAATCAAAGACTACAATTAGCTGTGGTTGTGAATTACATAGTATATAGGTCAAAATAAAATTTATCTATCCAATATATAAAATTCTCGTGTCACAATGTTTGCAACAAAACTCATCCGGAACAGCTTGACCGATTCATATGAAATTTTATATGTATATTTAGTAGGTCTTGTGTAAACTATTTTATAAAGGTGATCCACCCCAAAATATTTAAAAGAATCTGGCCATTTTAAAGCATTCCCAGTAAATTTCCCGCGGGTTTCCGGGATGAAAGTTAGCGCAGATTGAAAAAAAAACGAATTTCAATGCGGTGTTTTTTCAGGGATTGATAGAAAAATTGTATGTAATAAAATGTGTGATACTTGTTGACCCGGGAGCGGTTTGGAGTCCTTCGGGTGCTTAGAAATTAGTTTATTCAGACATATTTTCCACTAGAGGGATAGCTTACATTCTTTTTTAAATGCTACGATAGTTTGTGTCCCGAAATCCCGCGGGAATTTCATGCCAAGCGTGGAAAAATTCCCGGGGGATATCCTAGTTCTAAGGTAGAATTCTTGAATTCCATTATAATAATAATAATTCTTTATTTACTCCCTCACACTAACAAGAATTAAATTAGTAACATTTTTTCTTACAAACTGAAATGGTGAGAGCCTGGTGTCAGTAAAGGAATAAACCTTTGTGACTGATCACCACCTCTTCTTCCCGGAAAAACCATTAAAAAATTGTGATAAATATTATGTATTAAGTGTAATTATGTGTGACTGTGTGAGTATGTTATCGTAAATAATAGATGTAGAATAAAAGTTAATAAAATAAGAATTACATATAAGTTAGACCAGTTTACGATAATGAAATACGACTAAATTTTAATATAGTGAAGTATGTATATCTAATATAATTATTGCAGATTTTAATAATGTAATAATTAAATAACAAATAAGTAGTAATATTATTGAAACATTGAGCCGTTTCCGAACCTAAAAAAAAAACAATCTTTCTGAGAGAGTCTCAAATAAGAATTATAATAACGGCGATTGCACGGTTCGCACATCTGGGGATAGATTAAATGATAGATAGATAGATAGATAGAGTAGTAATTGATTAAAGATAAGATATTTAATTCGCTTAATACTAGATGGATTTGATTGTGACGTGAGGACGTGAACCGAGCTGCGGTGTCGTTGCGTGAACTAAATGATTTGATTAGTATGATTGCTAAAATCGTATGCTCGCGTAGGTGCCGGCATTGTACAACCGTACGATTAGTTAGTGTATTTACTTATAATCCGACACTTATTTAAAAATGATACCAGCCAACTATACAAGTTGATATTTGGAATGAGCTCCCAGCTGAAGATTCCCCAAAGCGCTAGGGAATTTCAAAAACGGTGTCATAAAACTCTTTCGAGGCCCGTAGCGCCTTGGTGACATCTCTGGTATCCCAAGTGTTCACAACGACGCTAACCACTTTCCATCAGGTGGGCCATCTGCCTGTCTACTGTAATCTAGTAATTAAAAAAGCGTACTTTCTATTCATTACATTAATTTATTTATTTTAAGATTGAATAATCACCATAAATCTATTTTTTTTCGTAGCGCTAATAAAATATTAACTATCCTAATAATAGTACATTATGGTACTAGTGTGTAACATTGGTGATTACCGCCGAGGCGCCATTGAGACTCGAGCCGTAGGCGAGGGTCTTAAGAGAGCCGAGGACGGTAATCATCAATACACACGTGTATCATACGACGTTTTTCAACACACTTGTGAATAAAATACAATAAAAACTCATTTTATTTAGTAGATAACAGTTTTTCTATACGCGCGCATTGCGATCGGCCACAGACTAAAGGGATGAGGTTTTTTTTTTAGCGCGCATAGGGTTTGCATCTATTCTGCCACGTACAAAATGGGGAATTTAAAGTTCTCTTTTATTACAGAGAAAAAAAATTATATATGAGTGAAAGTTTTATTTATTAAACACGTACGAGTTAAAATTATCTATTTAAATAAGAAGTTGCATGAAATGAGCAAGCAATAGGAACATTAATTTATTTGTTCTATAGAACACGATCTTTTTTTAATAAAAACTATTTTAAGAACAAAGCAACTCAACCAATAAAATTATAAAAAATCTTTAACTCACTAGTGAGTTATAATTTTTTTTAGTTACAGTTTGATTATGGGTGTCATTCTGTGCGGTGACTATAGAGCCACTTTAAGCATCACTTGACATTGAACATTGAAAAAGAACTTATTCATTCACTTATCACCAATGATTACTCAATGACCAGATCAAACCAATTCATTATTATCTATACCAGGGCTTGAAACCTTTATCAAGTTACCATTAAAAATTCAGGTAATTACCGGTAGTTTCGTAAAAGACACTAACTACCATAACATGTAGTTTAATAATGATATAATTTTTTACCGCTATCTAAAGTTAGCATCAACAACGATAGCAAATTTTTACCGGTATATTAAGCTCGGTGTATACAATATATGCAAAAGAAGGTCCCAGCGTCGAGATTCCCGCCGTGTCACTCTCATGAACAGCTGATTGACCCAAAAAAGAAAACGGTTCGCTCGGTCGCCATGACACGCTTGTACGTCACACCACGTGGAGCCCGTCACGTAGGCCAGCCAGACGAAAAAACAACATCAAAACAAGGTCGACATGCTAAACCAATTCACATATTTTAATTGATCACAAGTGTCAAGAGTAAATGGAAAAATAAAAAGAATTGAACTTGTATGTTTCGTGCATAATTAATTTTTCTTGTTCTTTTTTATCATGGGTTGCATGACATGTGTTATTTAAAGTCTATTTCAAATAAGCGTTATCGTAAACTTTCCTACGAAATAAATATTAATTTTAATATATAATAATACTAGAGTTCCCGGCAGACGTTGTCCTGCCTCTAAAAATAAAAGGACCTGACCCCAGTGCCACCTACCGGTTCCAATTGTGAATCTAAACCATCCGGGGACCTACTCGAACACACAAAAAATATCAAAATCGGTAAAGTCGTTCTGAAATTATGCGCGTAGTATACATACATTTATACCATTCATTTACATTTACATAGAAGATATTTAATCCTGTTACTAAATATAGTAACAGGATTAAATATATTATCTCATAATAATAAGATGTAACACTTGTACTAAACCATCCCCAAAGAAAAGTATAGTATTGCAGTTGGCACTTGGGGAGGCTTACCACCAGCAGTGAACAGCGACTGGCTGAAGAAAGAAAGGTAGAATACTATCCCCGCAAATTGCTAATGCGCCTGGCCGCCATTTTTGTGACGTAACCGTAGCCGAACGCTCAGTACTGTTAGCATCACTGGCCGCCGAGTACGCCTACATATAGAGTTGCGGATGACGTCACATAAATGTTCATTTGACAAGGTTCAAGCGCATTACCAATTTGCGGTGATAATATGCGTACGTAAAAAGTAAAAGATTTAGTATTATGTCACCTATCACGCCAGTTATCTCCATATTGTCTAAGAACCTAGGTTGCTTATAGTCCTTAAGAATTACATTAATACAAAAGCGTTTCCAACATGAAATGCGTTATAAATACAAAGTGTTGTAAGTACGTGGCCGTAAAGCCGGACATTAGATGACACAGACGAAGCCATATTGTGGAGCCTAGAATATTAATTCCATGAACTATTTATTACATGTTAATACGCATCGTAGACGACCCTTTGGAATTATGCGGTCAAGCCGGTCAGGCGTCAGAACATGTGGTTTTCTGGGTTTTAGTGATTTTTCTTGTTCAAATGATTTATACCTGTCAACTTTGGGCCTTTTCATTGAATATAATTCTAGCTATCAGTGGTGTGGACTTCACACAATTCGATTCCCTATAGCCTACCCTAAAAAAACCAACTACTACCGACCTAAAGGTCGAAAGCGCCGTGGATTTATTATCACCAACGTTTTTTATTCGTGCATATATTCCTATCTCTTTCGTTCGGCGGTTTCCACATGTTTTGGATTAAGTAGCAGCTCATAACCCGATCGGGCACCGGTTTTTGTTTCAAAGATTGCAAAATTAAAAATACAAATTGCAATAAGAAAGACACCCGGAATTATGAAGATCATGTTTGAATGATCCTGCTTGAAGATTATTAAGATTTGAGAATTATTTGCTTTTAACAGTATCTTCATCAGGTGAGATAGCTGTCAAACTCGATACTACTATGATAAAAAAAAATATTGGGTCTAAGCGATAACTGGTACGTGATACTATTAAGACCGTCTCGTTCGGCGTGAAACCATGCTCTTATAGAATATCTAAATCTGTTGGACTTGTCTTAGTCGTGTTTCATGCCATGAGTGATAGTTCAGATGACCCACTTCTCCTTCCCCTTCTACCATTTTTACGATTCCATCCCCTTATTTTCAATCCCGTTTTCCAATAAGGTGCTTCAATGACTAGTGGACTATTATAGTATGATTATATGAGCTTTATTAGAAGATATTACATGTATGTGAAAAATGTATGCGTCGCTGGACGATGTGTGGCGGACTGCGTCACCCGCAGCGCTCCTCTCTCCCCGAACCGATTGGCCTTTACACCCATCCTCTTTATCGCATCCTAAAGGATGAAGTGCGTTGGCTATATCCCTGGTGTGGCAAACATCTATAAGTGACGATAACCACTTTCCATGAGCTGAGCCGTCGGCTTATTTACGCGCACATAATTCCTTTAGGAATAATTTTGATGGACGCATATTTTCCAGATCATGTTGTCGCGGCCCCTTTGCTGCAATGGTTAGGGTAAGATGGGGCTGACATGGTGAGTTGGTAACATCGTCACCAAAAGCCTCTAAATAAATTAGATTAATAGATAATAATAAATAAGTAATAATTTTTATTTTCAAATGAAAAACTTACAGTATTTGTATTACCTACTGGTCCCAAACAAGAGCAAGCCTGTATTTTGAGACTCACATTAGTGTTTTGGTTTACGCAGGTGCGTGCGTGCTTTTGTGCATGTGAATTTTGTATCGCAATATGGAGAACAGTTTTTAGCACAGTTTTAGTATCAACATAGGTTATGCTGCTACATATGCCTGTTATTATAAAAACTCTTAGATGAAAACGGAATGAAGCATTAAGATTTTATTTTGGGTGTTGACATAGTAGTGTCACAAATGCAACCACAGGAAGGTATATGCAATTTGTTAATTAAGAAGGCCAAATTAATCATGTGCAATGTGTACTAATAATACCTTCATATCAAAGTCGAAGTTGTTTGTTCATTTTTAGCAGTGCGATTAATTTAATTTATTCTACCTTTTGCAGAATTAATTTGTAGTTAAATGACTAAACCAAAATCATAAAATCCCGAAAAGAAAAGTTAGACGAGGTTTAAATATACTAAATCAGAAAATATAATAAAACTTAATGATCTGAAAGTGTTATGTTTAATCGCATTATTAATAAAATTATAAATAACACCTCGTATTGCTATTATTAATAAGGGGGTTAATGTTATGAGCACAAGTTATCAGTATTCACTATTGTTTTCTAAATAAAAATATAAGTTTGATTTATTTTTATATTATTTTATTAGAATCGCAGGAAGGTCTGGGTCATTTAAGATCCCCAGATTGCCTTGTACGCCAGTAAAATAGCTAATTCCGAAATTGTGGCCATCCAAGCAGGAATTAAGTAGTTTTTTAATAACTAAGCTGTGTTGACCGTACCGCCATCACGCCGCTACCGATTCTGTGAATTTCTATTGCTTGACAACTTGCCTAAAATTTCTGACGTTTTATGAAATCAAACCGGATGGAGATCGGAGTATACAATTACATCACATTCTTTTAGTATTACCGAAGTCTTCTTTATTAATTAAACTAAGAAATGAATATTAAAAATATAATAATTCAATTCTTATGAGCCAGGACGAGTCCATTCATGATATTGCATATTGCATTGAAAGTGACAGCATAACAAGTTTAAACGGTGTACAGCCGGAGAACAGGAATCGATAGTAGTCTGTAATCGGATCCAGACGGTGTACTGTCTCCCTTACACACCTTTTCACCCTTCAGGGTTGCTATACACAAAATAAAAATTAAATCAAAAACATGCACAATGTCAAATTAAAAGGACAGGTCTATAAATCCATTATTAGACCTTTCCTTTTGTATGGCCTTGAAGCGTGGCCTGTACTCGAGCGACACAAGCAAGAACTGCGTGTCACGGAGATGAATATGCTGCCTTGGATGTGTGGAGTGACCCGGAAAGACCGTGTCAGGAACTCCCGCATCCGTGGCAGTCTTCATGTCCAGAATTTTGAAATCGGTCCCGTAGCTTTTGATTTATTCGGTAAAAACATTTGAATCTTTCCTATTTATTATATTAGTATAGATTCTTACCTGATTACAATAAATATAACAATGTTACGAAAAGGTTATTTTTTTAAGTAAATAGACAGCCACATATACACATTCCCAAGCTAAGCAAGTTCCACTTGAGCATTGTGACTGCAGAAGCAGAATGTATTAATACTTAATCAGATCAATTCTTCATCCTTATATATGGCAATACTGTCCCTCCCTATTGCAGCCACCCCACAGGACAAAGTTCAAGGTCGAATCGCGCTATTTTGTCCGGCCTCCCAACGGTTTTATTGCGTCGTACGTATCAACGCATCAAGCCCCTCTAAAAAGGTGTCTGCCACGTTTAGAGGTATTTTCGTGAGCCCATCAAAAGGATTACCTGGCCTGGATTGCTGCTCGTTATCTGTCCCTCTAACGTAATTGTTAAGAGGATTAGGAGCTATGGATTTTTTAATGGATTCTGATGCTCTGTCATAGAAATTTAACAAACGGATTTCTGTACGATTATCGTTACTTGGTGAAGTAAGATGACTTCAGACAGGCTGTCACATTGCAAAATAGTGGTTTGATGATAAATTACATACATACATATTGTCATGCCTGTTTTCTATGGGGGTAGGCAGAAACGATGGATCTCCATTTGCGCCGAGTCTGACACAAAACTTTCACTTCATCTACTTTCATTAATTTCTTCATACGTGCACATATATTTGAGGTGCTTTTTACCTGAACTTCCTTTAACACTTTTACTTTGTGGTGATAAAATATTCGGATTAGGGTTTCGATACCTAGCTACCAAGGCTAAATATATATATGTGCCACACATGACATGTAGAAGAAGTCTGTGCTTATATTTTGTATGAAAACTGTTTTTTTTATATTTTTCGTAGTTATAAAATATTTGCTTAAACTGACTTTTCAATTTTCTGGAAACATGATTCGTATTTTAAGGCCAAACATATAGCTTTTGGGATTCCCGAGATGATATTAAGAAACAATCTGTATAATCTGATAGTTTAAAACTCATATGTAGAGTAACTAGAATGTTTTCGACAAATGGGGGATTCTTCTATACGTATTATTTTAATTGCAAGACTAGTCGAGTTTTTATCTAACACGTGACATATATACATTCTAAGATTAACTATATCACGTAAACGAAAAACGTATACTTACAAAAAATACTTACGTAGTGTCATTTTTAAATTACTCACCTTCCGACGTAGGCAAAACAAAAACTATTTCCAGCAACTTACCTGAAATAATAGAATAAAACAATAAGCATTATTTATGAATGAATTGTTCAACTGCTTTATATATAAGCCTGGTACCTAGCACATCGTCGTAAAATTCGTGGTAGCGTAATTGCTAGCGTACGCGTCTCAACTCAAAGGGTGCAGGTTCGAATCCTGGCTGGACCGCATGCACCACTTATAATTAATATTGTTACGAGCTACAGGACTCGAATTAAAATGCCATTGGAAATATTAGAATTATACAAACACGTATTGTTATATAGGTACAAATATAACTGGACGCACCAGTACAAACAGCACGATTCAATAACACGCGCAAAGTCCGTCACTATATAGCTAATCGAAGGTACTCCTAGCTCGTAGCGTAATCCTCGCTTGACTGCTTAACCCGTTGTGTTTTATACTAATTATACAATACAGCACCCGACCGCGTGGACTGTTTTTTTTCCAAGAAAACGTAATGTGCACATCTGCGGCTATAAACGAGTACAATAACAATAAGCTATTGTCTAATTGCAAATTTTATACATAAAGTAAATAAAATAAGTGCACGGGCAAGGCAATAAACCAGGTGTCTATTTATTTTGTCGGCGTGTAACAATATACATAATTATAATACAGTAAAACCACTGTAAGCGGAACTTGAAGGGACACGCCAAAAAATTCGAGTTATAAGAGTTTTCAACTTATGGAGGATTTCGATTTAAGCTAATTTTGTAAGGAAATATTCAACTTGTAGAGGTTAAGATTTATTGCTATGTTCGAGAAACAAACATCTTACTTATTTTTTCAAGTTATAGAGGGAAAATAAGTACTGAGTTTGCTCATAGGGACTCACTAATTATTTCGACTTATAAAGGTTCTGATTTCGAGAAACGAAGGATTTGAGGATTAAAGGAGGATGAACACAAATGTTATGTTATGTACTAATAACACACTTTTTCTTATACGGGTCTCAATAAAATATGCATAGAAAGAGGCGGGCACTGAAAATCAGTGCTGTGTCATATAAAGTTTCGGCACAGCAATACTAACCTCACTTGTTCAATTGCGGCATGCAACTATAGAATTGTTTTGAAACGTTTATGGGCTGTTATGAATTAAATTAAAAACTTATCACATCTGAAGCAATAGATAGTGCCACAGGTTAAAACGAATTTTACAAGAAAAAAACGCAGGCCGAATTTAAATCCGGTACGAAACTAATTGTACGTTGCATGCGCTTGGATGGAGTACCACAGATTAGATTTTTTTCAAATCGTACCGAATGATGTGCTCGCAGGGACTTTGTGTAGTCGCCGGTATTTTTTTCTACACTAAAACTAACCCAGCTGTGTATATTTTGAAAGTTGAGATGGTTTAGTAATGAATGATAATAGAAAAAGATTTTTTGTTATAATTTTGAATCCTTTAATCAAATGATGTCAAAATAACATTCCTCTCGGACCTCTTAACGGCTCTAACCTTTGAGAGTTCTAATTAAGAGACTGTTGACGAAGAATAATTTTGGAGTTACAGTATTCGTAATATACTTCTAGAAGAATTACATACATACATAACTTCACGCCAGGTCCCTTGCGGGGTAGGCACGAACAACAGAGCGCCACACAGGCCCATTCTTACACACCTCACTTGCTTCTTTGACATTCATCATAGCTCTTGTCATGCACGCTCGTCTGTTCTTAAGGCTCCTAACATCACCTTCTGCTAACACATGATCAATTTGATCATGGAAGGTGTGTCGTGGCCTTCCGCGACTTCTGCATCCATCCACTTTTGCATTGTATATCTGTTTAGTCATTCTAGAAGAATTATACATGAATAATAAAGCCGTTATTACCCTACGCAGAATTAGGGACCATCTATCTAAATCAGTGTGGTATAAAATGAAATAGATTGTCGGAACCGTTAACTAAAACTCGCCCAGCCTCTTCATCGGGTCCTGAAATCAATGCAGCTTTACTTTACTTATTAACGCTGGTAAAAAATCAAAATAGAAACTAACAATACTTTTTATAATCTACGGCGTCATTCAAAAAGTGGGAGGGGGCTCTTATCAAGATTTGTGTTTTGGTAAATGATTATTTGAAATGTTATCAGCTGATAAGCTGCCGTTACCGATAGGTAGAACAAAAATCCACATACTCGAGGGGTGAAATGCTATTGGTTTCAAGCGATATTTTGAAAATATGTTGGGAGATAATTTAAAGTTTCAAATGACTAAATATGCATAATTAAGATACTATTATATTGCATATTAAAGAATTTATTTTTCTTCAGTAATAAATTAAAAAATACAATTAAATACACAAAGTGCTTAATTTATCATTATATCAAAGCCATTACTCGCTTACTAGTCTTAAACTGTGTCACAACAGAGTAAGTTCTTAATTTAAAAAAGAAGATAATCTATACTTTTTTTTATTGCAGTAGTTCAGCAGACAGACGGCCCACTTGATGGAAAGCGGTTACCATTGCCTATGGACATTTACAACACCAATAGTGTTACATATGTGCTGCAGCTCTCTTAACGGAGACTGGAACCTGGACACTAATAAATACCAGAACACTTGTCAAGGTTGTTATGGCGACATAATTTAGACCAAGGGTGGTAGCCATCCAGTCGGGCAAATGCCCTACCACCTGGCTGTGGGTTGTTTTGTTGCCTCTTACGACAGGCGGCCCGGTCGCAGGAAATTGTATTATTTCTCCGTTACTGCACGGTTTTCAATTGAAAATCAAATTATTCGTATTTCTCTGAGACATAAGAATGGAAAAAGCTATTGTTTAATTTTTTCACAAAACGTCGCCTGAAACAAATAACCTTTCACTCCTCAACATATTTAAAAGCAGTCGGTTGAAGATTACAATACAGAGTTATTAAATTACTATAGACATTAATTACGTCATACGTTGGTAGACTAAGTTTCTTACTACGATTTGTTTACTATTACTGACTCATAGCAGGTTTTTTGATAAATTGTATACGAGTAAGTAATTTAAAATTATTACAAAGATATGTCTTCGGTCGCGGCTTTCTTACATAAACTACGGATATTGTAATGAAAAGGTACGTATAAGGAAATGACAACTGCCAAGTTGCTACATCCTATTCTATTATAGTAGTAGTATAAAGTATAGACATTCGTTTTAATTGCCTGAAGCAGGCAAACAAGCAGGGAGCCCATCTGATGGTAAGTCATTAACGTCACAATTTACGTGTGAAACACCAGGGGTATCGCTAAATGCGGCGGGTCTAGGTCACTTTGCATCCCAAGGTGACCAAAGCTTGATGCGCGGATAGACATGAGAGTAACTTTGTTCTAGAGCTCATGTCTTTCCAACACATGCGCGGGTATGGGTCGCAGGTTTAGGTTTAGTGAGGTAGTCGGTCTTCTTACCAGACCACCTTACCACGCCCGCGCTTCTCTCGCCGCGGTTGGTGCCCTTCCCCTATCGGTACTTAGTATGGTACGAATGTATGCCCCGTGTGCTACAAAAACAAGGCGTATCGCTGTCAACCGCTAATAAATATTATAAAGCCATTCAAAGAACACCACGTTATACCGCTAAAAGACAAATGCATCGGAAAGTTCCCTCCAGATCATTGTTATACATTGAATAATGTTCTAGAAAACCGTTGCGTAGTTAAGTATGGGAGCTCAAGGACATAGGGGTGACCATCCCATCGGTGGCGAGCGGTGCAGTTGTAAAAATGAGATGTTGGCACCATTTCAAACAAGTTCTAGTGACTCTCCCGATTGTACAGGGGGCAGAATACGCAGAAAGATGCACTCTCGACTATACAAACGGCACGAAGATGAATCGCGACTACCAAAGTTCCAGAGAATCTATTCATCAAACTCGTTCGCGTTATCTTCCAGTCCTTAGAAACTGTTACATAGTTGTTTCGAATACAAAAAGTGTATTTGATATCGAAAGTTTACATAACAAAAAAATCATTATAATTAATCGGCTTACGCTCAAGGCCATGGAGATAGAAGAATTAAGCATACACACAAACAATTTACATATTAGTACCGGCTTCTTGTTCTAGATACAATGTTCTATTAAAATAATGGAGATTTATTGCCTTTGATTTGTGGCAAATTCCAAAAATATCAGCTAAATCTCTTGATCCTAAAAATGGAGAGTAAATCAACAATGTTACTATAAGTGGATAAGGGTTTTGGATATCAAAACTATAAATAACTAGATAGATCGCACACGTTACAATTAATTCTAAAATTCATATATCTTTCAATAAAAACTTATTACTATAATAATTTTAAAATAATAATTAATGCACTACTTGACTCGTGTAAGTTATGACGTCAGAAATTGCTAATATCTTAGAAAATAGGGTATTTTAAGGAAAAATATGTCCTTCATATTCTATTCTGAAACATAAACATCCTTTGTCACACCACAAATCATCATGCCACCCTCAATCGTTCAATGTCTTTTTTGTCTACCTTATCAACACTCTTCCCGTTTAACATTCTTTTTGTCACATGACGTTCATCCCTCCTCATTATATGCCTATAGCACCTTAGTATTCTTCCTCTCAATGTTTCAGTCGATGTCAACTATTATATCAAATATAGTGAAACCTGGATAAGTGGGCCCTTGATATTTAAGAAACCTGTGTTACTGATAACTACAATGAGGCTATTTTTGCATTGAATTACTGGCAATTTTCAGACCTTTTTAATCGATGTCCTAGATTTTTTTGATGTTGATCTCTACAGTTGGGACGTTGTAGCTCAGTAGCCCGTATAAGTGAGATAATTTGTCAGGCTTCGTTGCGTTTGTTTACAAACAGTCTCTCTTCAATTATGTAGATACAGGAACGGAGGATATCCAAAAATGATTTAATTTTCTCGTATATATTCGTTTATTATTTGTTACAATATTCGTTAATTTTAAAACGTATGTCGTATAGTGACGTAATGTAGTAACGTGAAGTTTGTGTCGTTTCTTTATATGTCACTGCTATTGTGACATTTACACTTGGACAATGTGTCAATGTCACAATAGCAACGATTCATAAGACCAAAGGCTTCAGAGCCAGAACCTAAATTTGCTTATTGTGTCTGAATAAATTATATTAACAGTTCCACCTCTTTACATGAAAGAATGGTACATTACGACCTCTCCTAGTGGGAACTTCTAAAAATAAGACAACTAATGTTATCCTGCCTATTTGTGAATATAAAGTATGTATAAGTGATAAGAAAATATAAGTCCCTTCAAATCCCAGTTATAGAAACCTAGAAACGTCTGCTTCTTGATTAAAAAAATAGCCCAAAATACTTAAAGCGAAGTAGGTTGATGGACTAACAACATACGCTTTTATAAAAAATATCTGAAAATACGAAAAATCGAATATTATTTTTCCCGTTACTTGCCCAAATACATATTATTATTTAAAAAACACGAGGCTTGATAATAAAACCTCGGACGGGGTCATTGAACGGAATCATGCGATAAAATATACAATGTTGATTCCAAGGTCGCCGCGGATCAAAACACCTGAAATACCGCAAGGTAGGTAGGTTCTAGAACAAACCTGATAATATTTTTACAACTCAGGTCCCGACAAAAACAAAATCCACCAGCATATCTGAAAAAAAAACCCACATTTTATTACCTGCCGGCGATTGAACTATTTGTAATTATTTTATGATCGTCTTCTTTTGTTTACTTCTTTATTGGCATACGTTTCTAGAGGACAGCTCATTGTTTTAATGTTCTCATTTATGGCCGCTTGCCGCCGACTCATTAGCCAGGTGTTTCGAATTACGATACGGACACATTGCATTTGTGCAGTATAAAACGATGGCCAGATTGAGAGAGGGGGCAGTCGAGCGAGAACCACGATCAAGGCGAGACGTGTGTACATTCGGTGATCTACCTATTAGTGACGGACTTTGCGCGTTTTATTGAATTACGAACTTCTGTGTAACGTTTGGATTTGTTGAGTACGGTTATATTTGTATTTGTGCTATACGTGTTTTTATATTTCTAATAAACTCGATAATAATTCCAACGGCATTTTAATTCGAGTCCCGCTAAACTCGTAACAATATTTATACGTAGATTTTAACGCTTTTCTACAGATATGTCACCGCCAATTTGTAAAAACCGTCAGGTTATAATCTACCTCGTGAGATTGTAAACTGTCGAAACATTGTGAACCGAAACATACTGCTTATCTTGATTATCTACTAAAAAATAAATACATACTTGATGTTAAAATTTTTGAAGTTCATTTCGTTATTTTTACAAATACCTCTTCTGTTTTATTTCTAGCTTTATGGACACAGAACAAGCTACCGTAAGAGCGACCATATTTTTACAGTTTGTAATCTCGCAAGATATATTATAATCTACCGGTATTTACTCATTGACAGGGACATATACATACATAATAATATACAATCCGAATGTATGGCCACGAAAGTACTAGACCAAAAATTGTCTCCACTCAACTTAGATGTTGAGATGGATGTGTGTTGTTACAAGAATTAATGAGATGAGAAATAAGGGAAACTTTGTGTTCTTTTTTTATTATTGAAGCACAGTAGATACGCTGACGACCCAATTATGATGGAAAGTCCCTCGACCCTCGCCTATGGACGTCAGCAATACCAGAGGTGCTGCCGGCCTTGAAAGAGAATGTATTGTGTGTTGCATCCGTGGCAAAAAAATTAAGTGGAAGAAGACTAAGATATGGGCTAAGTGGTGGCCTCTCAGTGTCTTCAAATAGCTATCCGGGTCTCTTGTTGCCCGTTATCGGCGTTTTTCGAAACTTGAATCGGTCATAAGTTAACAGGACTGTTAGCTCGTTTTCAATTTATAAATGTAATAAATTTGAAAAGGGGATGAATTGCGACCTTCATATATAACTGATTTAAATTTTATGACCTAAAAGCTGGTTTATACTTCGCACATCGAATTAGCATTGCAATCCAGCGTGATAATGCAACCCAGCCTTCTGGGCAAACTTTCCTCTGGAAGCATTGTGGTATTATATATAGTCTTTAATTTTCTTATGGTTTTATGTTCATTTATAATATTATCTTGTTTATTCATTAGAGTTTAGTAAACCATTGTGTTAAAGTTATTAATTAAGGGCCGACCTTTCAAACATCAGATAAAAATTACAAGTTGAATAAATTATAACCTGAGTGAATTGAAAAGTGAAACCATCTGTTTTTTTTTCATATAACTCACATTATTATATTTTCCATTTAATAATATAATACCAGCCCAGAAATATCCCACTGCTAGGCTCGGGTCTCCCATTATTGGGGAACAGAAAATATACCAGCCACGCTTGTGAAGGCGACTTGGCAGGTTTGCCACATCTACACCTTCACTGTTCTTAGCACATTAGGTCAAAAAACTATCTATGGCTGGTGTGCACCGACTTTTAACCGATGGTTAAAATAAAATAATCACCAAAAATGTATGGAAAAACCGTGATTATTTTTGGTTAACCGTCGGTTAAATTTCGGTGCACACCAGCCTAAGTGGTGCCATTCCAGCCAGGATCGAGCCCGCGCCCTTTGAGTTACGCTACCACGACTTGACTATTTTTTCCATACTACATATATACTTTATTCGATGAACGGCTTTTATCTGGTGATTCAAAAATCGGCCCTAAATCTATGAAAATGTTTTTAATAATAAGAAGTTGATGGAGTTATAATTTAGATCTTCTTTAAAAAAAAAGAACGAACTGATGACGATAACTGTGATTGTAGAGTGTGTTACGACTTATGAGTTACGTTTTTTACTGGACGAGAGTCAATTCTTATTACTCTTTTTCCATGACATTACACAATAATATTTCATTCATGATATTAACGCATACAAATAACTGAATCAGTATCGAGGACAAGAAGGTCATACGTGTTTATATTTACTTATGATAAATAATAGATAGGACTTATCAATGTTATTTTATATGAAGTAATTATATAGCCCTCATCCGTAAATTTAATTGTGTGAGAATTTAAAAAATAATAAAGATGTTATTTTCTATAGTACCGATAAAAGTTACATAATCTTTTGTTGCGTCATAATGCATACAGTCTTAACAAACATAATATACACGTACATAATATCACGCCTGTTTCCCATGAAGGTAGGCAGATACTATAGATTAATTGTGACGACCTTTCATTAACCTCTTCATGCATGCACGCATTGAGGTATAGACGTTTATATGATCTAAGCATGAACGTTAATTTGATATTCTTTTTACCTGACCTCACATTTCTGATATTTGTCTTAACAAACAATATCGTGTAATTTCTATACTGCCAAAACCAGCTGTGTGAAGGCACGTAAGTATATTGTTTTATATGAAGATATGGAATAACACACAATATGTATATCATGCACAGTAATATGATCTTTAAAGACCAACATTTTAGAAAAGTATCGTTGGTAGTGTAATTGGCAATCGAATCTGATTACAATCGTAACTTTTAATTTTAGACCATGTATGCACCAACCTGCATGAAAACTTTTTTCATGTAGCTATTATTGAATCGACTTTGTCCGATCATAAGCATATTTATCTTGAAGTTAATAGAGCAATTTCGGAAAAACCTAAACGAATTAACTATGAAATCCTTAATTACGAAAACCTTTCCAAGATTGCAGAAAACACATTTAAAGCAGAAACAAACATAGATAACGAATATGAGATATTTGAAACAGCACTGCTAAACGCAATTAGCAACAATAAAATAAAAAAGACTAAAATTGCTAATAAACCCAACAAGGAATGGATAACGAAAAGCTTAATTATGGAAATAAATGAAAAGAACAAGTTATGGCATCAGATGAAGCAAGCACCCGACAGTGAAGAACTAAAACAATCATTTATAAATATTAGAACTATTGTAAATAACAAAATTCAAACCGCTAAAAATCAATATTACTATAATGCCTTTAGAACCTGTAAGAGTAGCCCTCTAAAAATGTGGAAGCTTATAAACAGACTATCAGGCAACAAAAAAATTGTTAGTAACTCGCCCATAAAATTAAGTACTGCAACTGGACAAATCACTGATACACTTGATATATGTGAATATTTTAATACATTCTTTTCTACTATAGGCAGCGAACTGGCTGCTAACATACCACATAAATATCATAATAATTTAACGCATACTTTGACATACAATAAATCAAAATCTAACCAACTATCAAAACTTAAGTTAACCGATAAAGCTGAGGTGATAAAAATTATTAATAGGCTAGATAACAACATTAGCTCAGGCTTAGATGGCATTAGTACAAAAGCAATTAAATGTATTAAATTATTTATTGCTGAACCATTAGTGAACTGCATAAACAAGTGCATGGAACAAGGTTATTTTCCTGATTCTCTGAAATTAGCTAAAGTGACTCCAATATTTAAATCAGGTAACAAAACGGATCCCAATAATTACCGACCAATATCAGTTCTTCCAGTATTATCAAAAATATTTGAAAAAATTCTTCACAATCGACTTAGCGAATACCTAACTTCAATAGATTATCTTTTCAAAAAACAATATGGTTTTCGACCCCATTCAAACACTGTTTCCGCCACTGTTGACATGGTCACAAATATAAAACTTAAAATCGACCACAGACAAATAACACTAGGGATATTCGTTGACCTAAAAAAAGCTTTTGATACTGTTTGCCATAGAATTCTTTTATTAAAATTGCAGGATATAGGAATTACGGACACAGCTTTTAAAATTTTCGAATCATATCTCAAAAATCGTCAACAAGTAGTTAAGATTGATCAATATCAAAGTGAATCAAAAATAATTAACTGTGGTGTGCCCCAAGGATCCATATTGGGTCCGTTGCTGTTTCTTATATATATAAATAATATACATGAGATTGGTCTACTAGGAGATATAACTCTATATGCCGATGACACTAGTTTATTTTATTATGGACATTCAATAGACACTGTAATTAAGCAAGCACAACATGACTTGGATATTATGCACACTTGGCTTCAATCAAATCTACTAACTATAAATGCCTCTAAAACCAACTACATAATTTTTGCACCAAAAAACAAAAAAATCGGAACCTATCCCACTTTAACTATTAGTAATGAAAAGATCAACAAAGTAACTGACGATAAATATCTTGGCTTAATTTTGGATAACCAGCTCACTTGGAAAGCACATATACAAAAAGTTCGAAAAAAACTATTATCGTTAAGCGGCGCTGTAAAAAGCATAGCTCGGTGTCTCCCGAGATACACTATATATAATTCCTTGGTGAAGTCACATATAGACTATCTGATTGAAGTTTGGGGAACAGCAGCAAAATCTAACCTAAAAACACTACAAATAGCACAAAATAGAATAATAAAAATACTTTTCCAGTATACCTATCTTACTCCTACAATTAAAATTTATAAAGAAACAAAGTTATTGAATATAAAGCAAACTTACATATACAAAACATGTATTTTAATAAGAAAAATTCTACACAAAGACATACACACACAAATATTATTTACTAAAAATAAAAATCATTCCACTGCAAAACTACGAACTAGGCAAGCAAATAACATTTTAATCAATATACCCAGAACAAACTACGGAAAAAAGAATATAACTCATGAAGGCGCTGTACTATACAATAATCTACCGAAAAACATTAAAGAAGTAAAATCATTCTTACTGTTCAAAAAACTATCGAAAAGCCACATTCTAAAGGACTTCTCTCTACTTGACTAAATTATTATTCTAATTTGAAAGTTACTTATACTAAAATAAATCTATCCATCTGTTTGCACTGCACCATTTGTTATTGTAAAGCTATTTAGTAACTAACAGACAGACCGACTGACAAAAACACGTAACCTTACTTTCAAATCGCTGTACGCGTTTTAATAAGCCCGTTGCCTTAATGAACAACATGCTTTGCTCCGACTTTTGTCTCAAGACTACCCTCACATATTATAAATAATTCACTAAATTCACTCGGAAACAAAATGTTTTAAATATTACAATAATAAATGGACAGATGCGCTAATAGGGGTTAATGTTAATTAAATGTAACTAGTTATTTCTCTGTAAGTGAATTGTAAATTCTTTTGAGAAATAAATGTTTTAAACCTTAACCTTTTTAAACCTTAACTTTTGACAATTTAGTATTCTGTAAACCATCTCGGCTCAATATTGAATCAATCTTGATGTGACCGAGACTGATTTAATGTGAATTTTAGACACTACAGATGTGTGACCATTCGTCAGTCAAATGGGTCATGACTCGCACTGGCATGGTTTGTTTGTTAAAATTACAGACATGACGTGATGGTTTGTGATCTGACAGCGGACGTATGCAAGAATAGAGTAGTATGAAAGGAATAGACATATCGTGACACAAAGGATAAGAAGAAACTAAAGAGACAGTTCCTTTATATTCCAGGGTTAAGAAGAAGTGATTATAAACTCCAAGTCCCGCACGAGTTGACGGCTACAGGTCCCTAACATAAACTAAAAAGTTTGTTCTCCATGACAGGTTGTTTATTCATTTTTCTTTAATGAAAAATGCATTAACAACCCGAGCGAATAACAAGTTTTCGTTTCAAGAAAGTACAAGCTTGTTTATTAACATACAGAATAGCCTTTTAATTTGCATTTTGTTTATAAAAGTTACTTGTTTTATTATTAAAGAACGCCATTTTACCTAACTACGGCAAAGCCAAAATGAAAGGGAAGGTAGGGTTATATTTTTAGTAAATTTGTATACACTGTTTTCTTTAGATCATTTTCATACAACACAAACAGGGATTTTTGCAACGAATTACACTATTTAATGATTTTTAAATAAGCCACATCTAATGTTAGATATTGCAATAGAAATGGTTTTATATTAATCATCTAAAGAAACAATTTAACCAAATTTTTATCTTGTAAGAAACGACAAGGGATATGTTCGCATTTGAGTAGGCTCTACAGCATCGCCGAAACTACTCAATTGATGAATGTAGTGTTAATAGACTAGTTATTTTGGTCCAGGTAAAGGCTTCCGCTATCCGGGCTCGAGGTGAAAGCGCGAGCGAGACCACAGTCCGGACAATGGACGCTAGATAATTGGACAGGGAGATTTGTCGATGTCCCTCATTGTAGCGTGGCAATAGCACTTGAGACGTGAGATGCTAAAGCCAACCCGACCTGGGGAATCCCATACACGGGCCGCGATCTTACCCTCTCGCGCGGGTTATGGTCCTCAAAAGGAATTCCCCTATATAAAAAAATCAAGTTACACTTTTTGAGCGTGGTGACCGATCAGAAAACAAATCACCTATGTATACATATATACCTACATGTGTACTTACGGGCGCACATGCGATGAGTGTGGCATTATAAAGATATGATAGATGCCTATACACCTATATACTTTCTCACAAAGAGCTGCTGATGTATTCGTTCGATTTCGGAGCAGCACGTCGTCCATAATTTGCAATACCTGACATATCTCGAACCGCTACGAGAGCTCGCGGCTCACTGTGGCCACCGCACGCCTCCGCTCGCCGAGCCCGCTTCAGGCCTCCGTTACCGCGCATGCAGTGTGGACGCACATATACACGTTAAGCGAACGCTAATGATAGGCGGAGTGGGAGGTGTTAGGTTTATTTTCGTTACGGAATTTCTTGATTCAGTCGCCGCGCTCAAAGCCCGCAATAAAAGCCATGCAATAGCTTAAAAGCGTAATATAGGCCACATTTCTAGCTACAGTTATCCGCTGTATATTATCCATAAGAAGCTTAATTTGCTTATCTTGGGGTGTTGAATGTTTGCGTTTGTCTACCGATTTATCAAACGGAATATACATATTATTACAGCGAACGGAACCTTGTTGCTCTAAAAAGTGTATGGGACCCTAATAAAAAATATCTGTTATAAAGCCACCAGATATTAATCATGCTATACGCCTAGTATTTCGATTTAGCTTAGTAAATCGGAAAATTCCTAATAACACTTACGCCTCAAGCCCTAAACGTAATTATAAAGCTCGGCCCTCAAATAACTAGTCTTGATCCACAATCCTGTTATGGCAAAGACCGGTCGGGTAAAAATAACATAAGAGTATGGTAAAACCATCTTAATACTTGCGAGTAGGCGATGTCAGGAATATTATGTAATATCTTGTGGTATTAACTACTAGCGGTCATGCAGACGTTGTCCTGCACTCAAAAAATAAAAATCTAGAACCCTATTCTAGCGCCAGATCCGTCTCTAATTGTAACCACATAAAATTTCATCAAAATCGTAGAACCCGAATCCAGTGCCCAAGTATTTTGTTTAGATTAACGGATTACATTATTGAAGTTCCAGTAGGGATCCCTAATTTTTATATAGCCTATCTTAATCAGGCAAAATGCAGCATTTGAATGGTGAAAGAATGTTTGAAATCGTTCCAGTAGTTTTTGAGTTTATTCGTTATAAATATGCAAAACTTCAAATCTTTCTTCTTTATCATATTAGTATAGATTTAATATTTACCAATGTTTGACTTTATTAAAGTGATAACTTCTTATGGGATGGACAAACCGTTTCGTTACGTAACGCGTTACAGAGCTAGACTGTCTGGCTGTCCATTCTCTCACGCATACAGAAGCGGTAGGTAGGCTCCTCCTCTCTCACTCTAACCCCCAGCGCTAGCCGTATTTCGGTAATTAGATTAAATAATGATATTAATAATATACATACACAAAATTCCAATGTATATATTCAAGAATTGTAACTCAGAATAAAATATATGTTACTAGCTGTCCCGGCAGACGTCGTCCTGCCCGGTAAAAATAGGGGTTTGTCGCAGAGGGTTAATAATTTAGGGTTGTATGTATTTTTGTATGTTGTATCATAAAAAAATAGAAATTAAAAATTATGTCTAAAAAAAAAAAAAAAATTTAGGGTGGACTACCCTAACATTTAGGGGATGAAAAATAGATGTTGGCCGATTCTCATAGATACCGATAAGCACAAAAAATTCATCAAAATCGTCAAGCCGTTCGGAGTAGTATGGCAACGAAAACTGTGACACGAGAATTTTATATATTAGATAATCAATAAAAGATTTTATCAATAGTAACCTTTCCTTACATTATCGTATTAATACATATACCTATATTTTTTATTTATTGTAACAATAATATAAATACAGTAGACCAGAAATTTGTCTAAGCACATGCTCTCCTCTAGAATTTAAACTCACACCATTGGAATTAGAAGCGGGTTCCAAGTCACTGAACCATAAAGACTTTGATGCTATTTTCATAAGTAAAATATTAATAATTACATTAAATTTTCATTATTTTTAGTTTTAGTTTTGTACTTTCACGAATTAACTAGTAGTACTAGGATAACATAACCACCTTGAAATTACAAAATAAGTAGATTATAAATATCCCGTAGTTCTTTGACGCTATGGCTTAACCCAAGGATTCCAATTTTATTATTGCAGCGTCGTCTCTACAAGTGCTTAATAAAACTTTTTTATACACAAATAAATGATTGGGGTGGGCGCATGCGTGCTCGTACGCAGATGCAGCGCTGGCCTTGACTGCGCCCATATGCGTATGCCAGACACATACGTATCGTATAAGAGAAGAGCGTTTAAGTTGGAAAAAAATAAACTTCCTTCATAAAAAATAACATTAATCCAACATGAAGCCATGGTAGATTACTGACGAACGCAAATTGTGTTTCAGGCGAAGTAGGTTCGAATCCCAGCCGGAAAGCATGCCCCCACTTAGATAAATTCCGACCTAACGTGCATATTGTTACAATCATTCAAAATACCGGTGAAAGAAAAATCGCGATGAAACTGATACATCGACATAACCAATATATGAAACCCGTCAAATCGTCTTGGATAATATTAGCTGATATACCTACAGTCTCTATTGCCCAAAAAATGAGGAAGAATCGTATTTGGACGTTTCGATTCTAATCATTGTATTTGTTATTAATTCAAGTAAATCAAAAGTAATTAACACAGTTTCAATGTAATATTACTTTATTGTCAGAAATTCTTAGTCACACAAATAGTTTCAAAAACTGAGACAAAGACCAAGTTGTCTATATAAAAAAACACATTTAAAAGTACTAGGAACAATGAGATTGCCCTAAATATGAAATGCCCATTACTTAAAAAAAAATCAAGCTTTCCTCTTTTCAAGGGGCGGGAGATATACCTTCCACACGTGTCAGAAAAATAATTATGGTTTTGCTTTCAACAAGATTTTTTTTATATGAGTTCAGCAGACAGGCAAACCCACCTGTTAGAAATCAGTTATCATCATCTATACACATTTGTAACACCAAAGGTGCTACAAATGCGCTGCTGTTCCGAAAGGGAGACTGGATTCCTGGCCACTAATGCCGGAACACAACTAAAAGTAGCTATGGCGGCAAACTCTAGACCACCGGTGGTAGCCATCCAGACGGGCAAATACGTAACCACCTGGCTGTGGGTTGTTTTATCGCCTTTTACGATAGGGCGCGTGGCCGCAAGAAATTGTATTATTTCTTCGTTCCTGCACGGATGTGGGACTTCTTATGCAGGGTAGTCATGAAAATAACGCGGTAGAGGTGCTGGAATAATTATCATAGGGCCGGCTCGATCGGTTTGATACCACACGCTCACAGAATATAGACGTGAAACGTTTTGCCTTGAGCTAATCATGCTTCATGTTATGAGTGAGAGTTCCAATGGTCCATCTTTGTCCTCTTATTCTATCCCTATCTATTCCATATCCCATTCCTCCTGCATGATCCTCCCATTCCATCCCCTCTATCCATTCCTATGGCTGGCAACACGTTGACTCTGCACGAAGTGTTGCAAACGTCTACAGGTGGCAGTAACCACTTTCCACACCTGTTTGCCAAATTTATAATTTTAAAAAAGACACACCTTGCGCTCGCAGTGGATCGCTTGCGCATGCACCAAACAATATCAGAATACCGTATCGTACACAACACTACACGACGCCGGTTATTTTTAACCCATTGCGGCCATCGCGTCGCCAATCGTTAATATTTTCCCATACACAATACGAATAAATGAAACGATTGCTGCATAAAACGTGATTATGGTCTTAGAGAATGGCATTCACGTGTTAATTTTGTTAATTTTTGATACATGCATTAATTCACCAGCGAGAAAGGTTGGTCCATTAGTGGACAGTGCATTAAAGAAGAAACAACAGTTGTCAACGTATTTTATTCAATATAATTTTTTTTTAAATGTCTATATTGTTATAATTAATGTAATAAAACACACAGAATGTGGTAGACTCGGCAAGCACTCTAGCGATTTGTATTCGAATAAATGATTCGATACAAGTTGTTATACTAGTATTTATTTTTTATTTTTTTAAAGTAACGTTAATGTTAATTTTAATTTAAGTAACGTATTTATTGTTGTTTTTTAATAAAAAATTATTTATTTCTTTTACGTATTAAAGTATTATTATTAAGTAGTATTAGTTATATTCATGATTTTGTATTTTATAAACAAAATTGGGTTGTTTTCGTCTTACGCCAAAAGGAAGGTTTGCACTGAAAATCAGCGTTGTGTCGGATATAATTCCGGCACAGCAATATGCTGAGTGCAAACCTTGTTTGCTAAAAATGCGGCGTAGAAATTTTCAAAATATGCTCTGTGTAAAACAATATACATGGAATGTAATTACGTCGCTATTTTTTTGCAAATATAGTTTTTTTCTTTCTTTCTATAATTGGCAGACAAACACAAATATCCCCAAATGATGCAAGTTATGTTTGTAGGAATTAAATTCGGAACGTCTGTGTTGCAGTGAGATCGGCCGGCAAAGACTTAGCCCGCTCAACCACAGAGATCTTTAAATACTATACCATGTCAATAGGAATAAGGAGGAGTACTGTAACTCTAGTGCGTGTCAAGGTAGCGTAATGGCTAGCGCACGCGTCCTAACGCTCAAAGGGCGTGGGTTCAAATCCTGGGTGGAACGCATGCAACACTTGGGCAGTGTTCTGTCCTAATATGCATACTACGTGCTAAGAACGTTGAAGGAAAAACATGTGATGCAACCTAAATACACATTGAGATAACCGATGTGTCAAACATGCCAGGCCGCCTTGGACAAGCGTGGCGGCATACTGTTCGTTCCCCTATAGTGTGAGGTCCGAGCTCGGTAGTGGGTCGTTTATAGGCTGTTATAATTTATTATAAGAACTCTAGACGATAAGAATATCTACAGCCTTTGCCAGCCTACTTCACTCGAACGCAGAAGCTCCGGGTTCTATTACTCGTTTGCTAAATTTCGTATATGATCTTTTCGTTATTTACGATGATCTATGTATCCCAAACTCCTAGCCCCAGAATGGTCCGTTGTATATTACCTATAACACAAGTGTATCTTGGTATTACAATGTATGCGTTTGCCTATCGATTTCATATCCTCTGCTATATAAAACTGTTCAGCAGTAACTCAGAGCAATAGCAATAAATTGATTGACTACATAAGCACGATGCGCTTTTGCTTCCAATTTGCATTTACTCGTAAATACTTTGCATAGATCGTGACTAGAAACCGTGATCCATTATGAATAATAGATAAGCAATAATACCATAGCTAATACGATGGGCGTCTAAAAGTAGCATTCCTTTTCTCATTATTATACACATATATTATGAGTGGCTATGGGTGTTTTTAGTTTAGTATACATTCTTCATAATTAATTACCTATTAAATAACCTAACATCCATGTTACCAAATATAATAGCTACAATCAATAGATTGGCATCAATATTGTTACTTTTAAAGATTTCTGTTTTTACTATGTCACGACTTGCCAGTTCCTATATCTTACCGCCTGTTCATTTGCCTTGCTGTCAGTTAAATTTTGACATAAGCTCCATATGATTAATGTCAAAATTCAACCGATGATAGGATAAGTGAGCGTATGATAGAACATGGGAACCGGCAATAAGAGCTGAGTTCTATATATTACTAAGGGTTCATTAGCCTCACTACTAGTTAAAATTTGACATAAACTTCATATAAAATGTTCAGTATTTCAGGAGCTAAGTGGTGTCCAAGCCTTCAGTTTTTCAACAGTTCAAACAAGTTTCCCAGTGCATTTTTTACGCCTGCATATTACTTTTATGGCCGGTTCATGTACCAAAGTAATAAATCCGGATATTATATATATTATCTAGCCATTATTTATAATGTCTGCTCAATTTAGATAAAGTGATAATTGACACAGATTAATCAATTATAGCAGTATATAATATCCGAAGCTTAGATAATGTAATAAACAAGTAGTGTAGGTAAAGATTATAAAATTATGGGTGGGGTATAGATACACGGCACATTTATTTATTATGCACAAATCCGAACTTTTTTAATATAGGTTGGAAGGCCAGGCTTAGCCTTCGTGGTTATTTTTTTTATAACCACCCAAAATTAATTTTATATCTCAAGTAATAAATAAATGTGTCATATATCTATACCGCACCCAAAATTATATTTCAATTTGCCTAAGAATTAAAATAACATTGTCATAGATAATAATTCTACGTTAATTAACATTGTTATAAAGTTATTTAACTTTAATTTATAAAGTAAATTTAAAGCTCTCAAACCATAAAACAAAATTTAAAAAAAACAGAGATCAATACAAGTATTTGATATCACTCTTTAAAGACTACAATAATAAAATATGTAATTTAATACTTTGGCTAACTTTGACCCGCTATTGCGAATAATATCCGGATAAAGTGATTAACTTAACACATTGTCTAGTCAATTTTGCTATTATATATAATGACCAGTTATTATATATAATAGCTATTTAATCACTATGACTGTAACATATACATTTATTCATTTCCCTTAATATCGGTTGAATTTTGCCATTACTTGTATCGAGCTTATGTCAAATTTTAACCTATTATAAGGCAAATGGATGATCGATAAGATATAGCAACCGGCCAATAATTGCAATTATATATTCAAACGTATTGAGCCGTAGCTTTTTCACAGATAAATATCTTATCTTTCTACTTATGGTAAGGCAAGTGAATGCAGATTTTGATATAGATATAGATTTAATTATGTGACAAAGTATAGATACGGAAACTTAAGGTAATTAACATATTATACTGACGATGCTGTACTACATCTTATCGAATTCACAACATAGATACTAATTATCTTTATCAACGTTAACGATGATGATCATAATATACCAGAACCACGCCAGCTGACCATTTTAATCAAACTTATTGCATGACAACAATGTTACACGTGGCAGCATCGTTTGATAAAGAAAATGTATTTAGTAGTAAGCGAATAAACAACATTATGAAGCAAGGAATGGTTATGTCTGCACGTAGAGGTTTTCGTTTTAGAATATCATACCATATTATCCGTGCAGGAACGGAGAAAGAATATAATTTCCTGCGACCGGGCGGCCTGTTGTAAGAGGCGACAAAACAACCCACAGCCAGGTGATAGGGCGTTTGCCCGACTGGATGGCTACCAGCCCTGGTCTAATGTATGTCGCTACAACAACCTCAAGTTGTGTTCCGGTATTAGTGACCAGGTTCCAGTCTTAGTTAATAAAGCTGTTGCGCATTTGCAGCAGTTCGGTGTTGCAAATGTCCATAGGCGATGGTATCCACTTTCCATTAAGTGGGCCGCTTGCCTGTCTGCTGAATTCATGAAATAAAAAAATATGATGTTGTGTTTATATAATCGCAACACAATATTTTTTGTATTATTATATTTAGTGGTATTTTAATAAAAAGTGTAATAAATGTGGTTAAACTCTAATATTGCAATTGCTTATCTATACAATTCCGTTTCTATGTCGCATATATTATAGATTTTTGCTCTGTCTATATAAGGCCACCACACTTCGTCGATAATATCAACGATTTTCACATGACTTAATCCATTCTGTTTAAAATAATCATAGTCTTCTGAATGCTTGCAACTTCACGTCTTCGCGATATACATACGTAATAAGTGACAATACAACAAAACAAATACCACACGGTGACACAAATAACTCAGGTGAAAACAAACACAGACATAAGTAGCGTTTACTGAACAGCATATTGGGGTTTAATAAAAATCAGTATTTTATGAAACAGGTCATTAGTACTTAAATAACTGCAATATATTTAATTTCTGGAATGACTCGGCGGGCAAAAGATAATCCAAGAATAATTCTGCATATACAGTTAATGTTATCAAGTATACAAAGTTGCTGATACAGTAAAACTGTTTCAATTGGCAATAAGAGAAACGCTACAAAATTACCTGATATGCATTCATTAAGGGTAACTTCAGCTTAGACATTTTTTCCGACATAAATTATATTTTATGTTGTTCGTTATCTACACATACCGACACAATTAGCGGAACAGAAAAAAAACAGTAAAAAAGCGGTACTTATATTACTAAATAATATGGGTTGTATTTGTTAGTTAGTTTTTTATTTTATTATATAGTGTAGACTGTAGATGTATATAAACACTAAAAGGTGTAGGTATATAGTATTGTATATTGTAGATAACTTGTTCGCAAGTAAACTAATAATAAAATTAATTGTGTTTAAAACAATAACAAGCAGGAACTAAGTTAAAACTAAATTAATATCTCCTTAATATGTTATTTGCGGAATCTAAAGTAACTCTAAAAAGGAAATATAACAAAGGGCACTACTTCCAGATTTCAGGTTAACTTAGGAAAGTTAAAAATTAGAACAGTTTTAATATTAAAATCCTTGCATAACTGTCAATAAATGAACGTTTAGAATGGAATTGTCCATGACAAAAAAATGCATGTTAACTTTTTGTCTTTTCAAATGAGAGCTAAATAAGAAAAAATACACGAGTAATACAACCAGCCAGTATTTCGAAAAGATTGCACTATTTTTCAAATTTGGGGTTTGTTGGCGTTCCACTAATTTTGCCGGAGTGTGTATCACGGTAATAGAAAGTAACTCACAGTTTACAGCAGGTTGAACTTGCACAAAGTTTCGTTGACACAAAACACAAATATATAAAGATAGCAATTTGCAAGAGGAGACAAACGCACTGTTATAATACGTAATGGCGAGCGGGTATTGTCCACAACTAACTTCACTCACTCCAAAAATTGTTCAACCTACCTCCTTTACAAACACTTATAATGTATGAGGCGAGTACTCCCAGTGAAACAAGTTTGATTTTCAACATCGCACTCGAACTTTAATAGTTTTATTATGATTCACAGTATAATAGCCTATACAAGCATAATAGTAGAAAATCACGTTAATTAGTCTTAATATTTCAATTACTAATTTTCCACATACCTATAATTATCTTTGTCACATCTTTTTTTCTTTTGACACTATACTCGGGTTGTCTGGAAGAGATCGCTTTTTAGCGATAAGACCGCACTTTGTACCCTACTATAATAATACTAGTTCGTAAGTTTTTCTGTAATGGTGTACAATAAAGTGTTATCTATCTATACTCATATCAAATATAACACAACAACGTGTGCACACCTTCCTTTTATCATTCTTAGCTACCGTTTATATTTGTATCTTTCAGTCTTACAGTCTAAGCCTTTTGTAGCAGTATTGGAAGTTTTTGAGTTTAATAATTAATTATAATGTTTTCCATCTAGATCCGAAGATAATCATCAATGGGGCGCCGGTATTAAATAAAACGCACAAAACTGCATTGCATCAGTACGTTGAACTGTTAGCGTCTATTTTCTAACCAGCTTTGAGCGGGTTCTCTTAGTTGTAGAAACACAGTGAGAGAAGCGCGGGCAGCGGATTCCGTGAGCAGAATTCGTGAAAACACATTTAATTTTCTGTATGGTGAATATAGACACTAAGGTAGTTTATGTAGTTTGCAAAGCCCCTAACCGCCTAATTGCCATTGAACGTCAATACCTGGCCAACTTGACATCAGACACCGCAAATTGGCCAATGATAATCGTTGAGAGACCACCGTTATGCGGAAAATGCTCCAGAAGTTTATCTCGGAATCAGAATGTCCTCGTTCCTTATAAAGGCCAAACACCAAGAAGTCTATCTAGAGAAACGACGCAGCAGGTACGCGAAATCAGCCAAAGATAAGTAGGCGAAGCCGGGAAAACAGAAAAGAAGAGAATTAGTTGGCGCTTCTAGCCGTTGAAAAGTTTGTATATTTTTATTATGACAAAAGGAGATCTCACGAATACTATGTTCACGAGTATCGTAACAATAAAACATAAATATGCTCTTGAAGTTCGCATACGTCATTACACAGAACCCTATTATAAAGTTCACGACATGGTACGTACCGCTGGGACGGGAGTGTTGCGGACTCACTCGTCCTCTATTCACACTCCCATCACATCACTTTCTCACTACACGTATTCAGGTGTAATAAACGTTAAAATTTGCCTGGATCTGCGCATACTCAAACTTAACTTCTGTCCGGACGAAAATTTGCGTGTAGCTAGCTAGTGTTTTTATTTTTATATTGTATAATTTGACTGACATTGCTCGTGATCTCAGTTGGAAATGCAGTCCAAGATGAAGCAAGCATACCTCGAAGACACATACCTGTTGCGAGACTTGAAAACACTTGTAAAGAGTTGCAATCCCCAGCGGTATGTATAATAAAATTGGAAGCATACCCTACGTTCGCTTGGTTGATATTTTTACTTTAAATTGGTGGCGTGAGTTCGCAAGTCTGCTTGGCCAGTGGACTACTATTGTAGAAATAATAAGCATAGCGCTTCGTCCGCTTGATTTGTATTTTTAGTTCTACAGTAGTATTTACAACTAATATGCGATATCCGCTCTTACCATATCCATTTCCGCCCAGTGTTGCTACCACTATATTTCTGCACTTACGCTCATACAGCACTCAATTCACCATATTAACTGCGTGAAGCGTAAATGTGGGGTTTACTCGTATTGTTTATTTTCTATCGCTTATATTTAGCCGTGTGACTTCATTTTTCTAATATATCTACATATACTGATCATTACAGTGTTTTTATGAAAGCATGTCGGTAATATTTTTTATGGTTAATGGAAATGTTCACACATGTGAATACAAAAGCTTCGTTATACATGTTAATCAAAATCATGGAATACTAGTAATAACATTCTAGCAGAAATTAATGTAACTTTCCTAATTAGAGGGCGCCACAAAATAATTCAGTCCAGTTAAATCATTCTCTCAATTTTTATTGTTTAAAACATAGTTAGCTTTATAGCAGTTTAGTGTAGTACTAATTTTATTATTATTATTTATTTACTTAAGTAAATTACAATATACAATATTTATTGCCAGGTACATTAGTTGAGACTATAAGTTGTCGGTTTGCCTCCAAACTAGGACGGGCATTTGACGGCATATACTAAACCTTATTACATCACATGCTTCTAAAAACCCTGCCAGCACAGTTTCAGAGCTACCATTTTCTCAACGAGGAGAATTCCTATTCATGGACTGCCCATTGCCTGAGGATCGCGGTGGGGGAGTATGGGTCTGCCCGGCCCGAATACCCATTGAAACCCCTCCTGCTCTCATAGTTGCCTTTTTTAAGCGATCCGATTGAGGACTAACCTTCGCGGGGGAAGCGCAGTGAGGGCATGTGGGATTCGCCACGTTGCGGTGGCATTAGCACCCCCGAAGAAATACTATTGTCACCCAAGTCTCGGATACCCACTAAAACCCTTCGGTGATCAGTCTTTCGCCTTTATGGTAGGGCTTGAGGTTTACGGCCTTGCCATTCCGCAGGCTGACTTTCTTTTTGGGTTTTTGATGACGCAGGGGAATGTCTTTTTTTAGGACATCATACTCGGGCCTGGGGGGAAGGAGGCGTTACACCGAGCGTTGGGTGGGACTCCTGAAAGGCAGTTTGCCCAGCGTGACCTACGGCGGCAGCCCCGTGGATGTCGGCCGTTAACTCCCCACTAAATCTAAACCTGAAGCCCTAATTCACGCATTTTATGGTGCGCCAAAAGAATTAGACCAATAGATACTGTATCTTTGACGCCTCAGCGCTTGTTTGACGAACTCAAGGTGTCCTGTAGCGGAGGACCCTCTCTTCAACAACAAGTAGGGAAGTCCGCGGGATCCCAGTCATAGCTGCCCTGACATGACTGCTACAAAGCAGCGAAGTTTTTTTTTTTATTGCAAGAGTTCAGCAGACAGGCAGACGGCCCACTTGATGGTAAGCGGTTACCGTCGCCTATGGACATTTGCAACACCAAAGGTGCTACAAATGCGGTGCCGCTCTCGTAAGAGAGACAGGAACCTGGTCACTAATGCCGGAATACAACTCAAGGTTGTTATGGCGACATACTTTAAACCAGGGGTGGTAGCCATCCTGTCGGCCACGTGGCTGTGGGTTGTTTTGTCACCTCTTACGACAGGCCGCCTGGCCGCAGAAAATTGTAAATCACCGGTAGATTTTAGATTATTATTTCCGTAATCAACCTTTCTTTAGACTCATTACAATGTATTATTACATGGCTGTAGTAATTACACGCTAGCTTGGCGTGTAATCTAGTACCTAATAATAAGCCTTTAAACGTTGTAAGGCACGATTATTAGAACAATAAATAAATAGACTACAACGTCGTAACTCGTACATGCTTCCCTTGGGGTGAATTATTATTAATTGGGCCGGTGATACATTCGGCAATAAATTCTTCGGCAAATAATTACTGTTTGTGTTTAAATGTATTTTATAATACGTATTTCATTTGGAGATATGACGTCATAACTTGCTACGCTTATACAAAACCTAGGCGACTTCGACATTTTGTAAGTCAATAAAAAGCCTATCAGTTGATTCGATTCTAAACTACCCTATTGTACGATTAATTTTACTTATTCATTACTAACGTAGAAGAAAAATACTTAGAATTGCAAATAATGAAAAATTTAACAAAAAAGGCTGTTTGTAAGCCCACATCGAACAACAATACCAACCCAAAAATTACAGGGAGCCTAAAGCAGCCGCTTTTGGGAAACCGAGACAGTGCGAAAGTGAAACTGGTCCAGATATATATTGTGGTAAGTCTAAAACTTAACATAAGTTCCATTTGAAGCTTTTTTCATCCCTTACGAATAAAGGGACATAAAATATAATATTATTCTAGTTATGTCCACAATAGCAACCCCTATTATTGCGCCGAACGCTCAAGATACGTGCCGGGATCCATGATATAGTTTTGTAGAACTTATAATTCCGATTGGCAGTTATCGTTTGTGCAGAAAACTGCAGACCGGTTTCCGACATGTAAACTATCTATATTGAACTTTATTCGCAAGCAGAAATAGTAAGTGTTGCTTAATATGCATTCTTAGCTCTATTCCGCTTACACGATACATACACTGTCGTTCATTTCGCGCGCTACTAAAATTGGTCTACTGCCCAGGTACCTCGGGAGGGATTATTAGTTATGTAAACCTGTAAGAACATGCGAAACCAACCACTTCAGACCCTGACCTCTAATGCTTACACTAACATAATAGCGCAATAACTAAAATAAATTTAGTTAATATTTATGCAGGCTAATCGCTGCCAACGTCAGAAATACATTTAATAAAGTATGAATTAAGTTACTGAAGCATGAAACAAGCAATTCTTCGTTGCATTACAATGGAAATTTGTGATGATTGCGGTCAATCTAATAATGCGATCAACCATGAATCGGTTATATTCGATGTTGCGAATTTTTATTAGTATAACTTATGTCTTTCAAGACTACGGGCCATAAAAATGGACCAGGATTTTTAGAAAGCTTGTGTGGGGCCATGGGAAGGCCAACACGTAGAGAGTCCTTGATAAATTCAATCTAATTGTGGCGTTACATTAACTGGCATTTATCGTTGTCTACACCATATAAAAATGCACCCAAGGACAAGTCCCGGTCAGTGATCAGACTATAATAGGGAATGAGAACAGAAGGTGAACTGCTAATTGGGATGAACTCCTAATGGAAGTAGGGATCTGGGTTATGGGGATTATAGCCTCTGCCCGTCGCAATGTTCGGAGAACATGGAAAAATGGGCAGACATTGACTCGCCAACCACTGCATGGGCCCCTGAAAATTCCGTGCGAGATTAGCGAGGGACAAAGTCGTGTTAGTGGCTAGAGGGTGCAGAGAGGTGGACTGCAGGTTCAACGAAGCTAATTCCGACGTTATGCCATGTATCACTTCCCTCGAGCTTGAGTCTTGCCTCCTGCACTCCATGCCGGCTGGTTAAGGCAAGCACGGAGGCGGGGGCCTTACCTTGGCCCCCGGAGTCAGGTCCGAGGTGTGACTACTCACATAAGGCTTCGCCACAAAGCCCCCATACATGTAGTTATTATTATTCTCGGTAAAAAACGACTAAGTTATTATTAGTTACTTTAAGCCCTGTGTTCACTGAGGTTCAATATTTTGAAACACTTAGTACGTGTTTGGAGAAAGAACGTTTTGAATATTTTGCTAACATAAATTAATATTTTTTTTTAAATCAACAGTAAATAAAGAATATCTACGGTTATACTCGATTTTAATTATTTTCCCTAAAAATCCCTAAATTTTGGATAATTCACACTACATCTTTATAAATTATAACCTATGTGTTATTCTGATGTGTAAGCTATATTACTGTAATGTTTCATAAAAACCCATTCAGTGGTATTTGTGTGAAAGAGTAACAAACATACATCCATTCTTACAAATTTTGGCGTTTATAATATTTATAGAGATTATCAATAACATATCCAGCAACGCTATCTAATAATTATATGGTGTTTCTAAAACAATGTTTTTCAGTGATTACATAGTATTATACTCACACTTAATAATATGTTTTTATTCCACCTGTGAAATTATTTATTCGTGTCTTAAACTCGTTAATTTGACTCTATAATGTTCAACAGTGGGAAGACTCGCCGTTAAACAAAAGCTGGCTTGCCGAGAACACTAACTGGGTACCACGTTATGAAACCAGGAAATTAGGTAGAAATTCAAGACACGTCAAGCTACCTAAGAGAATAAACAGAGCGAGTCATGAATGCAACGCACCAAGATAAGCATGCTTGGGAATATAGTTTTCGTTCCTTTATTCTATAACACTTAATTACTGGCTTACTTTGCAGTATTCAGGGCCGCTTGCATAACGATCGCCTTTAAATAAAATTAGTTAATCATATTAAACTGCCTAAATACGGTTTACACAAAACTTATTGACAGTTCTTTAAACATATTTAGCGGCAAATTTTGCGTTGTGCAAGACGCTAATTGTATTTAACTTAAAGTTAAATACATTTTGCGTTTCTTAAATAAAATTAATACACCTTATGCAAGCGGCCCTTAAAATGGTAAATATGACCTAAATACTATACATAAAAGAAAGGAAAATTAAAGTACTTTTCAGGACGAATATTTGTAGGGTTTTAAGTTAGCGGAACTTAATGTGTACTCTAATGGAAAATTCTGCTAATTCAATGAAAATTGGTTTATTTGGTTGGTATTTTCGAGTAAACGCTCTTTTATGGTTCCAAAGCCAATCATGAAAATACGTGCGTCTCGGAACGCCCGACATGATAACTTAAACTAATCTAAGTGGAACTATTTAATATTGGAATTGTTCAACTTGAGAAAACCTTAGGTTATTATTTAAAATTTATGTATATTAATATGATAATGTAATAAAATCTTTTATTAGTTATAAAACATATTTTATTTTCAGTTACAATTCTTGAATATGTACAATAGAATTTTGTGTATGTACATTATTAGTAGCATTATTTGACCTAATTACTGCACTACGGGTAGCGCTGTGGGTTAGGGTGAGTGAGGAGCTTTCCTACCGCTGCCGTATGCGTGAGAGAAAGGGAAGCCAAACTGACGCCGTAACGCGTTACGTAACGAAACAGTTTACCCTCCCATAACAAGTTATCACTTCAACAAGGATGGTTTGTCACTCCTACAGATTCTTTCTTAGTTCGTGGACTCGTACGTACTTGCTCGGTGCTAATGTTTCAATTATTAAGTAGCATATATTGTTGGCAAGAAAAAAATTGTGGCTCTTTAAAAACTTTGAAATTTCGTAAATTGTATTTTTGACTCTTCCAACAAAAGGTTGCCGACCCCTGCACTAGCCTAATTTAATGTCAAAAGACAGAAAACCAAATTAAAATCTATTATTAAGGGCCGTTGCATTGTAGTATGTAAGCATTCGTATTGTTTATTGGGACCAGCGCACAATAATTAAGTATTTGCACACTTAGCAATAATGTAGTATATAAGGTTTTTATTTATCGGGACAATGTAGTTTTAATACAATTACCACCTCAGTCCGCGAGCAGCACCGCTCATACCACAGCATAAGGTGGCTTAAATTTATATAAGAAACACAGACCGTATTTAATACCCTTAAATACAATTAGCGTCTTGCACAATGTTTTTAGGGTGAGTGAGTTTTTATCCGTGCAGGAACGGAGAAAGAATACAATTTCCTGCGGCCCGGCGGCCTGTCGTAAGAGGCGACAAAATAACCCACAGCCAGGTGGTAGGGCATTTGCCCGACTGGATGGCGACCACCCCTGGTCTAGAGTATGCCGCCATAATAACTCTGTGTTGTGTTCCGGCATTAGTGACCAGGTTCCAGGCTCCCTAAAGAGAGCAGCAGCGCATTCGTAGCACCTTTGGTGTTGCAAATGTCCATAGGCGATGGTAACCGCTGTCCATCAAGTGGGCCGTCTGCCTGTCTGCTGATATCCTGCAATAAAAAAAAAACAACGTAAAATTTGCCACTAAATATATTTAAAGAACTGTCAATACGTTTTGTGTAAAACATATTTAGGCAGTTTAATATGATTAACTAATTTTATTTAAAGGCGATCGTTATGCAAGCAGCCGTAAAAATCATAAACAGAAATAAATATTTTTATTATTAATTTTAGCCTACTAACGTCGCGCCATCTATTGAATTGCCAGTAAATCATCAAAAAGGTTTTTATCATTAAATTGTTATCTGCACAAAGGTCACGTGTTATATACACACAAACAACACAGATAAGCAACATTAATGACCGACTGATACAATGTTTTGAAATTTGTTAATTCCAAAATAAAAAGAATTAATATGATTATTTAATAATCTCGTAGATATCAACATTTGTGCGTGATAAAAAGTATGCCATATTAATAACCAGTTTCGTAATTGCTAATAATTATCTCTTAATCTATCTATAATATTACAAAATTTTAAACATGGCGTGTCTGTGCATTGACGTCTAAAAAAAACTGGAAGAGAATATTTAAACGACGGAAACCACAACGCACTTTTTTATATATTTCTTGACTGTTTATTCGGGCTTCACGTAAAAACTACTGGGCCGATTGCGATCAGGTTTCGGCTAGTCGAAGGCAAATTCTTAGAATTAAAATCTGCGCTACTTTTTACCTTGGGAATCCCGCGAGAGTTTTTCAGGGAATTATTTAAAATACATACATACATACATAACTTCACGCCAGGTCCCTTGCGGGGTAGGCACGAATGGCAGAGCGCCATTTAGGCTTATTCTTAGACACCTCACTTGCTTCTTTGACATTCATAACTCTTGTCATGCACGCTCGTCTGTTCTTAAGGCTCCTGACATCACCTTCTGCTAGTACATGATCAATTTGATCATGGAAAGTGTGTGGCCTTCCGCGACTTCTGCATCCATCCACTTTTGCATTGTATATCTGTTTAGTCATTCTTCCATCATTCATTCTTTCCACATGCCCGAACCACCGGAGCATTCCTTTCCTTACCCTCACCCCGACACTCTCTTTCAGACCAACTCTCTTTCTTGCTTCGGTATTACAAACGCGGTCCGCGAGTGACACTCCGCAGATTTTGCGCAGTACTCGCCGCGTTTACTCTACTTTCATGCTCTCTCTTCCATATCCAACTCTCATTATTATTTAAAATGACCAGAAAAAATGGAATTCTTAAGTACAGATCAATAATAATTTGATGTAATAAAATGTGTGATACTTTTCATTCCAGGAATCCCACGGAATTTTCCCGGGAGCGGTTGAAGTAGTTCTGGTGCATTAAAATTTGGCTTTTATGGTTTACCAATACAGTTTTCACTAAAACGATAGCTTACATTATTTTTTAAATGATGGGAGACATTGTGCCCCCGGGAATCTCGCAAGAATTTCAAGTCAAGCATGAAGGAAGTGTCAGGCATACCCTAGTGAATAAAATAAAATAATGTAGAGGAATTCATAATAATATCTTAAATATGAAGATGGCTATTTTTGTAGGTAGGTATATTATCTTTTTTACCTTGTTTCTGGTTTTATAAATGATCCAAACATAAATAATTGAGTATATATATTATATGCAGTTTTGACAAAGTGATAAACTACCCTATAATTTGAAAAACGAGATATTTTCCACAGAATAAAAATAAAGTTTATACTATAGTAAATGTAATGTTGCACATTAATTTTCACTGTCCTATAATCACTTGTAACAGATACAATACTCAAACTACCTCATATTTATTATTTCAAACCTCTAGGTTTTTTAGAAGGAGATATAATAAATTTTAAAAATTATGTGACACAAAAAAAGCTTGATTAGTCCTCATTGCATTTCACCATCATCTTTCTTACCTAGATTTTTTTTGCATCTAGCTATTTACTACTTACTAGTTAATAAAATGAAAATATGTTTTAATCATTTTAATGTATTTAAACACAACTTGAAATACATTAGTACTTATACATATAATTATTATATGGCACTAACTGGCCAGTCAGTACTAGTTGTCAAATGTGAAACAAAAATGTCATCATTATACAATGATTAAATCTTTAAATAAATTTATATTGATAATAATCCCGCAGGGGCTCTTTGTGGTGAAGCATTAGGTGAGTAGCAACCACTCAGACCTCACTATGGGGCCAAGGCCCCATCTTCGTGCTTGCTTTAACCAGCTGGCAAAGAATGGAGATTGCTAGAGCTAAGACTCAAGTTCCAGGGGTGGAAATAATAAACAGCCTAATGTTGGAAGTAGCTTCAGTAAACCTGTAGCCAACTTCTCGACACCCCTTAGACACTCACAACATTGCGATGGGCAGACTCCATATACCCCATAGTCCCAGATCTCTAGTTCTTACATTTATAGCGTTTTTTTTTTTTATAATATTACACCATTTCATTTTTATTAATATTGCATACATTTAATTTTTTCATTATTTTTTCCATGAATCAGTTCAAATAGCTATGAAATGATTTGAAACATATATAAATAATAAAATATTCATTATTATAATTAAATTTTTTAATAAAATAAATATTTAAAACTGAAAGAATTTCTTTTATACAGTCATCACAATAATATCATAGTATTACAATCTGCAATATTAAATTCATTAGGTTCTAGAAAATATTAGATAAGTACTAGGCCAACTGGGTTTGAGAAAAATAACATATTGCATTTTTAAAATAGGAAAATAATAAAGTATTTGGAAACATATAAAGTGCTTTCAAAATTTTATTTATTTACTAGCGTTTTCCCCACAGCTGCACCGCGAGCATAACCCTAGGTTAGCGTAGTATAGCACTGACACATTAGACAGGTGACTTATCTTTCATATTGACAATCTAATTCTAATGTTTTGTTCAGTAATAAACATATATTTTTGAATTTTTTTAATCATGCACAATTGCGTTCTTTTTTACCTTAGAAGTAATATCAATAGTTTATTAATTATCCATATGTCTTCTTCTGGAATAAAATAATAAAGTATTTTTGGCAACCCTATTTGTACTATTGACAGAGTTTGAGTAACTCAATATAAATAAGACTATTAAGGTCTCTATCAAAAAAATTACAGTAAGTTTGTGGTTTCTTTAAGTACCATAAAGAAGCATGCAAACTTACTCTAACTCTGAAAGCATAAGACCGTTATTCTGTGGTTATTAGTAATAATTTTTTTAGCCATTTGTTGTCTGAAAAAAATTATAACAAAATAAACTCAACAGAACAATAATTATAGGATACCTAGTTTATGCATATTTTAGACCAGAAAGCTCATTTATATACCTTATAGTATGACACTTTATTCATGCATTCATAGTCTCACCTAAAATACTTTCACAGTACAAAAATGGAATTTAGAATGAAAGCAAACCCATTCAAGCGTTCTTTAGTAATTCCGGTTACTGTTTCAACAATAGTTGTAGTGAATATATAGTCTTTACTTGGTTTTTCAAATTGGATTTTATTTGTAACAATAAATAAATATATTGTGACCAGCTAAATAAACTAGACCAGTCTGTAAACAATATCGTGTAAGCCATAAAAGTATTCCACGGGATAATATATAACTATAACAATTCTATATTGCGTGAACAAAGAAAATATATACCAACTGGTATTATAATGGCTCAAGGTTGTCAAAAAGATGACCGAGGTAGGTACGAAGTGGAATGTCATTTCTTGGATATTTTGCGCAGTAACTTACCTCAACTAAAACCGACGAATACACCCAAAACACCGTAATCCAAACCCTGCAACTAGAACCCACGAAAACTGTTCACAGGATAGAACTGCTGATAACGATTATCTTTCATAACACGAAAAAATGCAAGACCATCGGAAACAGAACACAAGCAAAAACATACCAAATCGACCAAGAAAGTATGTATGACAGAGATGGGTTTATTTATTGACATTGCTGGTCTTTGACAACTTCGGACTTTATTTATATCTCTTTCTTATTTTAAGGATGAGAAAAAGATAGAAATAGTACATTTAAAAAAAACTGTGTGTGAGGAGGATAGAATTGAGAAATTCTACCCAAGTGCGAATCAGCTGTTGCCCATTGACAGAAAAATACATAAAAATAAGGGAGAAGTTTAATTCACTAGCACTTTTGCAATAATAATTTATTATGCCAGAATTATAGATTTACATAACTTTATACAAGCTTTATACACTTTTAATATTGCCATTGAAATATCTTGAAACTTTAAATTAGCTCCACACAACGGCATCTGTTGACGAACAGGTAATATTATATTAATTACAGTTCGGTGTTAAAATAAATTTAAAAGGTAAATAACAGATGTCTGTAGCTTTAAACATTTCTAAAATAATACTTGAAATAAATAATTATTAATTCAAAGCGGAGATTGCAAAATTCGATTTTAAACATTAAATTATAATAATGTATCCCAATTATAAAAAAAAACACTGAAACGTGAAATAATTATGCGAAGTCATACGTTTCTAAAACACAAGGAAAGTAACATTACAGGGTTCCGTTGGAACAAATAGTAAAAAGGGAATCATTAAAATTTTGTCATTTCTATCCAATCTGTCTACTTATCTGTCCATATATGTAATAGCTATTTTATGCAGAAATAATTGTTTAATCGATGAAATTTGGAAGAAAATTTTAGAGCTCGTTGCGTACTAGGAGAGTGAAATTGCATGATGTTAAAAATTGGGGATGGTTTTTTAAATTTTACATTAAAAGAAATAGATGCTGGCAAAAACTTCAAATGTTTCTATCAAATATTATAATTAAGAAATAGAAAATTGAGATTTGAGAACGAAATACGTTGCCACTACAGAACTTTTGCTTTACGCGGATCATTCGCACTTACCCGTTTTCCAATTGTCATTTAACGTCATAATGTCTAGCGATGCGCAAACTAAATCACCAATGAGATCAGTGATTTATAAATCTTTTTCCATAAAAGATGCAAATCACTCCTTTAAATCTTTAACTCTTTTAAATCTTTGGTTTCGAATGATATTATTTATTCAGTTGACCGGTTTGAAGCTTTACAGTAACGCCACAGAGTTTAATTTACTGTGTATCATCATTGTATTTCTTAGAGTGCGCATGTTATCTCTTTTCAATTCACAATATCCTGTATCTATTGTCTCATACTACATCTAAGTATCTGATTTGTTAGTTTTCATCATTCCATGTGACTAAAATCAATCTTATCGTAGTGAGTTAAAGATGTATTTTCCAACCAAAGATTTAAAGAGTGATTTCGAATTTTGAAAGATTATACATCTTTTAAATCAATCACTCCTGAGTTACACATCTTTAATAATGTCATTTTTGCGCTAATCCGTAAGCGGACTTTTGTCTCGTTCAATTGTGAATTGATTATTAGTTTTGTTTAAATATTTTATATTATAGAGACAATTGTTCATATATTGGTTAAAATTCACGCCAATTCCAAAATTTAAATAAACATTGAGCTCATCATCCCAGACGCTTATAAGTGAATTGAAGATTCGCTTCAAAAATTGATTTGTCGACTATCATAACCTTTCGTCATTGTGAAGAGACTAATTACGTCTAATTAGTTCAAAAAAATATAAAAACAGCAACAGTGAGTACAATGGCGAAGGAGGAGGATGACGACAACTTGCCGGATAAAGATGCGGCGAAAGAATTTTATGCGAAATATGAACCAAAGGAGATCATAGGCAGGTGTGTGGTTTGATATATTTCCGACTGGTTATCACTAAATTGTGCCGTGATCAGTCTAGGAGTTGCGTTTGTGCCAATTTCTGTTAACTAGGAAATTATTTAGAGCGCCTGGGCATCAATATAAGTGTTGTTACTCATAGGTCTTCTCTCTGACCTTGTAGGTAATATTTGTTTCCGTTGCTGCAGTATTTTTGTACATCTTCGAAACACCGATTTATTTTCCGATTAGGAAACCGGTTTGTTTTCAAATAGCGTTCTAATTACTTTTAAATTTGATAAGATTACTAATTTTTTATTGTATTCTGTTTTTGAATACAACAATAATTGTTATTTACAAATTGAATTTATAGTATTGTTTGTGTATGAAATGATAAGGTAAATAATATTTTTTGGTGTAAGAACAGTATACTCAACAATAAATTATAAACTAACATATTAAAAGAAGTTAATTAGTTCAACCTAATTCAGCCTCAACTATATTGAAGTCATGTTATATATTGTCCTCCTTGACATATCCATCAACGGTGAACCTTGTCAAGTCCGACTGTGCGAGCGCAGGTGGGTAGCGAAACCAAATTTGACTTTAAAAGTTCCTCTCTGAGGAGTGCAATACAGCCGTCCTGAGTCATATTTATAGCTGTAGGAAATTTTAGAGTGGTTCTTTTTGATAAGGCATTGCTTGTCAGAGTGTTGATGTGCTATGTTTAGAAGGCAGCAAGAGCTTTAACAGTAGAATTACACCACTCCCTTCTTTGCATAGCAAGATCTTCCCAATCGGCACTTGGGATGTCACTTGTGCTCACCTTAAACAGTTTTCTGATCTAATATCCATTTTGTTATAGTTTTCATACACTGACAGTGAAGGAAAACATCCTGTTGAATCCTGCACATAGAGATAATATAAACTTTTAGAATTGAATGTTTCCCTTAAATGAAAAAAAATGATCAGTAATTATATACCTATTATCATCAAGGATAAAACCATTGTTGAAATTCTTATTTTAAGGGGAATAAGTTCTACAGTAAGAAGATGTATAGAAAAGGAGACAGGTCGAGAGTATGCAGCGAAGATCATTGATCTTAGTCAGGAATCTCAAGATGGAGTTGACACACACACCATGCGAGATGCTACAAGACAAGAAATCAGCATACTCCGAATGGTTGCTGGACATCCATATATTAGTGAGTGAGTTGCTAAAGCCCTATATCACCATTATACAAGTCTTTATTCTTCACAGAGAAACTATCATAAACATTTAAAATTTACAAAAGTAGTTTCACCATCTTCTTTCTTTTGCACCATATCCCAATTATTTGGGGTCAGCACAATATGTCTTTTCCTTCCACACTCCTCTACTCTGACATATCTTCTGTGATATGATGATATACACCACATATCATCATATCATCCTTCAATGCTCCTTCCCATCTATCTTGTACTTTTAAATTCTTTTTGTCATGTGACTTGCATCCCTCCTCATTATATGCCCATACTTAAACAACTCAATCTTCTTCCTCTCAATTTTTCAGAGACAGGTGCAACTTTCAAGGATCCCCTTATGTACTCATTTCTCACATTATTCAAAGGAGTTTCATATATGTGTAAAATTGAGGCTAGTAAGAGTTACAATATATTCACTTCCAAAATTATAAACAGTGTTATTTCAATCTCCTTTATCTTTTGAACTATACAATGAATACTTTAATATAAATGTAAGTATAGTACAACTTAAAAATTATGTTCAAAGAAAATTGATTTTAACAAGAATTATTGTGTGGTTTTTGAGATATTACTGCATATTTTTGTTCAAATAATTCATTTAGGGTTCTATAGCCAAATAAATAAAACAATAGATGTTAGGTGCCTCTAAATAAAATTTCACTGTGTGTGGTATAGATACTGCATATTAAACTCTTGAAGGAATAATGTATACATAGTTGTTGATTAATGGCCTGTTCCTACATCATACCAACCATTTGCTTTACTTTTATTTAAAACAACTTCTGCCCACGACATTGTTCGTATGGAATAATTTAAAAAAATTTAGTCTTTGCATGATGATAGCCTTCCTCAATAAATGGGCTATCTAATACTGAAAGAATTTTTCAAACCAGTAGTTTCTGAGATTAGTGGGTTCAAGCAAACAAACTCTTCAGCTTTGTATATTAGTGTAAGATCTAGCATAAGCAGTATGACAGTACAAGTAAGGTCAAAATTCAACATACAACATATATAAAACATACAGGAACCAACTATACAGGAACAACCATACCATACTATATGTATTTTGTTAAATTTATAGATGTATGTTTGTTTTTACTCTTTAAGTGAACTGTATAGTTCATTGAGATATAAATGATTAAACATTTTTTTTGAATCTCCTGAGGTTGAAAAATTGGTTCAGGCTTTCATATTCCTTTTTTATGGTCTTCAGAACTGAATACATTCAGAAGCATTCTATATGAAGACTGATCCTAATTAGCTGTTGCCTCCGCCTATGTTCTTTTTTACTTTTTATTCCTTGCAGTTAGAAATGCTTAATAAATTATATGTTGTTTCAGTTGAACTGCAAGATGTATTTGAATCAGAGACATTCATATTCTTGGTGTTTGAGTTGTGCAAGAATGGGGAGCTTTTCGATTATCTCACTTCAGTTGTTACACTGTCGGAAAAGAAAACTAGATATATAATGAGGTGAGTTTATGGTTACTTATTATTTATATTAATGTAAATATTAATGTTTCCTTTTTTTTAACTTATATTAATTATTGTCTTGTGAAAAATTATACAATATTCTACCTATAGTTGTTTGCTTGCAAGCTACACCAAGGGTTGGAGTAATAATAATTCATAATGTTGTTTTAATTTCAAAATCAGGACAGTAGTTTCCTGTCTATTCCTCATTCACAAGAAGGCGATTCGTGTTCGTTGGCGCATCCTCATTTTTCATGATTCGTGATTTATTTTTGACGAAGGTAATGGTTGTAAAATTGCCACATTTACACAAATTGCGTATTGCGAAAAATGACGCTTACTTTTTAAATGACAAATCGCTATATTTTTTGATGGACCCGTTGATGCACTCACGCCCCACCCACCTGCGCTCGCACACGACACTGATGGCCGGTTCCTGTTCATTCATTTGCCTCACCATCGGGTTTTTTTTGACATTACTTCTCTATAGAAGTCCTATCCTATGTCAAAATTCAACCGATAGTGAGGCAAATGAATGGCCGGTAAGCTACAGGAACTGGCCATGAGACTGAACACTGAATCAGGAATCAAGTGTAATTGAACATCTTTTCGGATATTTTGACAAATAGCGAAAGGTCTCATTTCTGCATGCAATGTAAACGTGCAACCGTCATGACGTATCGCTTTGTTGACGAATCGTCTTTGACGTTTTCTATGTGAATCGACTTTAAGATAGTTGATATATATTAAAAATATAATTTATTTATTTAAGGCACACCAGCAGCACATACATTATTGTTACATTACAAATCGTTTAATATAAAGTTCTGATGTGTAAACCCATTAAAGGATTGCACAGCAATTACAATTCGAATGTCAATTACTAGTAATTCAATTAATTAATGTCAATATTATGCATATGTCAAGTACAAATATAGTTTGGCGTAAATGAATGAATAACGGTGTCAAAATTAATAAAGTAAAGCAAAAAAAAAGTGCAAAAAGAATTACATTACAAATATATATTTAATTAAAAATGGAAACATGACCGGCCTATCAAATGCTCAAATGCCGTATGAAATAATGATACTGTTTTACTTATTGTCAAAATCGGAGACTCCTTTGAGTAATTTTAGCCATTTCACATAGTTAAGGGTTTGGCCCTGGAGGCCCACTTAAAATATTCAGCCGAAATTAAAACAAAAAATCTTAATATATAGTTATGAGCTACAGGACACGAATTAAAATACCGTTGGATTTACTATAGAATTTATTAGAACTCTAAAAATACCTATAGCACACATACAATTATAACTGGACACTACCAGTACAAACTGCACGATCTAATAACACGCGCAAAGTCCGTCTCTTTATCGCTTATCGAATGTACTAATCACGTCTTACTGGTATCGTCGCTTGACTGTCTAACCCCTCCGTTCGGGCATTGGTTTATAGAAAACTTAACTAAACTAAAGAGGCTATTGTCTAATTGCAAATTTTAAACACAAAGTAAACAAAAGAGATCCAAATGCGGGACAGTTAATTAACCAGGTGTGTATTCATTTTGTCGGCATGTAACAATATCTTTGCTTATCATCAAAATGGTAGAATGTGTTGCGCCTTTGATCTTTATTGTATCGATACTATATTTACAGTTACATATATAGTTGTTTAGGGAAACGTGACTTTTCAAATTACCGCAAGGACCAGTCCTTATGTTTGGCGTTAGTTAAAGACCAATATTTTGGCTAAGGCTGAAGGATTATAAAGTACAGCTCCTTACGGGAGTATTTGTTTTGAAGATTATTGTAAAAGTTAAATATTCATTCATCATATTTGACACTGGCTACATCACGAAACTGTGGATAGTTCATTCATGTCTTTCAATTTGGATGAAGCAACCAAAGTCATTCATTACCCATCACATTGAATCATTTAATTTGATTGAATGTCCTGTCAACCATGTATTAATTCAATTTGGTTGAATTTATTTTGAATTTAGTAAACATAGTGATTCTAAGTAATAAGATTTTAATTGTTTTTATATACAAATTAAAATTAGTGGTCGCCCGTGGTCGAAATTTGACCATAATAATTAATATCAAAGTTTATAACTTCTATAATCACAGATTTCGCCAAGGCTACATACATTGTTAATTTGACTTGAACAATAAACAAAAGAGTATATATATATGTGTGTGTGTGTGTATGTGTGTGCCAAATACATGGTAGTATGTGTAATTGTTTTTTTTATTGATTTAATGTATTTTGTATGCATTATTTAAAATAAATATTAGCATTCGTCGCTTCTTCACTATATAAACTATAAGTGTAAGAATACAATTTCCTGCGGCCCGGCGGCCTGTCGTAAGAGGCGACAAAACAACCCACAGCACGACAGCATTTGCCCGACTGGATGGCTACCACCTCTGGTTTAAAGTATGTCGCCATAACAACATTGAGTTGTGTTCAGGCATTAGTGACCAGGTTCCAGTGTCCTTTAAGAAAGCAGCAGCGCCTTTGTAGCACCTTTGGTGTTACAAATGTTCATAGGCGATGGTAACCGCTTTCCATCAAGTGGGCCGTCTGCCTGTGTGCTGATTTACTGCAATAAAAATAAAAAAGTTGTATGAAATTTCATACTCCTCCGTCCTTGCAATTATAGTAAAAAGGGGTTCAAAGTTTTTGCTTCATGCATAAGTATACAAATACACAATTATTATTTATTTCGTAGGAAAGTTAACAAGTTACTTTTTATGAGTGTGTCAGCCATAGCGTCCTATTTAACATAGACTTAAAACTAAAAGACAATTCAACCCTCCTCCAAAACTCAAATGATAATTAAACCTACACGCATACGCAATTAATAAATTAACGACTGTAAAGAGATCCTCTCAAATCATATTCCATATCTTGTTAATGACGTAAATAGCTTGTAATGTATGTTAATTATGTACATGTTTATTTATGCATGTTTGCATACGGGTTTTAGATAACTAGTGGGCCGTGGCCACGTCCCTACTAATAAAAAGTAAATAAATATGAAGAACGAACCATTTTCCTTAAAAAAAGTGACGCGCGTCCCGCATAAAACCTGCCCTAATACTAGATACTATTTTGAAAAGAAGTAGGGCGGAGTAAGTAAGTTACCCTAGGCAGGCTCTGGAATGGAGAGAATTGACCCCAGACGAAGGTGAGCCCACATCAACCAGGACTTTGGCGTTAGCCACGGCTTGTCCCGGGTATATGACGACAGAAAGATCACCGTAATATTTTGAAAGAAGGAAAGAAAGTAAAAAAATATTTATTTAGAAGTACATACAAACCAAAAAATACTTATAAATAAGACAATACAACTGTGAAATGAATTTCTAAATCAGTCTTAACTCAACATGATGCTGGTTGACTCAACAAGCGCTGGTCTTCCGATAGGGCCGTTACAGTGACTCCAGGACTCACTTTTGTTGGTACTCCGGCAAGAGCAACCAACCAGCGTCACTACCATGTCCCCGAGTAGTGCAGTGACCGTAAAGGGATTCACCTTATTGAAAAAGGCAGTCTCCAGACTAAAAGTAAAGAGAACTTCCCGCCGAAATTTTCTGTCTGCGCTTACGACACGGGGTCGTTTCAGAAAGGGCGTTAGAATACTTCGAGGCCGGCAAAGCGTTGGAAGCGTCCGTATTGTCGCAAACGTCCTAGCGACAATACGGACCGGACGGCCTTGCTTTTGGCAATAAAAAATATATACAATATTCAAACCCTTAGAAATATGGACGCTTACCACATTTACATAGAGATAATGTTGTTGGTAGAATTACATATTTTTTTAATTGCAATGGAAAGTGGTTACTATCGCCTATTGACATTAGCAACACCAGAGGTGCCGCCAATCTGCTGCTGACTTCAAATCAAAAACTGGAACCTGGTCATTGATGCTGGAAACAATTAGACCAGCGTGAGTAGCCATTCAGACGGGCCAGGCCGCCCGGCCTCAGAAATTAGTTATCTTTTTCCATTCGTGCACGGATCTTGTTGAATTCAGGTAAAATCATGCGCAAATTGTTATCGGTACGCATTTGCCCACAATTATAATAGAGATATCCTATTAACCCGCTTTTAACTGATCAGGGATTATTTATTACCCTTAACATTGTGCAGATCTAGCATTTTTCTAGGACAGGGTCATTGACGCGATTAAAAATTGGGTCGAATACGTACATTGCTAATTTTACTACAAGACAATCTACTAGATCGATCTAGATAAAAAGACTTGGGTGTAAATATACCAAGCTATATAATCAAATAATTTATGGTTAATCGAAACGGTCTGCCCTTAGGTTTCGAAACGAAAATACGTTACATATTTCTATCATATTTTCCCCAACTCCCAACTTCATTGTCTCACTCAATTTTCTACTCTGCAAATTATCAGTTATTCTGGTCTGCAGATATCCTGGAAATCCACTGAAATTTCTGTCATCCCTGTATTAAACCAACTGAATAATATTATATTTGTCATAATTAATCTCAGTTAAACCCTAGCTTCGTCTAGTAGTTGCTAATTCGCAAATGATTTGATGATTTTTTGACGCGAACTCAGAGAATAATTTGCTGTCTCTGGAAATTCTTTATGTACGCCTCAGGATTTATGGGCAGACACGTAGTGTGGGTCTCGCGGCTGTTGATGTAAACACACTGAAACCATCCTGATCCATGATCCATCCTTCCATCTCCCTAATGCAAGGTCATAGTGTAGCAGCATAGCTAGCACTGCAACTGTGGCAGACGTGGGCCCCTTTTTTTTTTACATGGGGAAATGCGTTGTCGCATCGTCAGCCGCGCGGGGGATCATGCGCGGCCGGTATGTAGGGCTCCCCGACGCCGATTAATCAATACGAACGGTGCCGGTATACCCACTAAAACCCCATGGGAGCCTTCTTTCCGCCTAGCGCCGGGGTCGCGGTACATGCGCGAGCTTAACACGCAACCCCGGCAGCGGCTGGCCGCCTCGTAAACAGAGGCGGCCTCTCCTGTGTGCGGGCCGGGGAATGACGTTTCCCCGGCCCTGAGAGGGACGCGCGGCTACCTCTCGCGCCCTCTCGCGGCATCAGTGCGGGCGGAGGTCATGTTAATCCCCCAGACCTCGACGCCCGCTGCCGCCCGCCCGTGGCTGCCAGGAGTCACGGGCGCTATCCTCCTTCGGTGGGGGAGGGGGAGGCTGCGAGGATTGCTCCTGCGCCATCACCCCTCCCTCTCCTTCCTCTCCCACCGCGCCGCTTCGCGCTCAGCAGCGTCAGCGGTGGGGGGGGGGACTTCGCGATAGGGGGAGGGGGAGGCTGCGAGGATTACTCTTGCACCATCATCCCTCCCTCTCCTTCCTCTCCTTTTCCCTGCCACCTCGCGCTTACAGCAGCGTCAGGGGTTGGAGTTGGGGGAGGTCACCTAGCTTCGAAAGGGAAGAGTGTTTTGGGAGGAGGTTTGGAAGGAAGGGAAGGCCTTTAGGATGAGGAGGCGGAAAAGTGGGACACCACTGTCACGGAGTGAAGGGGGGAGTGTGACAGTGGCCGCTCGGGGCCCCGGGGATGCATCCCCTTGTACCGCATCCTGGACGGAGGGGAGTCCAGGGCGGCACCCCCTGGGGGGACAGACGTGGGCCCCAGGCCAACCTCTTCCATATTACCGAAGAGTAAGCCCTCCTCTATCTTCTATACAAAATGGCTACAGTCACATCTTTTATACGTTTTTTAACATGTCATTTTTTTATTAAAACGAAAAAAATAAAATAATTAGAGGCATTATAAAATTATAATTAACATGAAAGAATTACCCTCAGTATACGTAGTACCGAAAATAAATAAATACTATTTATAATGCTGATAGCATATTGTTTTCAAGTTATTTCAGTCCTGTAACAATCGTGACCTTTGAAAATATCCACTTTATGGTTTGTTTACCTTTTGTTTCACGGCTCCCAGAACATGGTAAAAGTCCTTTTCGCATTTTTGCGTTAAGCGGGACAAATATTTTTTTTTTTAAATAATACTACATAAATAAGATTAAAATTACTTTTAAAATACGGTTATAACTATATAGGTTACAAAGCAATCGATAAAGAATAAATTTCATTTAAAACAGTTTTATTAAATCAGTGATATAAAATATGGTAATATCTAACTAGAAAACAGTATGAGGTCTAACTAAAGTGATTACATTGTCCAACAGGCAAATAGAAATCAGGAAGTTTACTTGATGTTCAGAATTATTTAATAAAGTTTTATCTTTGTAAACAAATTAAGGACATAGATTGATTACGTATTGGAAATTGTAGAAGTTGTTTACTTGCGAGTACTTTTAAATATGGTAAATCGGTCATTGAAAGTCTACACAGTAAACCGCCAATATAAACATCGGATAGCAATGTAACAAATAATTGTAAGAAGTTTAACGGAGAAAGAATACAATTTCCTGCGGCTGAGCGGCCTGTCGTAAGAGGCGACAAAACAACCCCCAGTCAGGTGGTAAGGTTTGCCTGTCTGAATAACTACAATCTATTCTAGAGTGTGCCGCCATAAAAACGAGTTGTTTTGCGTTATTAGTGGCCAGGTTGCAGCCTCCCATTAATGAGAGACAGCACATTTGTAGCGCACCTTTAATGTTACAATTGTACATAGGCGATGGTAACCGTTTCCCACCAGCTAGAATCTGTCCGCTGAACTCGTGCAATAAAAAAATAATCAAATTAAGTCAACAATCCAGACAAAAACATTCAAAGGCCGATGCAATTTTAACCGCCTGTAAAATCCTTGAGATTCACTTTCATTTACGCGGTTGAATCGTGAGAAATACCAACTTTACATGAGTCACGCTTAATTGTAATTAACATAGTAAACAGTGAACATACTATGAGTCTGTTTTATCTAATATATAAAATTCTCGTGTCACAGTTTTCGTTGCCATACTCCTCCGAAACGGCTTGACCGATTCTCATGAAATTTTGTATGCATATTGGGTAGGTCTGAGAATCGGCCAACATCTATTTTTCATCCCCCTAAATGTTAGGGGTAGTCCACCCCTAAATTTTATTATTTATTTTTTAGAAAAAAAAATTAATTTCTATTTTTTTATGATACAACATACAAAAATACATACAATCCTCAGTTTTAACCCTTCTACGATAAACCCCTATTTTTTACCGGGCAGGACGACGTCTGTCGGGACAGCTAGTATTCTATATAAATGTTGTTAAAACTACAATATATTGATGAGGATGCGAATAGCTCTCATACTGAGACTTATAGAAAATTATGAGGAGTAGAAGAAGAAAAAGTTGGAAAGCGGCTTCTGAGCTACGAAACAGATGTTTCCGATACAATCGAAATTTAAGACTAAGATGATAATGTTAGTTAGTGTGTAGGTCCGAGCACATTTACCAGGTTTTTTTTTATATTGCGAACTTGATAATACGGCCTTATGGAAATGATGGCCTCTGTGGTTGAGCGGCTAAGCCTTTGCCGGCCTACCTCACTCGGTTTTTCTGATTTCTGTTAATTCCAATGGAGCTCCTGTAGCACGCAACTCTATCTTTATAAATATTTATAAGCGAAATATTCATTTCGTGTAACGCTATTGCTGCTAATCGTAATGCCAGTTTTTTCTACTATTATTCTGCCGCGACGTTATCGATAAGATATTATAGATTTAGTGGAATAAGAATTTTGACACGATCACGATGGATGGATGGTCACCCGTGCAGGAACGGAGAAAGAATATAATTTTCTTCCGCCGGGCAGCCTGTCGTAAGAGGCGACAAAACAACCCACAGCCAGGTGATTGGGGTATGTCCGTCTGGATGGCTACCACGCATGATTAAGGATATACCACCATAACAACCTTGAGTTGTGTTTCGGTATTAGTGCGCATGTTGCAGTCTTCCTTAAGAGAGCAGCAGCACATTTGTAACACCTTTGGTGATCCAAATGTTCATAGGCGGTGGTAACTAACCGCTTTCCATTCAGCATGGCTTTACCACGTAAAAAAATTAAAGGTTTGTTTTTATATGTAAAGATTAATTGCAGACATTTTTATTGTGATAGCGGTTTGTATAAAAGCATAAAGTTGGTCAAAGACCAAACGTTATCTCTGTCCCGAAACGACGACTATGACGTCTAATAAACCCCAACTTTTCAAACATGTCGGACAAACATTGACCCTGCGTAATGAAAACAAGTGCCTATTTAAGTATTACGAGCTGCGTCATATTAAATAACGCATCTTGTACACTAGGTGTGTATGGTATACATAAATAAATTTTCTATTCTTACATACGTATTGTTACGAGTGCGGGACGCGAAATAAAATGCCGTTGGAATTACTATAGAATTTATTAGAACTATACAAACACGTATAACACAGATACAAATATAACTGGATACCACCAGTACAAACTGCACGAGTCAATAACACTCGCAATGTCCGTCACTATATCGCTTATCGAATGTACTACACACATCTTGCTCGTATCGTTATCGTCGCTTGACTGCCTCATCCCCCCCCCCCCGTTCGGGCACCGTTTTATACTAAACTGTACAATACAATAATCCACCGCGTGGGCTAAAGTTTCCGAGAAACCGTAATCTGCACACCAGCGACCATAAACAAGTACAATAACAATAGGCTATTGTCTAATTGCAAATTTTAAACACAAAGTAATCAAAATACGTCCAAATGCGGGAAAAGTAATATAAAACCAGGTGTGCATTCACTTTGTTGGCATGTAACAGTATAAAGATGTGACCGCTGGTAAGAATTATTGACACCAAGATTAAATGATTAATGTATCAAGATGGGCAACACATAAATGTTATAGGCGACTGTTCGCTGTAGGTGGCGAGTGGCTTGTCTGCTTGTTTACCCAACCGTCCCACATAAAAAAACAATTACATAGATATTAGTGATAATTGACAATCTGATAATACGGCTATCTATCTATATGGATAATTAATAAGTGAAACTTATTTTGTGCTTTTACAAATGAAATATAACGTCAAGTCTATTTTTCTGTGATAGTCATTCTAATGCATCACAAAAAGAACTTTAAACTGACAGATTGTTTTAAGGTAAGGTAGGGGAAAAGGAAGTGAATGGATTGTGTTAAGGATGTAACATGATTTTTTTTGGTAACATCTACGATCTACGGGGACGTAGTCCAGAATAGAAGAGTTTAGAAGGAAAACCAATATTGTCTCGGCCCCAAATGAATCGCTCACTGATATTATACACATGAAATTGGGTTTGTTTGGATGCTTGTATGTTCCTCCTTTACGGCCATGACCACGATGAACCATCGTAAAACTTGGTATAAATATTACGAATATGGGATAATTTTACACTTGCGAAACTGAGGGGATCTCTGTATTGTCTTTGATTTGAACTAGTTTTAGATAGAGTTACTTTATATGATAGGTACATCTTTAGATGGACTTAAGGATGCTTTTATCCCTCAAAGATTAAGCCATTTCGTAGGATGGTATGGGAAGTACACGAGCGCTACCGCGTGAAAGTCATTAGTTATTTTATTAAACCTGCTTATTTGAAATTACTATAACTTCATATATTTGCTGCATTTTGATTAAGTTTCTAGTATCTTTGTTCATAGTATTGTGAGATAGGTTGGTTATACGCTACTAACAATACGGATTACATAGAGTACAGTCATTTGCAAGCTTTTGCGCAGTTCTGTAGTCCTAGTAATTAAAGCAGTGTTTATTTAGTATTATCTATTTTTAAATTATGGCTGTTAGTGTGGTAAATATAAATATAGAGGATTTAGCTAAATTTAAAGAACAAGTTGCGTGAGTGTTAATTTTGATTTTCAATTTTAATTATAGACTAAAGAAATATTTGGATAGAAATATTATTACTAATTAATTCAAAAGGCTAATAATTTAGTGCGGCATAGATTTCTTTCATCATTAAGGTAACGGAACTAATTGTGAATTTTTTAATAAAATAAATCTATTGTGATTATTATTTAAAATTTGAGTACTTTATTGAAGTAGTACATTAGATACACATAACAAAACTTTGAAAATGTTGAACTAAAACTATTTTACACTTTAAGAGGTTACTTTAAGTTACCACTGTTAGTTATAATTATTGAATACATAATTAATTTTCATTTTAATGTTTCTTTGTTTAGATTTTGATAATTGTTTTATTTTAATTCCTAATTTATAGAGCGTGTTGAATGTAATTTATTACATTTTTGTTATATCAGAAACAATAAGTTACCAACGTTTATGATCAAAACTTAATACCGGTCTAAATTAATTGCATGCAACAGGAGCAGTAAATGATTTTGTAAATGAACCCAATGCCAAGTTTGTGTAGATTGCTGCTATTGCTGGATAAGATACGTCTTATTGAGCTCCTATTGAGCTGAAATTTTACATGCATATGTATATCGCGTGACAGAGAGTGGAACTGATCTGATGATGGAGTCAGAAGGTATAGCCATAGGAACTCCTGTAAAAAACACGATAGTCCCGTCGTGTTTGGGCTCGTTTTACTTGTCTTGACTAGCACTCTGCTGCTACATGATCCAGGATCTCAAAAGCTTGTATTTAAAAACCTTTAAAAAAAAACTTATTTGGAACTAAAATTAAACGAACTCCTGTGCCTCAATGTTCCATTTCTAGAGCGTGTTAAATGTAATTATTACGTTTTTGTTATACTACTATCAATAATATAACAATTGCTATAATGGAAACTCAGTACCGGTCTAAATTAAGTGGAGGCAACAGTAGCAGGAAATAATTTTGTAAATTAACACCAAATACAAGTCAGCGCAGTCAAGCGAAATCAATAATAGATGCTAACATTTGAAATGAAATGCTGCAGCTCAATGTACCATAATAATTCCTAGCCCGCGGAGTGGGTCTTTCATCGCTAAGTACCATTTTTATAATATTTTTTAAGTAGATAAAGCCACGATACGACGGGCTTGACGTATCCTGGTGTATAAAAACCCAAAATCGTTTTTTTTTAAATGCGAAAATCTAAACAAAACTGCTAATCTTAATTAAAAATCCCATTAATTATAAATGACCGTCTTTAGAATCTTTGGCTAGCAAAATTGTATAACGGATATAAATAAAAATTTTAGAAATTTAAACATAACTTTTGTGGTTAAGTCCCGCGCGAAGAAGTTCGCGGCCCCAGCTATCTATAATATTATAAAAGTCTAAACAAGCTGTTGTGTCTACATTACAGCTACTTAAAAAAACACTGGAATAAGCTATATCAACGACGGAGAACACGACGCATTTTTTAGGTTTCTTGTCTGTTTGTTCGGTATTCACTTAAAAACTACAGGGCCGATTTCGATGCTGTTTTCGCTGATCGATAGCTAATTTTTAGACTTAAACTACTGCGCTACTTTTTATCCTGGGAATCCCACGGAATTTTTCTGGTAATGATTTAAAAAGGCCAGTAAAAAAAAACGAATTATATACCGTGATTTTTTTACTGATCGATAACAAATTTAATGTAATAAAATGTATAATATTTTTATCCCGGGAATTTTGCCGGGAGCGATTTGTAGTTGTTCGAGTACGTAAAAATTAGCTTTTACGTCACAGTTTTCACAAAACGATAGCTTACATTCTTTTGCAAATAGTAATTGGCGGTATTTTTTATTTCAAGGGAATCCCGCGAGAATTTCAAGTCAAGCGTGGACGAAATCGCGGCCATATCCTAGTATTAAATATATAGGAAATACTATTGAAGTTTATGTGGTATATAACATTTAATACATAGTCATTTCATTGCAGACAAGTACTGGAAGGTGTCCGGCATGTCCACAGTAAAAGCATAGTCCACAGAGACTTGAAACCGGAGAACATTCTTCTCGATGATCAACTTAACGTGAAGATCACAGACTTCGGCTTCGCGAAAGTTCTCCAGGACGGGGATAAGTTGTTTGGTAAGTTAATGGGCGCTCGAAGTTTTTAGTTTGGTTTGTGACAATTTATCTTGTATATAAAAATTGGGCTTCCGATCTTTGTATACGCAAAACTCGAAAGTAGTCGATGGATTGATTTGAAATTTTTACATAAATTTTAAGGAAAGTGTGTTTTAACATACTGTATAACTCGTTTGTTAGTGGTGCTGTAGTGCCAGAAAATTACATACCAGTTACTATGTACAAGGTGGGGAATTTCGACTGTGGGGTCAGTTCGAATACCTCTCATTTTGTACCTTTCTTAAACAGAATTTAACGCCAAGTACAATGCGAACCTAGAGTTAAATGGTGTCGCTTTACTGACCAAATTGTTGTCGTCGTAGCTATTCAAACACGGAAATAACAAGACATTTACGGAGGTCTCCCATTGACGGACTACTATATATACATTTGAACACGAAAATCATTTTTCGCCGTCAATATTTTGTATGCTCATTAGAATAATCTGTATTTACTTCCATTATAATTTACATTTGCTTGAGACATAGCGAAGCATTGCCGACCTAGGTAGTTTAACATAAAATTCGGTCTAGGAAGGCATACCCCTTCGAGGGTACAAATATATTACTTTTTCCACAAGCTGCCAGCTGCTATTAAAATTGCCGCGCCAAAACCAAGAGAATTGTATCATCTCTTTTATTCTAATACAAATTTTATATAGTTAGAGGGAGAAAGCATCAGTTCAACGTTCGTTTCAATTATCTGTATTTGACCACAAATTTTTGGTGCTTCCCAGTTAGCCGTGTGTACACTCCAGAACAAATTTGTGATGGTTGCGTCTTAAAAAGTTCCCCTTACATACCTATTTTTACCTTCATTATGATAGTATAATATTAACCAGAGATGTTATGGATCGATTTAACCGTAATCGAAACCATAGGATATCCGAAACTGTAACCGAAAAAGATATAAAAGTTTCGGATAGGGGTGAACTCTGTTAGTATTCCTAGAGAATATTTACGTTGACATTTAAATGCAAGTTATGACAGCTGTTAGTCCTCCGTGTCGCCACACTAGTCGTCAAATCGGTACCTTGTAATTGTTTGTTTTATCTTTTTACAATTCCTAAAAAATGAATATCCGTAACAGTGACCATGCGACACTATCTGGTAATCCGAAATAGTTTCATATATTTTTTTTTGTATAGGTTCGCGTTTGACCATTATCTCGCTCAGTATCGAGCGGAGTTATAATCTAAGATCGAGCACGCTTACCTAGAAGGTACCTATTCACACGGGACTTCGGGACACTTGTTTCGGGAACAACAGACTCCGGCAGTGTGTTCCACTCCTTTGCAGTGCGCATAATGAAGGTGGACTCAAAACGCTTTGTTCGTATAGGTGGTATGTCTACCATATAGGGATGCCGCATTCATGAAGGGATAAGATTGAAAAGCTCCAATGCACTCTCTTCAAAATGTATCCGATAAGCAGCCAACCCTGCGTCGATGGTCGAGACTTTGAATTATGTCATTGAATAGCTGGTCGTTGCCTAACGCCTTCCTGGCTCTTCGCTCATTCCATTCTAGGGCCTCGAGTTGATATTTAGCCGAGCCATCCCAAAGGTGAGAACAGTACTCCATACATGCTCATATCCGTTATCCTAACTGAAATCTGTATAATATTATTCATATACCCGTATTCTTATCCTTAACATCTCTGGTATTAACTACAGGTAGAGCTTTGTGTTCTGTTACCATTGTTTAAAAACGAGATGTAATGTAATAAGTCTACCAAACACGTCACAGTGCGTGACCTTTTTTCACTTAAATTGTGAGAAATATAACAAGTATTTTGTACTCTATTGATAATATTATAGTAAAGCGGAAAATGCCTGCTTTAAAGAATTTCTCGACGCGTTCCAGGGGAGAGTCGGCCGAGTGCTTGTCTGATCACGTGCACTTTAAATTTGTGGTTGAAAAAAACGTGTTAACAAATTGAACATAATAATTTCATATGTTAAGGCACGGGCTATCAATACTTAAAAATATGAATTGATTGACAAAAAATTAAAAGCGCTACAAATGCGCTGCTGCTCTCTTAAGGGATTTCTGAACTCGATCCTTACAAGCTACACTATTATCTAGTGTTGTAATATAGTATGTGCTTTTTTCTTTTATAAGCCGATTCCATTATTGCCAAAGGTTGACTTTACAAAAATCTAATGATACCGCTTTAGTTTTCTACTCTTCTTTAGAATCTTGAGTGTTTTCCGTTATGGCACGAGAGTGAGCAACGACGGAAAAACAAGAATTTCAAGAAGGCCAGTTTTTAGATATGCTATTCCTCTCACTCTCCCGGACGTCATACGGGCAGTCTGGCTGACGGCAGTGGTTGCGTTAATCAGTGCGCATCGTATCTGTACAGGGAAAACATCAATTTTTCAAAGCATTTTAATGTTTCTTTTTTGCTTATTATTTATTATTTATTTAATTATACCACATCACTTTACACTTTTAGATCGGTCTGGCTGAAGGTTGACAATTGAATTACTGTTTGGGAAATTAATTTTGGGTTTGTAGCTATTTAAATAACGTCATATAAAAATTTCAGCCATACTAAAACAAATTGTAAAAAAAAATCAATTCTGAATTGGCGTCTGGCACGGTTTAAACAACAACAAAAATGTCTGGCAATAATAGATTCATGTGTCAAAAATTCCAATCAAAATAATAAGCAAAAAAGAAACCTTCTTAAAATGCTTTGAAAAATTGATATTTTCCCTGTACAGATACGATGCGCACTGATGAACGCAACCACTGCCGCCAGCCAGACTGCCCGAAGGTCGTGCGGGAGAGTGCGAGGAATAGCATATCTATAAACTGGCCTTCTTGAAATTCTCGCTCGAAAACGTTGCCAGCTCTAAGACGATTATTTTTTATAGTATATTGTTTTCGTTGTTTTCTTTGGACTTGGCGCTGAAGGCCTATTTGAGAAATTCACCGATATGTATAGGTATATTAGGGTTGTCTGTCATTTGAGATAGACCTGATACTCGGTGTGTAAACTAATACCTAGCCTTTTAGTAATAATGCTTTTGGTTTTTTCATTTACAGAGTTATGTGGAACACCGGGCTACCTGGCACCTGAGACGCTCAAAGCAAATATGTTTGAAGACGCACCAGGATATGGGAAGGAAGTTGACATGTAAGTTATTTCTGTATTTACTGATTTACCTGTAAGTACTAGTTTGCAATACTTTAGACTGCAATCTGTTGTCCATGTATGCCATTTTTATTTATATTTTATTTGATTTTTTCTTTGTCGCATATTAACTACAGATAATTTACGAATTTCCTTTGAGTCAGGTTTCCCGGCAGAGATCGCTTTTAGTGGTAAGGCCGCCTTTTGTTTTACCAAGTAACTATTGTCTTATTGTGCATTTTTGTAATTTTTGTTTTGGAGAACAATAAAGTGTCTATGTCTAAGTAGTCTGTGTTGCAAATTTGAGACAGAGAGGCATTTTTGAGCCCATTTTATACATCATTGAGATTGATATTTGCTAACAACGGTCAAGACAAAATTGTAAAGAAATCAGCCTTGAAAACAATGTACAGATTATATAAAGTGTACAAGTGGACTGTTTGCTTACAAACAAACATGATGAACATTTTAGTTACAAGATTTTGTTTAACTTGCAATGGATGTATGTATGTAAGTTCGGGTGGAATCTTGCAAGTTAAATTTGTCCAACTTCCCGGTTTCCGATTGAGCTGAAATTTGCACGCATATGTATATCGCGTGACAACGCAATAATATGGTACTATGGAGATGACCTGATGATGGAGTCGGAAGGTGGCCATAGGAACTCCTGTACTAAACATGATAGACCCGTCGTGGTTGGGCTCGTTTTACTTGTTTTGACTAGCACATTGCTGCTACATGATATCCTGGATCTCAAAAGCTTGTATTTAAAAACCTTTTTAATAAAGCTTATTTTATATCTGACATGAGCTGTCCTATATTAGGAGTAATCGGTGTATTTTTTTATAAATTATGAGGTAATCAAGTATCAATTGAGGAAACCATGGCACTAATCTATACCTCCAGTCATAGTTCATTGTCAGATTGATTTGTGCGTATGTTATATAACATTTGTAATACGTCAATTGTTATCAATCGAGACGTTTGCGTAATTCTATTGACTCGATGGGAATATGAGTTATAGTCTCTATGCCCTTTAATAATCAAGGTTTGGGAACGGGTTTAAAATTAACCACTTTTTAAACTTAACTATCGATTTTGTTGAATTACTAGCATGTTCGTTCGCGTTGCCTTGACGTACCACGTTCGCTATATTCGTATATATATATACTAGCTGTCCCGGCAGACGTTGTCCTGCCCTGAAGAAATAAAATTTAGAACCCGATTCCAGCGCCACCTACCGGGTCCAATTGTAAATCTAAACCATCCTCGAATCCCCTTGAACTCACACAAAAAATTTCATCAAAATCGGTCCAGCCGTCTAGGAAGAGTTCAGTGACATACACACGCACAGAAGAAATATATATATATGCTAAGATATGCCCGCGACTTTGTCCACGCTTGACTTGAAATTCCCGTGGGATTCTCAGGATATAATGTACCACAGCTATCGTTTTAGTGAAAACTGCGTCGGAATAAAATATTTATTTTGCATCCGAACAACTACAACCCGCTCCTGGGAAATAGCCGTAGGACTCCCGTGATGAAATATATCACACGTTTTATTACATTAAAGTTGCTATCGATCAGTAAAATAAAGCCACATTCTAAGCACTTTATCTTATACTATTGTTTTAGTAATACTAGTAATTAATACACTCCAATCCACTTTCTGTCAATTTCTATAATAATAAAGCTTAAGAGCCAGTGATCGGTAATTGTCTGCCATTCTTATTTTCCGATAATAATAAGCCTATATTTTAAAATATCAAAACGGCAGCCGTGGTCAAATGGATTTAAAATTCGACAAAAATCTATACTGTCTTACCTTAGCGCTCGTCGTCCACCACTTTGAGTTTAGTGAGTCCCCGTACCCATGGTATACATAGTAGGTATAGGGGCCTCAATGTACAAAAGTTCAGGTCTGGTCAAATACATACAAGTAGCCGATCACTGGCTCTTAAACTATAAGGGACATATAAAAATATCTGAATCTGTCTGTGTGAACTTCACAAATTATAATCATTTCTTAGCAAAAACAATAGATGGCGCTATTTAACGAACCTTTGTTGTTGTTGAAAACTGTATAATTGATGTTAAAAGTCGAACTAAAATTACGACGTAAAGCTTCCATGTGCTTAAATTTTAACTGGTTGATCGGTTTTTGAAAATTTTACTTTTGGCTGTAAAAGGCGTTTGAATATTAAATTAGTGCACACCTAGCCGTGATCACGAAAGAAGACCGTTACTTAAACGGCCGAAACGTGGGGATCAAAATCAAATAAAATACATACATACATTCATAACTTCACGCCAGGTCCCTTGCGGGGTAGGCACGAACAACAGAGCGCCATACAGGCTTATTCTTACACACTTCACTTGCTTCTTTGACATTCATAGCTCAAATAAAATACCGCGCTTAAAACCGTTAAAACGTAGATTTAAATTTAAATACTAAATGAACCATATTTCATAAAATTTGAAAAAATAACAGAACTTCTTTGAACAGAATTTACACGTGTTCTGACTTTATCTATGTACGATTATATCAATAAGATAACAATCTATTAAATGATTGTGATATTACTCCATAATCTAGGAAGAAATTGATTTAACATCTATTAGTTATTGTGTTAATATAGGTTGATATCATAACTACGTGATGTAGGTTAGAATCTAGAATCATTGTCAAGTTAATATTTTTGTATAATAAAATTAACTATATTTTATTTTAATAATTTCAGTTGGGCCTGTGGTGTCATCATGTTCACATTGTAAGTAGGATAGTTATTTATGATATTAGTGCGTAAATTGGTTTTTAATCGAGAGCTTACCAAAGTCACGAGTTACGTTTTTCAACACATTTGGGTGAAAGCAGTACGACAGACGTTTATTATTCAAGGCACGACGTCTGCCTAGACCGCTAGTATTACTATAGGCATAGCTGGGCGTTAATCAAATAGTTAACTTCGTTAAAAGTTAAAGCGTTACATTTCAAAAAATTTTACGCAAGTTAACGTTAATCCGTTAACACGTGATAAAAATTGCATCTTCGTATAAAAACTGTTGGTTCTGTAAGTTAACAGGTTAGAAAGAAAGACGGGTATAATTATTAGTGTCCGTAATATAGGCTTGTTGACAAACAATGTTTTTTCTTTCATTTAGATTAAGGTTTAGAATTTCTTTCATTAAGATAAGTTGCGTTCTGAACGAAACACTAATTTTAAGACGATTTGATAGTAATATAATGACCAATTGCTATTTAGACGAATTACTACATAGAACACTTACATCTTATAGACGCAACGATAGTAACCCATCAATTAATTATTTGTCAATTTAGCCATCTGCCATAATATGAACATTTCATGAACATCAATATGTTGAAGCCCTCGTCTGGAAGCGAGGCTCCTTTCGGCTGTAGTATATCCTTGCCTCCCTTTGTGCTGGATTAACGATTAACGGACTTTAGGGAATTTAACGGCAGTTAACGAGTCCATTAATATATTTTTAACCTAACAGTTCATCCGTTACTCGAAATGTTAACTTCGTTAATTAACGGATTAACGAGTTAATGCCCAGCTATGAGTATAGGCATGACATTTTTGTGTCCCCATAACTCGAAAAACAGCCGATGGAGTGATTTTTGGAGTTTTTACATAATATTCCAATTGAACCCAACAAGAGCATCTTTCTTTCAATTAGTATAGATATATTTTATGAAAAACAAATTATGTAATATAAGTTTCTTGTTGACGCTTAATTGTCACATTATAATGTCTTTGACCGAGAAATGGGTCAACGATCGACGAAATATGACCCGTGTATTACGTAAAATAGTTAGAAAATGAGTTGTTGACATGTAATTGAAGCTAACATAATAATTGTGTCATTATTGTTTATTATGTCTGCATTTTATTAACATCAACAAGAAATTGTCACTATAAGCAATTAATGTGACTCTACCTAAGGCATATGGAAACCTAGTACAATAAATTCTCGCATTATCTGTAAAAGAATAGACTTCTAAATAATATAATCTAACTTTCATAATGTTCTAAAAATATCATGGTGGTAATAATTATAATTACTCTTAAATTAATTAAATAGATAATTTATTACTTACCAAAATAACAGACAAATTAGATTACTTGTGGACCTATTTGATTCCTCTTACTCATACAAAGTAATGACGTCATAAGTTTGTATGCTTGTATGTTATCAATGGGCCTGCATCTTTAATATAATCAGTTGATTTTACAATCATCTACTCCGTTACCATGGTCTAAATGCGACAATGCGGTTATGATTGCAGATTAGTGGGTTGCCCGCCATTCTGGCATCGTAAGCAGATGGTGATGCTCAGGAACATAATGGAGGGGAAGTACTCCTTCACCAGTCCCGAGTGGGCAGATATTTCAGGTCAGTGTAAATAAATAATTATTAAGTAATTGTTTGCTTATTTTGGTTTGTCTTCATAGCTTACTGGTTAAGGCGTCCGTGTCTCATCTGATTATATGAGTTCGAATTTTGATACATACATAAAAAAATACACATAATACAAAAACATATATAAAAAAAATGTGTGTGCACTTATGTACACGCGTTTGTAACTTCAACTACTTCTTTGGCGTAATAAGATAAAAATCTTTTCAAAAATTTCATGTACATCTTTCGCCTTATTTTACGTTTGTAGAAAAAAACGAGACTAACAATAAAAAAAACTAAAATGTTGACTATAGCTAACTTCAGGGTATCGGTTTTTCGTGATGGTGTGCGCGCATCGTAAAAATTTACTCTCATCATTTTTCCCCAAAGCGCTTAAAAGAAGTATGACTTCAATAAATAAATAAGGCTTGTACATCGATTTTTTTAGTAACGAGGTTGACAATTCAGCATTGTGTTACATCGAAATTTTAAAAAATCCCCATATAGCGTTGATTTTCAGTACCAACCTCCATACATTTGACCCAATAACATATTGTATACGAGTATGTATATTAGGGTGATCCAAAAAAAAAATATTTTTTTTCAAACAGGCTCTAAAGTTTCTTTTGGGTGTAAAAAAAATCTGTGAAAAGATGAGCCATTAATATTAAGATTGTCCTCATCGCATTTTTTTAATTCCCATAAGAATAACTATGGAAAATTTATTTTTGCTTCTTCTGATTTTTGTACCGTTCAAACGAGTGGTTGACTGATAAATCGCTGTTCCAATCTTTATAGAGAATTGAACGCTCTACAAAAAAGGTCTGATAACATTTTTTGATTTGTCCACGCGTTCAAAAGTTATTCAAGATCAAAGTTCAATTGTTCAAAAATTTGATCGAATTTTATAAATTACACCGAAACTGTTGGTTTCAGTGTCAAATAAGGATCAATTTTTTTGTCAAATATAATACAGTTCAGAAGGATTTATTTGAAGGCAAGCAGCGAGCGCGAAAACTAGCGTTTGTACACGAGTACGTATGTCGTGCGTTCGTGTTGAAGGCGTGAGTCGGACTGTAGCCGAAAATCAAAAATCGACAAATCAAAAAATGTTATCAGACCTTTTTTGTAGAGCGTTCAATTCTCTATAAAGATTGGAACAGCGATTTATCATTCAACCAGTCGTTTGAACGGTACAAAAATCAGAAGAAGCAAAAAAAAATTTCCTGTGTTATTCTTATGGGAATTTAAAAAATGCGATGAGGACAATCTTAATATTAATGGCTCATCTTTTCACAGAATTTTTTTACACCCAAAAGAAACTTTTGAGCTTGTTTGGAAAAAAAATTAAAAAAAATTTTTTTTTGGATCACCGTAATGTGTATATATATATATATATATATATATATACTGTGATTATATTAGAAAAACAAATATAGTATCTTATATATAAAAATGAATCGCAAAATGTGTTGGTAAGCGCATAACTTGAGAACGACTTTACCGATTTTGATGAAATTTTGTGCGTGTGTTTGAGTGGGTCCCGGGACGGTTTAGATTTTTAATTAGAACCGGTAGGTGGCGCTGAGATCGGGTTCTTGAATCCTCCTAATCACATGACCGATTATGGTAATTTTGTTTTTGTGTCATGAAATAAAGTCTTTTAGGAATTAGAAAATACAGCGGTAGGAAGTTGAACCGGCGAATCATGATATATATAACTCT